>CAUYUJ010008571.1:0-5000 GCA_963575745.1 Prorocentrum cordatum | reverse complement strand
CTCCTCCTCCTCCTCCTCCTCCTCCTCCTCCTTCTCTTCCTCCTCCTCCTCCTCCTCCTCCTCCTTCTCCTCCTCCTCCTCCTCTCTCCTCCTCCTCCTCCTCCTTTTCCTCCTCCTCCTCCTCCCTCCTCCTCCTCCTCCTCCCTCCTCCTCCTCCTCCTCCTCCTCCTCCCTCCCTCCTCCTCCCCTCCCCTCCCTCACTCCCTCCCTCCCCTCCCTCCCTCCCTCCCCTCCCTCCCTCCTCCCTCCCTCCCTACCTCCCTCCCTCCCTCCCTCCCTCCCTCCCTCCCTCCCTCCCTCCTCCTCCTCCTCCTCCTCCTCCTCCTCCTCCTCCTCCTCCTCCTCCTCCTCTCCTCCTCCTCCTTCCTCCTCCTCCCTCCCCCCTCCCTCCTCCTCCTCCTCCTCCTCCTCCTCCTCCTCCTCCTCCTCCTCCTCCTTCTCCCTCCTTTCCTTCCCGCCCCCCGCTTATTATTCGGGCTCCGCCCTCGGTGCCTCCGAACCCCTCAGCACCCTGAGCCCCGACACATAGTGCTAGTATGCCCTTGTGTTTGTTGGACGTTTTCGCCCGCTCCTTCAGGTTTTTCTGCCTCGGGCGGCGCTTCAGCAGCTGCGCCTCGCCGAGAGCGCTCCGGGGGATGCCCCAGACGGCCGCTGGAGACCCAAGTTCTGCAACCCGAAAGCTTGGCGACGATGATCACAGGGCGGGATCAGATCAAGAGGGAAGACATCGACACCCAATGGCTCATTCATCGCCGATCGGGGCCCGACAGCACACCCCGCCCAGGAGCGTGCGGATTTGCCTTCGGGGTCCATAGCCGATTTACCCGGGATTTGTCGCCGATTGTAGGTCGATTTTCCCACCCTGAACCGGTCCCCCCTATCTTTCCCCCTGAAAGCACGACGGGCTGCAAAGTAATGGAATCGTCGTCGTCGTCGGTGGTCGTGGTCGTCGTGGTCGTGGTCGTCGTGGTCGTTGTGGTCGTCGTGGTGGTGGTGGTCGTCGTCGTCGTCGGCGATCGAACACCGAGTGTCGAGATGTTCCGCTGGCGGCTCGGGTCGCTTCGGGGTGCCCCAGCGGGTCCCCGTGGGAACCGGGAGGCTGCATTAATTACCTCCTGCGGTGGGTGCAGGTGCTCGAGGCCGTCTGGCAGCCTCGGTGTGCCACGCCTCTCCGCCTGTGCCGCACGCCTCCGAGCCTCCGCGGCCGACGCGCCATCGCCGTGCCCCCTCGCCGCTCCGCCACGCGATGGGGCGCTCCGAAGGCGGCGCGCTCCGGAAGGGGCCTCGCATTCGGCACAGCGTGCCTCCCGCGGCAGCCGGCGGAGGACCGACGGATCCCGGCGGAGGCAGTGCGAGGCCGGCCCCGCTGGCGGAAGCCGGCGGGAGGTTGGCGGGAGCAACGGACGCCCCCGCCTCCCCCGTAGACGAGATACCATCCTGGGGATCGAGAGTTTCGAGGAGGCGGTGGATATGGATAATGTGGGACAGCTTCTGCTTCCCCCCTCCGCTGGCCCCGAGACTACTCGTATCCACCGCCTCCTGGGTCCTGCAGGAGGTTGGTTCCCCAGTCGGTGGATGTTCAGCTGCCTGCGGCAAACCCTGGCACCGTGCCCGTGCAACAGCGCTACAGGAAGGAGACCGAGTGTAGGAACAGCGGAATACCGGCGAGTGGTCTGATAAGGACGGGTCGCAAGCTCGACCTCGTCTTCCTCCGTGCGGTAGGAAGGAGGTACAGTTAACACCCCGCGGTAACTAAGCGAGTGGTTTGAACTGGGGACGGTCGTGATACCGACACCGTTCTCGTCCGCGCGGTAGGGAGGAGGAGGAGGAGGAGGAGGAGGAGGAGGAGGAGGAGGAGGAGGAGGAGGAGGAGGAGGAGAGGGGAGGAGGAGGTGGAGGAGGAGGAGGAGGAGGATGAGGATGAGGAGGAGGAGGAGGAGGAGGAGGAGGAGAAGCAGAAAGCTTTTTTGGGCCCTCTCGGGGCCTCCTGGGAGCTTCCTGGGAGCCTCTTTGGGGGCCTCTTGGGGACCACTTGGGATCCTTCTGGGGCCTTTTGGGGGCTTCTTGGAGCCTCTTAGGCTGTCTCAGGGAGGCGATTGGCCCGTCTCACGCCTTCGGAGGCTGTCTAGAGAGGCCGTCTTGGTGCCCGCTTGGACCGCTTTAGGGTTGTCTTGGGGCTCTCTTGGGAGCCTCTTGGGCGATCTTGGGGTCCTCTTGAGCACAGTCCGGGCCCTATTGGAGATCTCATGGGCTGCTGTCTTGGAGCTATTTTGGAAGCCCCTTGGGCGGTCGGAAGCTCAAATCGGCGAGAATTCCAGAATCCTTCAAACCGCAGGAAAATCAAGAATTGTGGCCTCCTCGGGTTCTCCTGGAGGGCCTCTTGGCGCTCCCTTGTGCCGTTTTGGGGGCCTCTTGGGCCGTCTTGAGGCTGTCTTGGAAGCTTCTGGGGCCGTCTTTGGGCCGTCTTCGGCGGTCTTGGTGTCATTTTTAATGCTTTGGTGGAAGCCGTCCTGGAGGCCATACTGCTCGCTTGGCGGCCGAAAAGAGCGCTGGGAAGCAATTTCAGAGGAGGCGAGTTTCGAGGGGCGCGCAGGGAGGGGGGGGCGGCGTCCTTGAAAACATTCGAAAACCTTCCTAGACAACAGACGAACATTCAAACATGCCCACTCCGTGCAGGCACGCGGCGGGTGTAGAGCCCCCTGCGTCGCACTCTTCGTGTGCCATTCGGGTGCAGTCGTCGTTGAAGTCACTCAGGCCGGTGGCATTCCAGGGTACCTCTGACTCTGATTACGGTGGTGCTCCTCCGCCTTCTCCTTCTGCCTCCGTCCTCCTCCCCATCCTCGCTCTCCTCGGCCTCCCGATGCGCAGTTTTTCTTTCTGGTGAGATTAATGTTCGCAAAGTCCACGTAATACCCGACGTCTCCAGAAGTTGATTGCTTACAGTATGCAAGCGTTTCCCGGGTTCGAGTGCGCGTGTTTCTGGGATCGTCTTCTCCGTTCGCTCGGGTCGTATCTTATCCCTCCCCATGCACTGGGGTCTGGGGACGACTTTTCGATTATGTTTTAACCATGTTTGAATATTTTGGGGGTATTTTCAGTTTTTCTTCGAAATCTGTCTGTGGGGGGGGGGGACGTACCCGATCTAACACTGGGGTCCAGTACCCCCTGTGTTGATGGGACCGGCGCTTTCATGGTTTCCATGGGTGGGCGCCCGCGCTTCCTGGGCTCGTGTGCCCGCCTTTTTCCGGGTTCGAGTGCGCGTGTTCCTGGTTTCGTCTCCTCCGTTTATTTGGGTCGTAGCTGGGACGATGTCTCGATTATTGTTTGACCATTTGTGAGTATTTGGGGGTCGTTTGCCTTCCGAAATCCGTCTGTGGGGGGACGTGCCCGACCTAACACGGGGGTCCAGCACCGGGCCTCTGGGATTGGGAAAAGTGGGGCGGCGACGGATGGGAATGGTGGCCGCCAGGGCCGCGCAGGGGCCCATGTCCTCCTCCTCCTCCTCCTCCTCCTCCTCCTCCTCCTCCTTCTCCTCTTCCTCCTCCTCCTCCTCCTCCTCCTCCTCCTCCTCCTCTGGGCCGCCCTGGGCTGCGGGTCCACGGCAGGTCCACGGCAGCGGCCGGCGGTCGCTGCTCTGGCAGGCCAGCCACAACTGCGGGAGCTGTGTTCCTTACCCCCCTGGGGGAGCCATCGATTTCGACACCCCTCTCGAGAGATCGTCGATGCGATGGGTTCCCCCAGGGGGGTAAGGACCACAGCTCCCCCAGTTATGGCTGGTCGGTCTGGCTCTGGCTGATGCAGTCAACAAACCCGCATGGCAAGGATGGGCAACTTTCCCCAGGGTGCCCGTTCATCCTTGCCTTGAGTCGGGCCTGTCCCTCTACGGGAGGAGTGTTCAGAAATGTCCCAAAAATAGTCTGGGGACGATTGTTTGAGCTTTTTTGACTTGTTTTTCACTTTTCGTCCAATGTGCGCCTGTAGGAGGACGTACCCTCCGCAGCCAACCCGCATGGTGAGGATGGGCAACTTTCCCCAGGGTGCCCGTGCATCCTCGCCTCCCCGGTCCATCCTTGGCCACTCTCGTCGGCCGCGCCCCGCCCGCAAAGCTTCGAGATGGGCGTCCGAGGCCCCCGCGTCCCCATCGCGCGTCCTCATGCTACGGGTCGACTGTGCCGGGCGCGTCCGCCCTGCCGGTGCTCCCGGCCGCCGCTGCGTGCGGCTGGTCCGGGAGCTGCGGCAGGCAGCAGGGCAGGGGCACCACCCGTGCCCGCCGCCCGCGACGGGGCGCGCTCCCGCGGCAGCGCCCACGGCCGGGCGCTGCATCCCCGCCGCTGCGGTGCCGATGGTGGCACCCGCCGGCCCGGCCGGGCACCCGCGCGCCGAACGCCACGCCACGACACGCCGAGCGACAGAAGGACGTACACGTACATGAATCCACGCTGGCTTCGAGAGTACGCATTGCCCGCAAGTTCGTATCACGCGGCCAGTCTCGCGGATCGAGGGGCCGTGTTCATGTACATAGCTGGGCGCGTACGTCCTTTGTGGGCTCCCTAACGCTGCGGCCAGCCTGTCCCGAGAGAGGCCGCCCGACCAGGCGGCCTGCCGGCGACCGCACGCGGCGTCGCGATCGGCGGAGCGGGCGAAACAGGCTGCTTGCCCCCGCCGGGGCTGCATGCAGTGGCTGGACGTCGGCGAGGCAGATGTCGCCCGATGTCGTCCGCGCATGCCGTGCATGATGACGTCCGAGCATGCCATGCATGATGTCGCACCACCGATGGGCCCACGATGGCGTCCGAGCGCCATGCACCGCGCGCGCATCAGCGCAGCGGGCGGCGCCAGCGGCGCTGCCAGGAAACCATGGGCCAGTGAAGCTCCAAACGCAGGGTTGTAGAATCCCTCGCTTGGGCTCACAACCCTTGAGAGGGCTCTGTTGTCGTCAGGCGTCATCTTCACTCAATTCCGACCGGGTCGACCTCGGGAGCCCTCTTGGAACCCCGGCA
>CAUYUJ010008570.1:0-39256 GCA_963575745.1 Prorocentrum cordatum | reverse complement strand
CGGTGATTGGAGGACAGTGCAAGTGCCTGGGGGCGAGCTGCAGTTCTCCGTCAGGCTGAAGCAGTGCAATGCACACTGCAAGAGAGGCCATCAGGTTGGCTCTGCGCGGTGCAAGATGGACCGCCGCCTCAAACTAGAGGACGGCCGGCGCCGGTTCTGTCTCGGGCACCTCATGGCGTGGCTTGCCAGGCCGTGCGGCGACAAGCCGGCGCATGATGCGTTGAAGGCCGAGCTCGGCAAGGCCGCCCATCGTGCCGAGCGCATCAGTGGCCGGAATGACCTCGAGGCACTATCATTAGAGGACAGCGAGAACGGCCGTCTGGCCAAGCAGCTAATTGACATGGAACGGGAGGAGGGCGGCTTCGCTGGCGAGCCTGTTGCAATCCGTTGATTGTCAGCGATATCATCATCATCATCATCATCATCATCATCATCATCGTCGCCCCTCCTCATCATCAACATTCCCCTCCTCCTTCCCCTCCTCCCACCTCATCCTTCTCCTCCTCCTCCTCCACCTGTGGTCGCGTGCGTGGTGATGCACAGCGCACCGCTGTCCTCGAGGGCCACCGAGATGGAAAGCGAAACAGTGAATTGAATTGCCAACTTGCCTTGAGGTCGGCGCCCCAAGACGACAGCAGCACCAGCGCGCGGGCGCCTGTGCATGCACGCGCGCAGACACACAAGCACACAATAACCCAACATAGAGAACAACCGCCAGGGCAGAAGAGGGCAGGGAGGGGAAGTCGGGGGGAAAAAAAAAACAAGAGGGCAGGGACAGGGGCACGGAGATTCAAAGTAGCAAGCCCCCCTCCTTCATTTTCAATCCCGCCCCTCCCCTTTCGGGGGGCCTCCGTCTGCGTTCGACCCCCGTCCCCAAGGGCCCTGACGGTGTGTGTGTGTGTGTGTGAGTGCTCTAGCATTCTAGCACACGTACGAGTTACCAGTAACGGTGTGTGTGTGTGCATGTGTGTGTGTGTGTGTGTGTTCCAGGACACTTACAAGTTACCAGTCACAGTGTGTGTGAGTGTGTCAAGGGCACTTACGAGTTACCAGTAACGGTGTGTGTGTGTGTGTTTGTGTGTGGGTGTGTTCCAGGACGCGTGCTAGTTACCAGTAGCGGTGCGTGTGCGTGTGTGTGTTGGGTGTGTGTGTGCGTGCGTGCGTGTGTGTGTGTATGTGTCTGTGTCTGTGTGTGTTCCAGGACGCGCACGAATTACAAATAACGGTGTGTGTGTGTGTGTGTTCCAGGACACGTACGAGTTACCAGCAAAGTTGTGTGTGCGTGTGTTTACCAGTAACAGTGTGTGCGTGTGTGTGTGCGTGTGTTCCAGGACACGTACGAGTTACCAGTAACAGTGTGTGTGTGTGTTCCAGGACACATACGAGTTGCCAGTAACAATGTGTGTGTGTCTGTCAGGACACGCATGAGTTACCAGTAACGGTGTGTGTGTGGGTGGGTGGGTGTTCCAGGACGCGTACGAGTTACCAGTAACGGCGTGTGCGTGTGTGTTCCAGGGCATGTATAAGTTACCAGCAAAGTTGTGTGTGCGTGTGTTCCACGACACGTACGAGTTACCAGTAACATTGTGTGTGTGTGTGTGTTCCAGGACACGTACGAATTACCAGTAACGGTGTGTGCATGTGTGTTCCAGAACACGTACAAGTTACCAGTAACGGCGTGTGTGTGTGCGTGTGTGTGTGTTCCAGGACACGTACGAGGTACCCGTGGCGGTGTGGGTGCGTGCGTGTGTGTGCGTGTGCGTGAGTGTGTGTGTGTGTGTGCGTGTTCCAGGACTCCCACGAGTTACCAGAGACGGCGCGTGCGTGTTCCAAGAAACGTACGAGTTACCAATAACGGTGTGTGTGCTCGTTGCAGGACACGCGCGAGTCGCCAATAACGGTGTGTGTGTGTGTGTTCCAGGACACGTACGAGTTACTGAGTTACCAGTAGCGGTGTGTGTGCTTGTGTGTGTTCCAGGACATGTGCGAGTTACCAATAACGGTGTGTGTGTGTTCCAGGACACGTACGAGTTACCAGTAACGGTGTGTGCGTGTGTGTTCCAGGACATGTACGTGTTACCAGTAACGGTGTGTGTGTGTGTGTTCCAGGGCACGTACGAGTTACCAGTAACGGTGTGTTTGGGTTCGTGTACATCGGGGCACGTCGGCTTGTACGTGAGGCTCCCATTGCCCTCGGCGTGCTGGACCTCCCACGGCGCAATCATATAGAAGAAATCCTGCATGCTCATGTCAGGCTTCTTCAAGGGGTCGCCCACCTTCGGGGCACGGCCAGGGTTTGCAAACACAGGCCAGCGGTTGCGCGCGCGGGTCGCCCCCTCCCCCCATACCCCGACCCGCGCGCGCAGTCTTGCGACCTCTGGTTGGGTGCCCCAGCGATACCCCTAGGACCTTAACCTTCAAGTTATCCAACTTCCACTTCTTGCTCGGCATGTCCCCGTTGTACTTCTCCAGGGTATTCAGGAAGTTGTCGAGCGTGCTCTTCGGGATCTCCCGAATGGGCTTCTCGACGATCCCGCAGATGGCATCGCGCACCGAGGTGTGCTCCTTCAGCTTGTCAGCGGTCTCCGAGCCCTCTGGGGTGGGGCTGGCCTCCACGATGCCCTCGTGCGACCCCCTGGCTCAGCGAAGCTGGCGAAGCTCGCGGCCCATGGCCGCGCCTGCCCAGCACCTGCTCGTGTCCAAGCCTATCCACGAGCTCCTCCACCTTGGACTTCTTGGCCTCGGACATGGCGGATCTGGCGTTTCCGCGAGGCCTCGCGCCACGCGTCCTCGGCGGCCTGCACTCGGAGGGGGCGGCGACGGACCGCGAGCAAGCCATCGCCGCAGGATTGAGCTGCGGCCCAGACCCCGCTGCAAGCGCGCCCTGCTGCGGGGCCGCGGGCGAAGGGCTGCCGCCGAACGAGCTCTCGCCACTGGCAGCAGCAGCCGCGTCCTCGGCCTCTTCTGCCCTCCGCTCGATCTCCGCTTGCGTCTTCCTGTAGTTCTCCGCCATCGCAGTCAGGGAATCGATGGTGTAGGCCTCTGTGCGCGCCTTCACGCAGATGGGCTTGAACTTGCCAGCGGCGGAAAGGCCCTGCGACAGCGGCGCACCGCGCGCTCGCACTCAGATCTCAGATGCTTGTGAACGTCTCGGCGACGAGCTAACGCCGTCATGTGATCTCAATCGCCGCCCCTCCTCCCTTGTTCACGGCATTCCTTCGGCCATGCCGCGGATCAGGCAGGGGGGGGGGGGGGGGGGGGGGCTGGGGGGGGGGGGGGGGGGGGGGGGGGGGGGGGGGGGGGGGGGGGGGGGGGGGGTGGGGGGGGGGGGGGGGGGGGGGGGGGGGGGGGGGGGGGGGGGGGGGGGGGGGGGGAAGGGCAAAGGGGCGCACATGCGGCCAGGAAGAATCCAGGGGGGCCAAAAAAAAAAAAAGCTGGCGATAGAGGTGGGCGGGGGCGACCGGGAGGCAAGCGTCGGGAAGCCCCGGCACCCGACGCCCCCTCCAAGTTTCGCCATGGAGGTAGGGGGGGGGAGGGGGGGGTCGTCCACGAAAACCAGAAAACAAAGCCCCGTGGTCAAGAATCCGAGCGTGAGGCGGGCGTCATAGCGCTGCCCGGTCCTTGCGCGCGTGGTCGTACATGCCCAAAGTCCAAAGCTTGCGCATCGAAATTCTGCTGGTCTGGCGTCATCTTGTGCGCAAGCATATTGGCGTAGATCTCGTCCGTCACGTTGTACTCCAAGTGCGGCCGCTGCGGGTTGGGGACCAAGATGCCCCTTGTAGGTGTTCCCCTCGTGGTCGGACAAGTCCTGGAGCTTGACGCCCAGCGCCTCGGGCTCCTCGTGCAGCACGTCTGAGACGAGCTGCCCGCGGGTTATGCCGACCATCGGCTTCACGACCGAGATGATGAACTGGCTACCCTCGTTGACGGTCGTCGGGAAGAAGGACTTCGCGGCCTCGCCCTTCTCGGTGCGCTTGGACTCCTCCCAGCATCCGTGTATGTGCGAGCCCTCATCGTTGACGCCCTCCTGGGCCTTCTCCAAGCTGCCGAACTGGGTGAAGCCCTTGCAGTACAGATCGAAGCACGTAGTGCAGGTTGGCACCGTCGCATCTTTCACCGCCATGTTGACGTCGGTGGCATCGCATGTGCCGCGCTGGAAGGAGTCAGGCGCAGCCAATCTCGCCAGCGCCGACGCGGCCGAGGGGGGCAGCAGAGGCAGAGGCATCTTGAGAACCACGACGCTTGCGGCACCACAGGGGGCCTTCTGCGGGGGCTTCGCATTGTGGCCACCGCGCTTGCCCATGTCGAGAGAGCGGCGTTGAAATCGGGCGGTCGTGTTGGCACTGTGCCGTGGTACAACAAGGTGTCGTTAAAGCTCGGTGTTCGAACCTTGCTTGATCATAAATGGCAATATCGCGCAAAAGGGGCATGGAGACGGAAAGGGGCGGGCGCCCAGGCAACCGTCAACTCACCGAAAGATGCGCATACTCTGAGTGGCGACCGTCGCGCCGTTGACAGGGCAGCGAGGCTTTCACCGTCGCATCGGGCCGAGAGTTCGATTCGGGCGGCACGGCTGTGGATCTGCTCCAGAAACTCAGGATATCCAATGAGCTACCAGCTTCGCTATCGCCCTCCCCAGCCCCAGCCCTCGCCCTGATGATAACCGCCATTCCCCCACTCCCCGCGACGACAATTCCAGCGCCCGCCCCATCGAGCCCCCGATAGCGGGCTCGCCCTCGCTCTCGCGCAGCTCCGCAATCACTCCGACAGCACTGCTCAGCCCGCGGGGGGATGGGGAGAGAGACATCGTGGGAGGCACGTCCCGCCCATGCAAAGCCGATGGCAATGAATGCGACGAGGGATGCGAGCGCGTGGCGAGGACGAGGCGGAGACTGCAAACGCACGCGGGGGGGGGGGGGCTCGCGAGCGGCGCGCGGGGCTGTCCTCCAGCGGCCGAGACGGCCGCGCCGACGCCGACCCAGCGCCGACGTTCACAGAGCGATGCACGGGCGCGGGGAGAGGGATTGGGGGGCGGCGGCGTTTCCCCCAGGCGCGGCGACGTTTCTCCCGCCTGCCACGCACCTCACACCGCACACCACACACCACACCACCACCACCATCACCACCACCACACCACACACACACACACCACCGCCGCCGCCACCACCACCACCACCACCACCACCACCCACGACCACCCACGCACACACACACTACACACCACACACCACACACGCACCACCACCACCACCACCACCACCACCACACCACCACACACACACACACCACCACCACCACCACCACCACCACCACCACCACACACACCACCACCACAACCACCACCACCACCACCACCACCACCACACACCCACACCACACACCACACACACACACACACACACACCACCACCACCACCACCACACCACGCACACCACCACCACCACCACCACCCAAAAGCCGTAAGTAATTTCCCATGTAAAAAGCCGACATGTAATTCCCAAAACTGGCTTTGAATTTTGTTCTGGAGCCCATTTACAGAGGCCGAAGGACGGTGGGTCACCCGCCCCGCGCGCGCGCGGCTGCGCAGTTCTGCCTTGTTAACAATACAAAAGCCGACATGTGATTCCCCAAACTGAACTTGAATTTTCTTGGAGCCCTTTGAGGAGGCCGAAGGTCGGTGGGTCACCCGCCGCGCGCGCGCGCGAAGTTCTGCATTGTTCACAATACAAAAGCCGACATGTAGTTCCCCAAATTGGATTTGACATTTTCTGGAGCCCTTTAAGGAGGCCGAAGGACGGTGGGTCACCCGCCGCGCGCGCGCGCGCGCGCAGTTCTGCATTGTTCACAATAGAAAAGCCGACATGTAATTCCCAAAACTGGATTTCAATTTTTCTGGAGCTCTTTAAGGAGGCCGAAGGACGGTGGGTCACCCGCCGCGCGCGCGGGCGCGCGCGCGCGCGCAGTTCTGCATTGTTCACAATAGAAAAGCCGACATGTACTTCCCAAAACTGGATTTCAATTTTTCTGGAGCTCTTTAAGGAGGCCGAAGGACGGTGGGTCACCCGCCGCGCGCGCGGGCGCGCGCGCGCGGGCGCGCGCGCGCGCAGTTCTGTCATTGCCACAATACAAAAGCCGACATGGTACTCCCAAAAAACTGGATTTCAATTTTCTGGGAACATTTAGGGGGCCGAGGACGTGGGTCCCCCGCCGGCGCGCGCGGGCGGCGCGCGCGGGCGCGCGCGCGCGCGCAGTTCTGCTTGTCCACAATACAAAAATCCGACATGTAATTCCAACAACTGGATTTGAAATTTCCTGGGCCCTTTAAGGAGGCCGAAGGACGGTGGGTCACCCGCCGCGCGCGCGCGCGGCGGCGCAGTTCTGCATTGTTCACAATAGAAAAGCCGACATGTAATTCCCAAAATTGGATTTGAGTTTTTCTTAAGCCCTTTAAGGAGGCCGGGGGTCGGTGGGTCACCCGCCGCGCGCGCGGGGGCGCGCGCGCGCGCGCAGTTCTGCATTGTTCACAATACAAAAGCCGACATGTAGTTCCCCAAATTGGATTTGAATTTTTCTGGAGCCCTTTAAGGAGGCCGAAGGACGGTGGGTCACCCGCCGCGCGCGCGCGATGCGGCGCAGTTCTGCATTGTTAACAATACAAAAGCCGACATGTAATTCCCAAAACTGGATTTTTTTTGAAGCCTTTTAAGGAGGCCGAAAGACGGTGGGTCACCCGCCGCGCGCGCGTGCAGCGGCGCAAACTGGATGTGATTTTTTCTGGAGTCCTTTAAGGAGGCCGAAGGACGGTGGGTCACCCGCCGCGCGCGCGCGGCGGCGCAGTTCTGCTGCATTGCTCACAATACAAAAGCTGACATGTAATTCCCAAAACTGCATTTGAATTTTTCTGGGGCCCTTTCAGGAGGCCGAAGGGCGGAGGGTCAGCCGCCGCGCGCGCGCAGTTCTGCATTGTTCACAATACAAACGCCGACATATAATTCACAAAACTGGATTTGTTTCTGGATCTCTTTTAATAGGCCGAAGGACGGTGGGTCACCAGCTGCGCGCGCGCGGCGGCGCAGTTCTGCATTGTTAACTGTTAGCAATACAAAAGCCGACATGCAATTGGAGCCTTTTAAGGAGGCCGAAGGAGGAGGAGGGTTACAGTGCTTATGGCACGGTGGGTTCACCCGCCGCGCGCGCGCGCGGCGGCGCAGTTCTGCATTGTCCGACAATACAAAAGGCCGACATGTATTCCAAAACTGGGTTGCAATTTTTCTGGAGCCTTTACGGAGGCCGAAGGACGGTGGGTCCACCCGCCGCGCGCGCGGAGCGCGCGCGCGCGGCGGCCGTTTCTGCATTGGTTCACTAATAGAAAGACCGACTGTACTTCGCAAACTGGATTTTGATTTTTCTGGAGCTCTTTAAGGAGCCGAAGGAACGGTGGGTCACCCGCCGCGCGCGCGCGATGCGGCGCAGTTCTGCAGTGTTCACAATGCAAAAGCCGACATGTAATTCCCAAAATTGGATTTCAATTTTTCTGGAGCCCTTTAAGGAGGCCGAAGGACGGTGGGTCACCCGCCGCGCGCGCGCTCGGCGGCGCAGTTCTGCATTGTCCACAATACAAAAAGCCGACATGTAATTCCCAAAACTGGATTTCAATTTTTCTGGAGCCCTTTCAGGAGGCCGAAGGGCGGTGGGTCACCCGCCGCGCGCGCGCGGCGGCGCAGATCTGCATTGTTCACAATACAAACAAAAGCCGACATGTACTTCCCAAAACTGGATTTGAACTTTTCTGGAGCCCTTTAAGGTTGCCAGTAACGATGTGTGTTGTTGTGTGTTCGAGGACACGTGCGAGTTACCAGTGACGGTGTGTGTGTGTGTGTGTGCGTGTGTGTGTGTGTGTGTGTGTGTGTGTGTGTGTGTGTGTGTGTGTGTGTTCCAGGACACGTGCGAGGTACCAGTAACGGTGCATGTGCGTGTTCCACGACACATACGAGTCACCAGTACGGGTGTGTGTGTGTGTTCCAGGACACGCACGAATTACCAGTAACGGTGTGCGTGTGTGTGTGTGTGTGTGTGTGTGTGTGTGTGTTCCAGGACACGTACGAGTTACCAGTAACGGTGCGTGTGTGCGTGTGTGTGCGCGTGTGTGTGTGTGTGTTCCAGGACCCAGGACACGTACGATTTACCAGTGACGATGTGTGTGTGTGTGTGTGTGTGTGTTCCAGGACACGTACGAGTTACCAGTAACGGTGTGTGTGTGCGTGCGCGTCACAGGGCACATACGAGTTACCAGTAACAGTGTGTGTGTGTGTGTGTTTGTGCTCCAGGACACGCACGAGTTACCAGTGGCGGAGGAGTATGGGCCCTGACGCGAACGGTGTCCTCATAAGCACTGGGCATTTATTGTTTCGAGCGTTCCCCTTGGCGATGCAATCGCAGGGGGCGACGCCTTCGTTGCATGTTAGTTCGTCGGGACTCCCGTCCCCCACAGCAATCGAGGAGGCTTCCAGGATTTCTTGCAGTACCCGGGATGGGATAGTATCACCCCTCCCCTTTGGGTCCATGGGGGGGGGGATGGGCGCGTGCTATCGGGAGGGGATAGATGAAGGGGAGGATGTCTTCTTTGAAGCTCGAATTTCTGGGCCAGGGGGGCAGGTGGCCGAGTGGCGTCAGCAGTCTCCGAGGTGGGGTTCAGTGTTTTTGTTACTTCCGCAGTGCTTTTTTACTCCTGCAATGCTTTTTTACTTCCGCAGTGCTTTTTATTTCTCCAGTGCTTTTTTATTCCTGCAGTGTTTTTACTTCTGCAGTATCTGTTTTACTTCTGGATGTTGCTGTAAATAAAGCCGCTGGTCAATTTTTGCCGCGTGTCGCCACAGATTCCACAGGTGACTCGAAAGCTGGTGCGGTCGTCCCCTCCTGCTTGCCCCTCCTTCTTCTCCCAAAGTATCGCGCTGAAAAAAGTATTCGAGGTGGGGTTCGGGATCAGGGGTGCGGCGGTGAGAATGGGGGGCATAGGATGGGGAGTGGAATGGAGGATGGGACGGCCCCAGGGATGGCGCTGCCAGTGGGGTTCGGGCGTTTCGCTTTGGGGGGGCTTCTGGTTGTTGCTTCACTGGGGCCACCCACCTGTTCGCGCAATCTTGGAACCCTCTTGGGGCCAACTTGGGGTCATCTTGGGTGCCCCATCGGGGCCTCCCAGGGCCGAGTGTTCGGGACAAGGTTGGAGGAATTGGCTCAGATCTTTGGGGCCATATTGGAGGACATCGTTTTCGGAGACCATCTTCGAGGACATCTTGGCGCCTTTTGGGCCCCCGGAAGTCGCCCCTTGGGGCCTCTTGGGGTGGGATTGGGGCCGTTTTGGAGCCGTCTTGGAGCCTGAAGCCGCCTCTTGCCGCCTGGGAGTCCTGGGGAGGAGGGCGCGGAGAGGGGGGGCGGCTTGGAAGCTGAAGTCTTGGCCCGAGATCGCTAAACAGGATCATGCTTTTAAGCCGGTACCGCAAAGCTCAGCACCAGAGGCTGGTGTCGCAGTTGCCCGCCGAGGACCCAGCTTCGCCGGGTGACTCTGCTACCGCGCCTGCAGACGACGACCTGGGCCCGGCAGGTTGGGGCGATGGAGGCGGGGCTGATGACGATGAGGAGCAGCAGGGTGGTGACGGAAGCCCAGGCCCAAGCCCAAGTGCCATAGGAGACGATGAGGCCGACAGGGCGCGCCAGGGAAGCGCCGAATGCCGAAGCACAATGGGGGAAGTGGAGACTCGTGACCATGCTGAATCGGAGTCCGCTGCGTCCCCCCCAGAGAAGCGCGCGCGCTTCCGGATGCCCGCAGAACCCCGCTTCAACCTTATCCGACACAGTTCGGACCCGGTGCCTCCCCTGTTGTTGCAATCGCCGTGGGCAGGCACGAAGTGGTGGGCTGGCCCACTTGTTACATCTGTCCAGAACTACATCGACGAGCGCGCCCGGGTGGGCCTTTCGAGACTTTTGCTCTTGGGGTCTTACTGTGCTGGCTTCTGGGCAGAAGGGTGGGCTGCCCGAGCCCTTGGGATTCCCATCAAGGGCGCAGTGTTGGCAGAGAAGAAGAGGCTCAGCCGACAGGCCATCACGCATTTTCACACCGACCAGTTCGCATCACACGTTTTCCCCGATATCCAGCTGCCTACGGCCAGCCCCGCCGCTGCGCCAGCCCAACGCCCTACTCCTCGGGGGGCTCCGTGCCCCCAGATTTGAAAAAACAAAAATACCCTCGGGTGCGACGCGCTCCTCCGCGTCGTGACGTGGTGTCAGTCCCCGTCGTCGTTGTCGTCTTCCTAGTGTCGTCGTCGGCGTCTTGGGGCCTGTCGGGGGGCCTCATGGCAGTGTTAAGCACTTTGGGGCCGTCTGGCGTATTTGGAGTCTGTCTTGGAGGCTTCGCTGGGCCGTCGTGGGTCTCTTGAAGGCTTAGGGCCGTCGTGGGGGGCCCTCGGGCCACCTTGGACCCATGTGTTGAAGTCCTCTTGGGGGGGCCCTCTTGGGCCGTCATGTCATGGTGTTCTCTTGAGCGGCTCATGGGCCACGGGCTTTGATCTGGCAGAAGTCGGAAGCGGTGAGGACGCGAAGATCTTTCCACGCTGTTGGGGCCGCCATGGGTTTTGGCATTTTTTCGCCCCGCTGCGGGCCATCTTGAAACCATTTGGCGCCGTTCGGGTGGCATCTTCGGCTGGTGCGAATCTAGGGGTGTGTGGGAGGCATGTGGGCACATCTTGGTGGTCTTGGCTCCCTGCTTCGGGCATCCTGAAAGCCATCCTGGGCACGAGAACAACAGGGGTCGTCGGGGCGCCCAGGGGCCCTCGGAAGCGCGGGCCCTTTAAGAGACATAGGCGTTATATTTGGCCCAAGTTCTTTGCTTTCTACAGCGCCCCAGCGTGCCTGGAGCCACGGGGCGGATATCGTCCTTCTGCCGCTCAAGCATCTCTGGGCGGTGCGAGGTTCACGACGGCGGGTTCTGCGAGCTCGCGCCCGCGCTGGTCGTCGGCGACATCGACGGCATGATCGGGGGCACGCCCTGCCCGCCATTCAGCGCGCAGAGGGCGAACAAGGCCACCCAGAGTGTAAGCCAGCACCCAGAGTTCCCCGTGACCTTCGGCAATGAGGACTCTTTGCTGAGGTCGCTGGCGGTTCAGCAACCTAGGGGCGGAGTTCTGGAGCAAGTGCCGAGGTTCTCAACCTTCTCAGAGGATTTGGGGTGCAGCCCGCTCGAACTGTTCATCGAGCGCCTCAAGAATATAAAGAAGGTCGGCAGCGCGCGCAAAGAGGGCTGGGCGAAGGGCGTGGCTTTGTCCTTTGTCAGAAAGCCCCGCCCGGAAACGCCCCAGGGCCCTTCGAAGAAGCCCGCCAGCTTCTTTGATGGTTGCCCCCCTTCCCCCGCCCCCTTTTCGCGCGCCGCCTTCGAAGGGCGACGGCGCTCAACTTTTCACGGGCGTGGTCGTCTTGCGCCTTGACGCCGCGCACTGGCTTACTGTGGCCAGGCCGAGGTCTTGCCGTCGGGATTCAACCCCCCTGCCCTTTCTGCCTCTGCCGCCGGTAGTTCGCAGTTAGAGGGCGCGCGGTTCTCGCACCACATCGGTGGCCCGTGCCTCGCGCTTCTCGAGTCGAAACCCTGCGGGTTGTGGCGTCGCGGGTTACGGCCCGACGCGGACCCGTGGCCCCGTCGGCCCGAAATTTGTAGATTTGGGCGCCGCGGCCTTATTGTTCCGTGCTCAGGGTCTGTCGCTGTTCCATGGCCGGCGGGTCCCGTCTCGGCGTTTTCGGGCTCGGCGGTCTGGGCCGCGCCCCTTAGGATTCGGCCTCGTCCATGCCAGCCGTGCCCGGACAGGTTGTACGTTGTCTTCACCAGCGAGGAGCTGGGCGGCCAGGCAGGGGCCGACCACGTGCAGGCCATCGTCCTGGCCATCGCCAGGTATCGCAAGATAGGCCCCGCTGCCGAAGCAACCCAAATCTGGCTTGGCTGCGGTCGAGCCCAGGGGCCCCCAGGAGCTGTGGATGCGGTCGCATCCCCTCCCCCCGTGGGGGGGGGGGGCATGCCTATGTGCGCTTCCCCAGGGCCCCTGGGCAATAGCGCGGCAGAGTTGGATTTGGAGGATGCCCCCGGGTGGCTCGCAGGCAAGCCGACAGAAGCGAACGCGCTTCTCCAGACCATGGCAGCCCGCGAAGAGGATCGAGGAGGGAGAATGGTGAAAGGCGGTAGGCGAGGGGGCCTCGAGGGGTGGTCGGCAGACGGGGTCGCTGGGCAACCCCAGAAGTCATGGAGAGACAAACCCAGAAATCCACCGGTGGCAAACCCCGAATGTCCGCAGGGTCACTTCCAGAACACCCGGCGAACCCAGAACACTTGTTCCCGAAAAGGGTTTCGCTAGAAGAATCTATCGCAGACGCCTACGGAGGGCCTACGGCGAATCACCGAAAAGAAGCATATACCCAAACCTTTCAATTACTGAAGGAAAACAGGTGATTTGGGCCTGTTCGGGCCTTCCTGGCGAACCTCTTGTCTTGGAGGCCCTTTGGGCCGTCATGGAGGCCTCTTGGGGGCCTCTTGGGCCGTCTTGGAGGCATCTTGGGCGGACTTGGAGGCATCTTGGACCTTCTCGGGCCGTCCTTGAGTCCATCTTGGGCGAACTTGGAGGCCATCTTGGCCGTCTTGGAGGCCATCTGTTGAGCCACGAAGGGTGGTTTGTTCGGCGACATTCCGAGTGGTCGGCGGCATGGGCCGAAGCCCCAGGGGCATTCATCACGCTTCGCGTATCCCCACCAGCCCAACCCAAAACAGTCACCAGGCGAGATGCCCTGATCAGGGATGCGTAGCCGCATCCAGCGCAGCAGTGAATCGCACCCGTCCTCGCATATGTTTTCGAATGATGGATATTAGGAGGACGAGGAGGAGGAGGAGGAGGAGGAAGAGGCTGAACCAGAGGGGAAAGGAGAGGGAGGATCGACGACGGCGGCGAGGAGGAGGAGGACGACGACGGCGACGACGTCGACGACAGGAGTTAATTTCAGGATGTTTCCGATGGGTCGCTCTGGCAGCGTCTTGGAGGCCTCTTGGGGCCAGCGTGGGGCCCTCTTGGGGGGCACTTTGGAGGCCGGGCCGCCGCAGACCGTAGTAAGTAATAGGAGACGCTCTGCCACCTATGTGTTCACATTGTTCGCCCGTACGCTCTGCCACCTATGTGTCCACATTCGGCGCCCTGGTGTGCCGGGCCGTTGGGGTGTCTGATGAATCGCCCCTCATTCCCAGTAAGTTTCAGACCGTAGCCGTAGATAAAGGGATGCGCTCTGCCGCCTATGTGTCCACATTGCTTGATCGTTCGATCTGCCGCCTATGTGTCCACAGTGCGTCTGAATCGTTCCCATTCCAAATCAGCTGTAGACCGTCGTAGGTAATAGGAGGCATTCTGCCACCTATTGCTCCATATTGTTCGCTTGTGCGCACTGTCACGCATGTGCCCGCATTCGGCGTCAGGTTGTTCCGTGCCAGTGCAGCGTTACTGTTGCAGGGACGATGCTCAGGCGAGTTGCTGTGGCCAGGGGAATGTAATAGCATACATCTGGACAAACATGGGCACCCGATGTTTTTACCAAACCATCCTGTGGTGCTGGGTCCTCGTTTTGAAGAGACGGCGCCCAGCGTCACTTCTCCTCTTCCTCCTCCTCCTCCTCCCCCTCCTCCCTCCTCCCCCGCGTCGCGCTGGTGACCACGCCCATTTCGGCGCACCACTCGCGCGTTCGTGGCATCATAATGAGCTCCACCGACGGCCCCAGTGGGCGCGGGCGCATTACTGACCACGCCCATCTCGGCACACCCCTCACGCGCTTCGTGGCTCCATAGGGAGCTCCACCGACGGCCCAAGTGGGCGTGGGCGTGTTATTGACCACGCACATTTCGGCACACCCCTCACGCGTTTCGTGGCCCAATAGGGAGCTCCACCGAAGGCCAAAGTGGGCGCAGGCGCATTACTGATCACGCCCATTTCGGCACACCCCTCACGCGCTTCGTGGCCCCATATGGGGGCTCCACCGACGGCCCCAGTGGGCGCGGGCGTATACTGACCACGCACATTTCGGCACACCCTTCTCGCGTTTCGTGGCCCCATAGGGCCATAGGGAGATCCACCGACGGTTTCAGTGTGCGGGGGCGTATTATTGACCACGCACATTGCAGCACACCCCTCACGCGTTTCGTGGCCCCATAGGGAGCTCCACCGACGGCCAACGTGGGCGCGGGCGTATTACTGACCACGCCCATCTCGGCACACCTTTCACACGTTTCGTGGCCCCATAAGGGGCTCCACCGACGGCCACAGCGGGCGCGGGCGTGTTATTGACCACGCCCATTTCGGCGCACCCCTCACGCGTTTCGTGGCCCCATATGGAGCTCCACCGAAGGCCAAAGTGGGCGCGGCCGTATTACTGATCACGCACATTTCGGCACACCCCTCACTCATTTCGTGGCCCCGCAGTGAGCTCCACCGACTGCCCCAGTGGGCGCGGGCGTATTATTGACCACGCCCAATTTCGGCACACCCCTCGCGCGTTTCGTGGCCTTAAGTTAAGGGAGCTCCACCGACCGCATCAGTTGGCGCGGACACATTACTGACCACGCCCATTTCGGCACACCCTTGTCCCGTTTCGTTGTCCCATAGGGAGCCCCACCGGCGGCCCAAGTGGGCACGGCCCCGCAGGGCCGCAGGTCCCGCAGGCCCCACAGGGCCCGCAGGTCCCACAGGTCCCACAGGTCTCGCGGGCCTCGTAGGCCCCACAGGTCTCACAGGTTCCAGAGGTGTCGTAGGTCTCACAGGTGCCAAAGGCCCCAGAGACCCCGTAGGTCCTACAGGCCCCACAGGCCCCGCAGTTTTCCACAGGTCCCACAGGTCACAGATCCCCCCCGGGCTCAACAGGTCCCGCAGGTCCCGCAATTCACCCAGGTTCCGCTGGTCTTGCATGGTCCGCATTTCCCACAGGCCCCGCAGGCCCCAGAGGCGTCGCGCGTCCCACTGGTCACACACGTGTCGCAGGGTCCCCAGATTTCAAACGCCCCACAGGTGTCGCAGGTTCCGCAGGTGTGGCAGTTCCCACAGGACCCGCAGGCCCCGCAGGTCCCACTGGTGTCGCAGGCCCCGCAGGTTTTACATGTCCCACAGACCCTAATCCCTTGAACCGCGACCGTAGATCCTAGACCTTAGACCCGAGGCCCCTGACCCTAGTCCCGAGGCCCATCGGCCCTAGATTCGATACCCGAGACCCCAGACCTTCGGACGTAGCTTCGAGGCCCCAGGCCTAAAGCCTTAGACCCTGGACCCGAGACCTTCTAGATCTTAGACCAGATTCTTCAGACCCTAGACCATATACCCTAGACCCCAGGCCATAGGACCCTGGGCCCTAGACCCGAGGCTGTAAACCCTAGGGACCAAACCTTGAACCCGATGCCGTAGACCCTAGACCCGCGGCCCCAGACATTGGAACTTATATTGGCATTTCCGGAAGGCGCCCTGCGAGGGGCCGCCAGAGACCCTGGCGCCCGGGGACTCCCCGGGCAATGAGAGCGCCCAGCGAGAACCCTCCCGGGTACGGCGAATCTGCCTTAGGTGTTTTTTTTGGCCTTCCCGGAAACGGCACATTTTTTTGAAACTTTTTTCGATTTTTATTTGTACTTTTTTTGAACAGTTTTGGAACTTTTTTTGAACTTTAACTTTTTCTTCAATTTTTAATTTTCATGGGTTTGAACTTTGTTTGAACTTTTTTTGAACTGTTTTGGAACTTTTTTTGGATTTTGATTTTTTTTTGAACTTTTTTGGAACTTTTTTTGAACTTTGAACTTTTTTGCACTTTTTTGAACTTTATTTGAACTTTTTTCAATATGTTTTTCGAACTTTTTTGGAACTTTTTTGGAACATCATTTGAACAGCTGTGGAGAGCTTGACTGGTCCCCGGGGGGTCTCCCGGATGCCGCCGCGGAATTTCCAAGCCCCGCCGGCGGGGGGCCCTTCGCGGTTGCTTTTTTGGGGGGCGGGGTCCCGCGGGGGAGTGTGATTCCCGCGGCGTGCCGCAGGGCCCCGGCACTGTGCCGCGCACCTTACATTGGGGCGTGGGCACAGGCATAGGGTCTGGGGCGCGGCGCCTAGGGCCCAGGGGCCAGGGGGTCTCAGGTTTTGTTTGGGCCCCAGGACCCTAGGCCCTAGGCCTACAGCCTCTGGCGTAAGGCATCGATGCCACGGCCAAGGAATTTGGGGCTTGGCCCATGGACCTAGGCCATGGGCCCGGAGGCTCCGCGCCGTGGGCCCAGGGTCTAGGGTCTGGGGGCTGAGGCGCGGCGTCCACGGTTCAGCGGCTTGGGGCCTTGGGTGTGGTTTGGGCTTCAGGGACTCGGCCCTGCTGCCTCGGGCTTCAGGTGTCGCGGCTCAGGTTTACGCCGTCGGGCTTGCGCCCAAGGGCCTCGGCACTAGGCCTTGAGGCTTAGTGTAGGGCCTGGGGCCCAGGGTCTGCAGTGTAGGGTTTCGGGCCGAGGGCTTAGAAATGCAACGCTTGACATGTAGGGTAAGAGGTCAAGGGCTTAGGGCTTACCGCTTGAAGCGCAAGGTCCGCGACGCAGGTCCTCGGGCCGAGGGTCGGAGGTCTGGGGCCAATGGGCCCAGGGCCTCAGGCCTGTGGCTTAGGCTCAGGATTTAGCGGTCTGGGTTCTAGGGCTCAGACCCAGGCTCTAGCGGCTAGCGCCATGGGCCTGTGGCCGAGAACCTCGGCTCTCGACTTCAGGCCCTAAGCGATAGGCCCGTAAGCCATTCGCCACAGGCCTCGGCCATGCGCCATGCGCCCTAGGCGCTTGGCCCTCGGCCCAAGACTCCGAAGCCCCATGCCTCGGGCCCGCGGCCCCAGGTCCAGCTTCTCGGCTCTAGGCCAGAGGCCAGTTACCAGGAAGGCCCCAATACGGCCCCCGAAGCGCCCCAAGAGGGCCTCAAGAGGCGACGTTGCGGGCTGCGGAGGGGCAGCGCTGTTAGGCCCCCCTTCTTAATTTACGTCCTCAAAAGTGGCCCCTAGAGCCCCCCCGTGGCTTCCAAGAGGACCCGCAGAGACCGCCAAGAGGGCCCCGAGATGAAGATGGCCTCAAGAAGAGTGTTCTAGATAGCTAACACAGCATGGCTCGCAAGATGGCGTAAAAGAGACCCGGAGGCAACGCAAGGAGAGCGCGATGGTGGCCCCAAGACGCCCCCAGAAGGGCCAGACAAAACCAGCATGGTATCATGCGGGCTTCCACTCTTTCCTTTTACCGATCCTTTGCTTTCTTCCCGGCCCCTGCATCATTATCCTCCTCCTCCTCCTCCTCCTCCTCCTCCTCCTCCTCTTCTCCCTCTTGTGTCATCCCCTCCTGTTCCTCCTCCCGCCTCCTCCTCGTCCCCCATCCTCCCAAGATGGCCCCAGAGGGAGTCCTGAGAGGTTCACAAGACATCTCCCCTGGGCTTTCTGGCATCCGGAATTTGGAATTCTGGTGCGCCGGGACCGCGGCCCCGCGTGGGCCAGAAACCTATTGCGTTGTCTTGAGGTGGCAGCCTTCAGGACGCACCCGCCCCTTCGTGGGCCAGCGCTGCCGCCGAGCCGCCGTGGGCACATTTGTGGGAGACTTACACTCTGCAGATCCGCAGCAAATTGAAGATCGCCCCCGACGACCACCGGTACAGCAGCCAGGTTGAACCCGCTAAGCTTGCCCACCTAGCGCCTCGCATGCGGGATGTCTTGGACGTTGCGTGGGCCTGGAGGCTCAAGAACGGCTTCCCCGCCGAGGGTTTCTACAGCGATCCGTCGCAGGACATCCGGCGAATGCCGTGGTCGAGTGACATAAAAACTTTCACGAGGTCGTCGACCATATGGGACTTCCACAACGCACGCTTTCTGAAAAAGTATGACAAGCTGTTGCTGCACGGGTATCCCGTGAACGAGATGGACTTCCTGGGCTTCGACACAGGCGTGAACACATGGGCTGGTGAAGGTATGTTCCTGCCTTCAATCGGGTCGGTTCTCCTCGGATATTTTCTGAACCCCCACGCTCCGCGGTGGAAGGAGGGGCCTGTCCAGGGCACGGGCGCGGGCGAAACCGCCGCGTAGCCCTTCGGCTCAACCTTCGGCCGCCGTGCGGCGGCGAGGGTGGGCGGGGGCCTGAAGCGAGGGCGGGGGAGGGGCAGAGTGGGAGGAAGGGGAGGGTGCGAAAGGGGGAGGCAGAGGAGCGAGTGGCCGCCGGAGACAGACTAACCAGGCAAATTGTTATATAATGTGAAAGCCTTCGGGCATTACCGCCGGCCACTCCCGCCCCAGGAATCGACGGCGTCTTCATCGCCGTCGTCGTCCTCCCCCCCGGCTTTTCCCATCCTGGGGCACCCAGGTCTTTAGGGGGGACTTTTCGGGCCCTTTCGAGGGCATCTCTTTATGTTGGCCCTCGTGGGCTTGTTGCCGCCCCATTGCGTTGATTTCGGGGTCTTTGCAGGTCACTTCGCCAGGTGTGTTGGGAGTCTTCGGGGCCTTCTCAGGGTGCCGCGGGGCGCATCTCAAAGGGAGCTCTTAACTCTTAACGGTGAATTGACACTGCGCTGTTGACACTGCGTTAAATGAGTGAATTGACACTGCGCTGTTGACACTGCGCTGTTGACACTGCGCTGTGCTGTTCGACACTGCGCTGTTGACACTGCGCTGCGCTGTTGACACTGCGCTGTGCTGTTCGACGCTGCGCTGTTGACACTGCGCTGTGCTGTTCGACGCTGCGCTGTTGACGCTGCGCTGTGCTGTTCGACACTGCGCTGTTGACGCTTGCGCTGTTCGACACTGCGCGCTGCGCTGTGCTGTTCGACACTGCGCTGTTGGACACTGCGCTGTGCTGTTCGACACTGCGCGCTGTGCTGTGACACTGACACGGCTGTGCTGTTCGACACGCTGTTGACACTGCGCTGTGCTGTTCGACACTGCGCTGTTGACACTGCGCTGTGCTGTTCGACACTGCGCTGTTGACACTGCGCTGTGCTGTTCGACACTGCGTTGTTGACGCTGCGCCGTGCTGTTCGACGCTGCGCCGTTGACGCTGCGCTGTGCTGTTCGACGCTGCGCTGTTGGACACTGCGCTGTGCTGTTCGACACTGCGCTGTTGACACTGCGCTGTGCTGTTCGACGCTGCGCCGTTGACGCTGCGCTGTGCTGTTCGACGCTGCGCTGTTGGACGCTGCGCTGTGCTGTTCGACGCAGCGCTGTTGACACTGCGCTGTGCTGTTCGACACTGCGCTGTTTTGACACTGCGCTGTGGCTGTTCGACACTGCGCCGTTGACACTGCGCCTTGTGCGTTCGACACTGCGCTGTTGGACACTGCGCTGTGCTGTTCGACACTGCGCTGTTGACGCTGCGTTGTGATGTTCGACGCTGCGCTGTTGACGCTGCGCTGTGCTGTTCGACACTGCGCTGTTGGACTCTGCGCTGTGCTGTTCGACACTGCGCTGTTGACGCTGCGCTGTGCTGTTCGACGCTGCGCTGTTGACGCTGCGCTGTGCTGTTCGACACTGCGCTGTTGGACACTGCGCTGTGCTGTTCGACGCTGCGCTGTTGACACTGCGCTGTGCTGTTCGACACTGCGCTGTTGACGCTGCGCTGTGCTGTTCGACACTGCGCTGTTGACACTGCGCTGTGCTGTTCGACACTGCGCCGTTGGGCGCTGCGCTGTGCTGTTCGACACTGCGCTGTCGACACTGCGCTGTTCGACGCTGCGCTGTTGGACACTGCGCTGTTCGACGCTGCGCTGTTGACACTGCGCTGTTCGACACTGCGCTGTTGACGCTGCGCTGTTCGACGCTGCGCTGTTGGACACTGCGTTGTTCGACGCTGCGCCGTTCGACACTGCGCTGTTCGACACTGCGCTGTTCGACGCTGCGCTGTTCGACACTGCGCTGTTGACGCTGCGCTGTTCGACACTGCGCTGTTGACACTGCGCTGTTCGACACTACGCTGTTGGACACTGCGCTGTTCGACGCTGCGCTGTTCGACACTGCGCTCTTCGACACTGCGCTCTTCGACACTTCGCTGTTCGACACTGCGCTGTTCGACGCTGCGCTCTTCGACGCTGCGCTGTTCGACACTGCGCTGTTCGACACTGCGCTGTTCGACACTGTCACCATCGCCTTGTAGACTATTGCCTTATTGCCCATAGGTCGGCGCAGTCCTGGTGCAGGCGTCCCTGAGGGCTGCAAAAGGGTGAGGGCGAAAAACACTGAGGGGCGATGCCCAGGCAAATTTCAAAAATTTGCCTGAGTATCGCCATGCAGCGTTTTCGCGATATGCCTTTAGCCCTGTAGCCCCTTAGCCTTATAGCACCATCGCCTTGTAGACTATTGCCTTATTGTCCTAGAGGTCGGCGCAGTCCTGGTGAGGTGATGATGATGATGATGATGAGGAGGAGGAGGAGGAGGAGGAGGGGGAGGAGGAGGAGGAGGAGGAGGAGGAGGAGGAGGAGGAGGAGGAGGAGGAGGGAAGGAAAGATAGGAGGAGGAGGAGGAGGAGGAGGAGGAGGAGGAGGAGGAGGAGGAGGAAGGGGGGGGGGGGAGGAGGAGGAGGAGGAGGAAGAGGCGGGAGCAGAGGGAATAGGAGAGGGAGGATCGACGACGGCGGCGAGGACGACGACGACGACGACCGGAGTTGATATCAAAATCTTTCCGGTGGGTCGTTCCGGCAGCGTTTTGGAGGCTTCTTGGGGCCAGCGTGGGGCCCTCTTGGGGGTACTTTGCAGGCTGAGACCAAGAGAAGACGCTCTGCCACCGCCGTCGCCACCACCACCACCACACCACACACGCACCACCGCCGCAGCCACCACCACCACCACCACCACCACCCACGACCACCCACACACACCACACACCACACACCACACACGCACCACCACCCCCACCACCACCACCACCACCACCACCACACAACACACACACACCACCACCACCACCACCACCACCACCACCACCACACCACCGCCACCACCACCACAACCACCACCACCACCACCACCACCGCCACCACCACCACCATAACACACCACACACACACACCACCACCACCACCACTACCACACCACGCACACCACCACCACCACCGCCACCACCATCACCACCCAAAAGCCGAAGGTAATTCCCAATGTAAAAAAGCCGACACGTAATTCACAAAGCTGGATTTGATTTTTCTTGAGCCCTTTGAGGAGGCAGAAGGACGGTGGGTCACCCGCCCCGCGCGTGCGCGGCGGCGCAGTTTTGCATTGTTCACAATACAAAAGCCGACATGTAATTCCCAAAACTGAACTTGAATTTTTTTGAGCCCTTTACGGAGGCCGAAGGACGGTGGGTCACCCGCCGCGCGCGCGCGGCGGCGCAGTTCTGCATTGTTCACACTACAAAAGCCGACATGTAATTCCCCAAACTGGATTTACTGTTTTCTCGAGCCCTTTAAGGAGGCCGAAGGGCGGTGGGTCACCCGCCGCGCGCGCGCGCGGCGGCGCAGTTCTGCATTGTTCACAATGCAAAAGCTGACATGTAATTCCCAAAACTGGATTTGGGTTTTTCTGGAGCCCTTTAAGGAGGCCGAAGGACGGTGGGTCACCCGCCGCGCGCGCGCGGCGGCGCAGGCCGACATGTAATTCCCAAAACTGGATTTGCATTTTTCTGGAGTTCTTTAAGGGGGCCGAAGGGCGGTGGGTCACCCGCCGCGCGCGCGCGTGGTGCAGTTCTGCATTGCTCACAATCCAAAAGCCGACATGTAGTTCCCCAAACTGGATTTGCATGTTTCCGGAGCCCTTTAAGGAGGCCGAAGGGCGGTGGGTCACCCGCCGCGCGCGCGCGGCGGCGCAGTTCTGCATTGCTCACAATCCAAAAGCCGACATGTAGTTCCCCAAACTAGATTTGATTTTTTGCTGGAGCCCTTTAAGGAGGCCGAAAGGGCGGTGGGTCACCCGCCGCGCGCGCGCGATGCGGCGCAGTTCTGCATTGTTCACAATACAAAAGCCGACATGTGATTCCCCAAACTGGATTTGAGTTTTTTTTCTGGAGCCCTTTAAGGAGGCCGAAAGAAGGTTGGTAACCTGCCCGCGCGCGCGGCGGCGCAGTTCTGCATTGTTCACATACAAAAGCCGACATGTAAAGTCCCAAACTGGAATTTTAATTTTCTGCCCTTTAGAGGAGGGAGGAGGGCCGGAGGACATGGGTCCACCCGCCGCCGCGCGCGCGCGGCGGCGAAGTTCTGCATTGTTCACAAACAAGCCGAAATGTATTCACAAAACTGAATTTGAATTTTTCTGGTGCCTTTAAGGAGGCCGAGGACGCCCTGGGTCCTGCGCGTCGCGTCGTAGCAAAGCGCGGCGCGTTTCTGCATTTGGTTACACGCCCACTACAAAAGCCGACATGTAGTTCCCCAGATTGGATTTGAATTTTTCTGGAGCCCAAGGGCGGTGGGTCACCCGCCGCGCGCGCGCGATGCGGCGCAGTTCTGCATTGTTCACAATACAAAAGCCAACATGTAATTTCCAAAACTGGATTTGAATTTTTCTGGAGCCCTTTAAGGAGGCCGAAGGACGGTGGGTCACCCGCCGCGCGCGCGCGCGGCGGCGCAGTTCTGCAGTGTCCACAATACAAAAGCCGACATGTAATTCACAAAACTGGACGGTGGGTCACCCGCCGCGCGCGCGCGGCGGCGCAGTTCTGCATTGTTCACACTACAGAAGCCGACATGTCATCGCCAAAAACTGGATTTGATTTTTTCTGGAGCCCTTTAAGGGGGCCGAAGGGCGGTGGGTCTCCCGCCGCGCGCGCGCGGCGGCGCAGTTCTGCATTGTTCACAATACAAAAGCCGACGCGTAATCCCCAACATTGAAGCCTTGGGTGGAGCTCCCTGGGGGGGGGGGGGGGGGGGGTGGGGGGGGGGGGGGGGGGGGGGGGGGGGGGGGGGTGGGGGGGGGGGGGGCACCAAGCGCGCGAGGGGTGTGCCGACGTTGGCGTGGTCAGCTATGCGAACGCGGCCATTGGGACCTTGGGTTGAGCACCCCATGGGGCCACGAAGCGCGTGAGGGGTGTGCCGAAGTGGGCGTGGTCAGCTATGCGAACGCGGCCACTAGGACCTTCGTTGGAGCTCCATGTGCGGCCGCGAAACGCGTGAGGGGTGTGCCGACATGGGCGTGGTCAGTAATGCGCCTGCGGCCACTGGAGCCTTCGGTGGAGTTCCCTATGGGGCCACGAAGCGCGTGAGGGGTGTGCCGAAATTGGCGTGGTCAGTAATGCGCCCGCGCCCACTGGGGCCGTCGGTGGAGCTCCTTATGGGGCCGCAGAACGCGTGAGGGGTGTGCCCGGATTGGCGTGGTCAGTAATCCGCCCGCGCCCGTTGGGGCCGTCGGTGGAGCTCCCCATGGGGCCACGAAGCGCATGAGGGGTGTGCCGAAATTGGCGTGGTCAGTAATGCGCCCGCGCCCACTGGGGCCTTGGGTGGAGCTCCCTATGGAATCGCGAAACGCGTGAGGGGCGCGCCGAAGTGTGCGTGGTCAGTAATACGCCCGCGCCCACTGAGGCAGCCAGTGGAGCTCCCTTTGGGGCCACGAAGCGCATGGGGGCGTGCCGAAATGGGCGTGGTCAGTAATGCGCCCGCAGTCACTGGGCCCATGGGTGAAGCTCCTTTTGGGGGCATCAGACCTGTGAGGGGTGTGCCGAAATGGGCGTGGTCAGTAATGCGCCCGCGTCCACTGGGGCCGTCGGTGGAGCTCCTTATGGGGCCGCGAAGCGCGTGAGGGGTGTGCCGAAATGGGCGTGGTCAGTAATGCGCCCGCGCCCACTGGGGCCATCGGGGGAGCTCCCCATGGGGCCACGAAACGCGTGAGGGGTGTGCCGAAATGGGCGTGGTCAGTAATACGCACGCGCCACTAGAGGATTCGGTGGGGCCCCCATATGGGGCCACGAAGCGCGTGAGGGGTGTGCCGAAATGGGCGTGGTCAGTAATGCGCCCGCGCTCACTGGGGCCTTGGGTGGAGCTCCTTATGGGGCCACGAAACGCGTGAGGGGTGTGCCGAAATTGGCGTGGTCAGTGATGCGCCCGCGCCCACTGGGGCCTTGGGTGGAGCTCCTTATGGGGCCACGACACGCGTGAGGGGAGTGCCGAAATTTGCGAGGTCAGCAATGCGCCCGCGCCCGCTGGGGCCGTCGGTGGAGCTCCTTATGGGGCCACGAAGCGCGTGAGGGGTGTGCCGAAATGGGGCGTGGCCAGTAATGCGCCCGCGCCCACTGGGGCCGTCGGTGGAGCTCCCCATGGGGCCACGAAGCGCGTGAGGGGTGTGCCGACATGGGCGTGGTCAGTACTGCGCCCGCGGCCACTAGAGGATTCGGTGGAGCCCCCATATGGGGCCACGAAGCGCGTGAGGGGTGTGCCGAAATGAGCGTGGTCAGTAATTCGCACGCGCTCACTGGGGCCTTGTGTGGAGCTCCTTATTGGGCCACGACGCGCGTGAGGGGGGCGCCGAAATGGGCGTGGTCAGTAATGCGCCCGCGGCCACTGGGCCCTTGGGTGGAGCTCCTTATGGGGCCGCCAGACGTGTGGGTGGTGTGCCGAAATGGGCGTGGTCAGTAATGCGCCCGCGCCCACTGGGGCCGTCGGTGGAGCTCCTTATGGGGCCGCAGAACGCGTGAGGGGTGTGCCCGAATTGGCGTGGTCAGTAATCCGCCCGCGCCCGTTGGGGCCGTCGGTGGAGCTCCCCATGGGGCCACGAAGCGCATGAGGGGTGTGCCGAAATGGGCGTGGTCAGTAATGCGCCCGCGGCCACTAGAGGATTCGGTGGGGCCCCCATACGGGGCCACGAAACGCGTGAGGGGTGTGCTCACATGGGCGTGGTCCGTAATACGCCCGCGCCCGCTGGGGCAGCCAGTGGGGCTCCCTTTGGGGCCACGAAGGCATGAGGGTGTGCCGAAATGGGCGTTGTCAGTAATGCGCCCGCGCCCACTGGGGCCCTTGGGTGGAGCTCCTCATGGGGCCACCAGACATGTGAGGGGTGTGCCGAAATGGGCGTGGTCAGTAAAGCGCCCGCGCTCACTGGGGCCGTCGGTGGAGCTCCTTATGGGGCCACGAAGCGCGTGAGGGGTGTGCCGAAATGTGCGTGGTCAGTGATGCGCGTTGGACGCTGCGCTGTTCGACGCTGCGCTGTTCGACGCTGCGCTGTTCGACACTGCGCTGTTCGACGCTGCGCTGTTCGACGCTGCGCTGTTGACGCTGCGCTGTTCGACGCTGCGCTGTTGACACTGCGCTGTTCGACGCTGCGCTGTTGGGCACTGCGCTGCTCGACGCTGCGCTGTTCGACATTGCGCTGTTCGACGCTGCGCTCTTCGACGCTGCGCTGTTCGACGCTGCGCTGTTCGACACTGCGCTGTTCGACACTGCGCTCTTCGACACTGCGCTGTTCGACACTGCGCTGTTCGACACTGCGCTGTTCGACGCTGTCACCATCGCCTTGTAGACTATCGTCTTATTGCCCATAGGTCGGCGCAGTCCTGGTGCAGGCGTCCCTGAGGGCTGCGAAAGGGCGAGGGCGAAAAACACTGAGGGGCGATGCTCGGGCAAAATTCAAAAAATTGCCTGAGTATCGCCCTGCAGCGTTTTCGCGATATGCCTTTAGCTCTGTAACCCCTTAGCCTTATAGCACCATCGCCTTGTAGACTATTGCTTTATTGTCCCGTGGGTCGGCGCAGTCCTGGTGCCAGCATCCCTCAGGGCTGGAAAAGGGTGAGGGCGAAAAACACTGAGGGGCGATGCTCAGGCAAATTTCAAACATTTGCCTGAGTATCGCCCTGCAGCGTTTTCGCGATATGCCTTTCGCCCTGTAACCCCTTAGCCTTATAACACCATCGCCTTGTAGACTATTGACATATTGCCCATAGGTCGGCGCAGTCCTGGTGCAGGCGTCCCTTAGGCCTGCAAAGGGGTGAGGGCGAAAAACACTGAGGGGCGATGCTCAGGCAAATTTCAAAAATTTGCCTGAGTATCGCCCTGCAGCGTTTTCGCGACATGCCTTTAGCCCTGTAACCCCTTAGCCTTATAGCACCATCGCCTATTGCCTTATTGTCCTAGAGGTCGGCGCAGTCCTGGTGCCAGCATCCCTCAGGGCTGGCAAAGGGTGAGGGCGAAAAACACTGAGAGGCGATGCTCAGGCAAATTTCAAAAATTTGCCTGAGTATCGCCCTGCAGCGTTTTCGCGATATGCCTTTAGCCCTGTAACCTCTTAGCCTTATAGCACCATCGCTATGTAGACTATTGCTTTATTGTCCCGTAGGTCGGCGCAGTCCTAGTGCCGGCGTACCTGAGGGCTGCAAAAGGGTGAGGGCGTCAAACACTGAGGGGCGATGCTCAGGCAAATGTCAAACATTTGCCTGAGTATCGCACTGCAGCGTTTTCGCGATATGCCTTTAGCCCTGTAACCCCTTAGCCTGATAGCACCATGGCCTTGTAGACAATTTGCAGTAGTTCTAGAGCCCAATATCCCTATAGCCGTATAGCGACGCGGGGGAGGAGGGAGGAGGAGGAGGAGGAGGAGGAGGAGGAGGAGGAGGAGTGACGCGGGGCGCCCTCACTTCAAAACGAAGACCCAACACCACAGGAGGGTTGGGAACACACATGGGGAAAAAAAGACAAAGCTGTTGAAAGAATTTGGCTTCTTGGGGGCCTCCCTGGGAGGTTCGGAGGGCACTTGGAGCCGTCCTGGGGCGGCCTTGAGTGCTCTTGGAGGCGGTCTGAAAACTATATGGAACCATGTTGGACTATCTCGCGGTATCTTGGATGTTATCTTGGCCTCTCTGGAGCCCTCTGGGGGCCATCCTGGGCTATCTTCGGCGCTCCAGCGACCCGTGGGGCGCCCCGCCCATGTCCAGGGGATGGGGGTGGGGGTAGGGGTACACCCTCCCCCAAGGGGGGGAACTTGTCTGCAAGAGGAGGCTCTCTAGACCACCATGGCCCTGAAGGGCTCGTGGGATTTCAGCGATTACCGACGTAAACAAGTGGGCCGAGAAGTACACGGGCAACCCGTCCGAGCTGCCGAGCATGCTGGATACCTTCAAGGCTGCTGAGTTCATCTCTTTGGACATCGAGACGCGCCAGAAAATCCATGACATGCGTGCATTTGTTTACGAGGCGGTCGTGAAGATCATAAAGGAGCCGGACATGCAGCAGGAGCTGGAGACGACAGTCATGGACATCCTTGGCCGCATTCACAGCTTCGACGGGATGAAGGCGCTGAAGTGCGGCGACGAGGCGAAGGAGCACGCGCACATGAAGGCGCTGCTGGAGAAGGGCTTCGGCGTCATGAAGGAGCATCGCGCATTGTCGACCATTGGGACTGGTTCCACCCCGCTGGAGCTGGCGCCCGTGCTTTCGAAGATCCAGACAGCAAAGAACATGTACTCCGACGTGCAGTGCGTCTCGGACACGCCGGGCGAGATTCACTGCGCCCACCACATCGACAAGATCAAGCAGGCCTTCCAGGACACCTTCGGCCCCCATGATAGCACGGACCCCCACGCGGACGACGTCGACGCGGCCACCGCGGCGTTGGAGAAGGAGCCCGCCCGGGGCCCCGGCGACGACGACGACGTCGACGATGACGACGACAGACGACGACGATGACGGACGACGACGACGACGACGACGACGGCGACGGCGACGACGAGGGCGACGACGATGACGACGGCGACGGCGACGACGACGAGGGCGACGACGGCGACGAGGGCGACGACGACGACGACGACGACGACGACGACGACGGCGACGGCGACGACGACGACGACGACGACGACGGCGACGGCGGCTACGACGGTGCCTCACAGGACTTGGAGGAGAAGACGGAGAAGCTCAAGCTCATCAGCGGCGGCGGGCGCGCGAACGAGAGTTGGAAGAAAGACATTGCGCAGGGGGCCACATTTTTTACGCTTCGCGTATCCCCACCAGCCCATCCAGAGACGGCGCCCAGCCGGGTTGAGCTGATCAGGGACGTGTAGGGGCGAAGAGGGGGGCTGCCGTTATCGTCCGAAGGAGTAAGATGAGTCGGGGGAGTAGGAGGAGGAGGAGGAGGAGGAGGAGGAGGAGGAGGAGGAGGAGGAGGATGAGGAGGAGGAGGAGGAGGAGGAGGTGGAGGAGGAGGAGGAGGAGGAGGGGGAGGGGGTGTAAAATCATCCCGTAACCGCGCCCAGAGGAATTCTTTACGCTTCGCGTATCCCCACCAGCCCATCTCACAACAGCAACTCATGCGAAGCATGCCGACAGTCGTGTTTTTTCAGGCGTGTGTCCGTTTGGCCCCGCATATCTCCCCTGCTCCTCCTTCCTCCCGCCTCCTTGCACATCCTCCTTGTTGGGGGGGCGGGAGAAGGACGAGGCGGAGGAGGAGGGAGAGAAAGCGCTCCTCGTGATTTGAGTCGTTTGGGGTTTCTCGTCCTGGTCCTGGTGTGAGTCGTTCGGGCCATTCTTCCTGGTGTGAGTCGTTCGGGCTCTTCGTGGTGTGAGTCGTTCGGGCTCTTCGTCCTGGTGTGAGTCGTTCGGGCTTCTCGTGGTGTGCGTTGTTCGGGCCCCTCATCCTGGTGTGAGTCGTTCGGGCCCCTCCTCCTGGTGTGACTCGTTCGGGCTCCTCGTGGTGTGAGTAGTTCGGGGCCCGCGTCGTGGTGTGAGTCGTTCGGGCTCCTCGTGGTGTGAGTCGTTCGGGCGCCTCGTCCTGGTGTGAGTCGTTCGGGCCCCTCCTTGTGGTGTGAGTCGTTCGGGCTCTTCGTGGTGTGAGTCGTTCGGGCCCCTCGTCCTGGTGTGAGTCGTTCGGGCTCCTCGTGGGGCCTCTTGGGGGCCTCTTGGAGCCTCTTGGGGCCGCTTGGGGGCCTCTTGGGGGCCTCTTGGGGGCCTCTTGGGGGCCTCCTGGGGCCTCTGGGGGCATCTTGGGGGCGTCTGGGGGGCCTCTTGGGGGCCTCTTGGGGCCTCTTGGGGGCCTCTTGGGGGCCTCTTGGAGGCCTCCTTGGGAGGCTTCTGGGGGCCTCTTGGGGCCATCTTGGGGCCCCTTGCGACCTCCTCAGAAGCGCAAAGAAGCGCTGCCCCCTGAGAAGGACAAAATGAGCCCAACACCCTTGTAAAAACAATGATTTTGATATGAAGGAAAATGAGCGCGGCCCCCTCGGGAGGCCAAAATGGGGCCAACACCCCCGTAAAAGCAAGGATTTTGGCTTCACAGAAGAGGAGGGGACTACAAGAAGAGCGCCCCCCCGTCGGGGCCAGAATCCTCGTGAGGGTGGTCGTTTTTTAGCCCTCCCAGGCGTCGAAAAAGACCCCCCCGCGGGCCGCCCTCTCCAGGCCCAGGGGGAGGGGGTAGGGGGAGGGGTAAACCCCTCCCCGAAGGGGAAGAAGGGGGGTTGAGGACAGAGGGGGCTCGCTAAACCACTCACGCCCTAAAGGGCAGGTGGGATTTGTCGCTGCCAGACGCAGCGCTTAACATATATATATATATATATATATATATGTATTTATATATATATATATATATGTGTACCGCAGGGATTTTCCACGCGCCCGCTGGCGTCGTGACTCAAGCCGCGCGGAAAAGGCGACGCCGCCATGTTGAAGCCAGGCGAAGCACTTAAATATGCACCGCCGTACTTTGCTACGCGCCCGCAGGCGTTGTGGCTCACCCCAGGGAGTGTGCCGCTGCAGAGAAAAACCGACGTGTTATCCCTCCTTAGCTCTGCTATGCTACCACTGCGCAATCTAAGCGTGCACGCTGGCTATCGTACTCCTCCGTGCCGGTTTCTGTCCGATCCGCTGGGGGCGGATGAACTATAACTATCATCATACATATCTTCTCCATGGTAGCGGAGCGGCGTTACGAACACGGACGACAGCTCGGACATTGTCCTGTAGGCCGCCGAAGAGACCAAGACCGCGCTCTGGGCGCGCATCTTCTTGCACCCCATCAGGGTCGTCAGGCTCCAGAGGAGCTGGCACGTCAGAGGCGAGGCGCTTAAGTTCTACCACGCGCGTCGTCGAGCTCTGCACGAGGATCGATCGCAGGCGCAGCCGAGGGGAACCGCGATGGCCTTCAACGCTGAGTTGACTTAGCAGCTGCAGGCGCTGCCCGAGCAGGTGAGGGCGTTGGCTGCGGGCAGTGCGCGCCTGTGGCTGGAGGCGCGGGGGGGCGTCCAGGCCATCCCAGCGTTGGTGCAGGCGGTGACGCAGCTGACGGCGCAGCCGTCGGCACGTCCCACCTTGGTGGACAACAAGGGGATTGGCAAGCCTACAGCCTTCGACGGTGCAGAGTCGAAGTACCGCGAGTGGGCTGCCAAGTTCGAGTCTTTTGTCGTGGGTGTTCGAATGGGCCCTGGATCGCACGGGCACCATGCAGGCCGCGCGCTGGCGTGGTGCCTTTGGGCCCAGCGGCCAAGGGGCAGGCGCCGTGGGGGGCCCGATCGAGGGCTTCGACGAGATGGTGACTCAGCTGCACGCGGCACTGCAGCAGTTGAGCACCGGCGAGCCGTTCGACATCATCCAGGACGTCGGGAAGGGGAGCGGGTTCGAGTGCTGGCGCCGCCTGGCGCGCCGCCTCGACCCTTCCACAGGAGGGCTGAAGAGGGCCCCCCTCAAGCAGGTTCTCTCACCTGCTCGCTGCAAGCTCGAGGAGCTCGCGAACGGCCGGGGGGGTAAGAGGAGGCGGTTAAGCGTTGAATCCAGGATCCAGGAGGGGCGACGGCGGCAACCGCGAACAGCTTTTTTGGAGCGTCAAGATGTCAACTGGACGAACACGTCTTGCTCGACCAGTCTCGCCTGGACACCCGCGAGCTGTTCAGGCGCGAGATCGCGTCCTACCTCGAGGCTCGCGCGGGCTCGCGTCTCAGGGGCGCCTCGGTGCTGGCCCGGCCCCGGCGCGACCCCAACGCCATGGGCGTCGGGTTCGCGCGCGCGCGTTGCGGGTGGTGAACTCCGCGGTCCGAGGTTTCAAGGGGGCGGGTAGGGGTAAAGGTAAGAGCGCAGGTAAATGCAAGGGCGAGGACGCGACTGCTGGCGCAGCCGGCGGCCCGCCAGGAGGCAAGCATGGTGGAGGTCGAGGGGCTGCTGGCATAGCCGGCGGTTTTCAGGCTCACACCACAGGCTTTAATTGTGGTGCTACAGGTTACAAGTCCCACGAGTGCTGGAACCCCGCGAACCCCACGAGCGTCGCGGCGGCGAAGGCCGAGGCTAGCGGCTAGCCAAGCGCCAAGCCTAAGGCCTAAGGCAGCGCCCAAGAGGGGCGCCCACGCTCGTGCCCTCGACACCGGGGAGGGTGAGCAGGAGGAGGAGCTTCACTGTCTAGTCCAAGACCTGCTCGGGATTGATGGCGCAGCCGTCGACCTGACAGCGACCGCGGCTGAGCACAGCCGACCGGGCGGGGCCCCGCTCAGTAGTAGATGGTCGAGGTTGGCTCAAGGTTAACTTTGAGAGTGGGCGCGCGAGATCGGCCATCCCTCGCGACTGGAGTTCGCAGAATACGGAGCCGAACAACGTGCGCTACCAGACCGCCGACGACACACAGCTACGACATGAGGGCGGCGGCCTACTGGAGGGTACCGCCGAGAGCGGCATTCCCTGGCGCCTGCGAGGGCGCCGAACTGGAGCTAATAAGCTTTTTGTCGCGGCGACTTTTGCGGGGCTAGGTCAGCGTCGTTGGCGACAGGAAGGGTCGGGCCCTCGATCTAGGCTCCACGGCGGGCAGGGCGAAGGTGATCAACCGGTTCCAGAGGAGTGGCGAGGTCGACGAGGACATCAAGCCGCATCAGGAGAACGGCGTCTACAACGCTTGCATGAAGCTGCCGAAGGCCAGGGCCGAGGCGCTCAGGGCGCTACCCGTTCATACTGTTGATGGTTAGCGTGCAGCTCGCCAGACTGATGCAGCAGGCGCTCGTGGCATAGCCGCGGGGCCTCGCGTTCACCCACACGACTCGATTACTCCGCACAGCCGAGGGAGTCACGGCGCGCGGTGCCGCAGCCGCTGCCGCCGCAGGTTCGGGGTCGGGGGGCCGCCGGCCAGCCCGTCTGTAAGTCCGCCAGCGCCGCCAGCGCTGGGGGCGCTGGCACGGGGCGCGGAACCCCTAGAGGAGGAGCGAGGAGGGCCGAATCGGGCGTCCACTCAAAGTGCGGCACCCTGAGGACACGAAACTACCGTCGCAGGCGGAGATCGACGAGCACGATGCTCAGGGCCATGTTGACTTTCGGTCCTGGTGCCGTGCGTGCCACGAGGCCCAAGGCACGGGTCAAGCTCACAGAGGTCGCCACGCTAGGGATGGTGAGCTTCCGACCACTGCGGTTACTACGACTATCTCAGCCCCTCGGGGTCGGACGGCCGAGGAGGAGACAATCACGCCATCACGCTGATCGTCGCGCACGACACGTTACCCAGTGGGGCGGTATGCTACGGGGCGAGCTCAGTACTGGCGGAAGGCACGGGCGAGTTGAGCACGCGCGTATGCATCGACTTCTTCAACCACATCGGGCATACACGTTGCGCGTTCCAGTCGGATGGCGAGAACCCAATGCTAGCGTTCAAGAACGACGTTTGCAGCATGTGCGAGGGCCGAGAGCATCTTCTTCCAGAAAGCCTGGTCGACGAGTTCCAGGCCGAATGGAGCAGCTGAGAAAGCTGTGGAGGCGATCAAGGGCGTCATCAGGACTCTGATCGTCGCTGCTCAGGCCAGGTGGGATCGCAAGCTGCCATTTGGTCATCCTATCGCGCTGTGGGCTCCGATATACACGGCGCAGGTGCCCAGCGGGTCTGGGCCTGGGCTAGGAGACGACGGCAATACAGCCTATCAAAACACCAGCGGCAAGCGCTGGAAGCGAGTTGCAGTATCCTTCGGCGAGCGTACCAGCGTCAAAAGGCTGGTTGAGGACGCGCTCAAGCGCGACCTGGAGCCACGCTGGGTTACTGGGTACTATACTGGGCATACCAGCAGGAGCGGTACGGCTTTGGCGCTTACTGCGAAAGGCGCCCAGCGTGGGACGGCGGTTGCTCGATTGCCGCCAGACCAGCGTTGGGCTTGGGCCGAGGTGGAGATCCTCGGCGTCAGGGGTAAACCGTGGGATTGTCAGGGCGACGACGACCGCTGTGCTGCGGCTCCCGCCGACGCCGCACCACGAGCACGACCTATGGACGCACCAGTCGTTATCTTCCCCCCCCCGTGGCTGCTGGGCCACGCGACGTCTGCTGGCCGAAGCCGCGAAGAAAAAGGCGACGCCAACTTGTCGCTGCCAGACGAAGCACTTAGAGAACTACCGCGAGACTTTGCCACGCGCCCGCTGGCGTTGTGGCGCGCCCCGAGGAATGTGCCGCTGCCGGGCGAAGCACTTAAATATGCACCGCAGGACTTAGCCACGCGCCCGCTGGCGCTGTGGCCCAAGCCGCGCAGATCAAGCGCCGCCACCTTGTCGCTGCTAGAGGAAGCACGTAAATCTGAACCGCAGGCCTCGTTGGCACGCGCCCGCTGGCGTTGTGGCTCACCCCGAGGAATTTGCCGCTGCCGGGCGAAGCACATACATATGCACCGCAAGACTTTGCCACGCGCCCGCTGGTTTTGCGAAGCCACGCAGAAAAGGCGACGCCACCTTGTCGCTGCCAGACGAAGCATTGAAATATGCACCGCAGGACCTTGCCACGCGCCCTCTGGCGTTGTGGTTCGCCCCGAGGAATGTGCCGCTGCCGTGAGAAGCACTGAAATATGTATTGCGGGGCTGTGCCACTCGCTCGCTGGCGTCGTGGCTGAAGCCGCGCAGAAAAGGCGACGCCACCTTGTCGCTGCCAGACGAAGCACTTAATTATGTATCGCAGGACTTTACCACGCGCCCGCTGGCGTTGTGGCTCACCCCGAGGAATGTGCCGCTGCCGGGCAAAGCGCTTCTCCATGTACCGCGGGACCTTGCCACGCGCCCGCTGGCGTCGTGGCTGAAGCCGTGCACAAACGGCGACGCCGCATTGTCGCTGCCAGACGAAGCACTTAAATATGATGCGCAGGACTTTGCCACGCGCCCGCTGGCGTTGTGGCGCACCCCGAGGAATGTGCCGCTGCCGGGCGAAGCACTTTAGTATGTACCGCTGGACTTTGCCACGCGCCCGCTGGCGTTGTGGCTCAAGCCGCGCAGAAAAGGCGACGCCACAATGTCGCTGCCAGACGAAGAACATAGATATGCACCGCAGGACTTTGCCGCGCGCCCGCTGGCGCCGTGGCCCACCCCGAGGAACGCGCCGCTTGCCGCTTCCTGGCGAGGCACTTGAATATGTACCGCAGGACTTTTCCACGCGTCCGCTGGCGTCGTGGCTGAATCCGCGCAGAAATGGCGACGCCACCTTGGCGCTGCCAGACGAAGCGCTTTAATATGTACCGCAGGACTTTGCCACGCGCCCGCTGGCATTGTGGCGCTCCCCGAGGAAAGTGCCGCTGCGGGGTGAGGCGCTTGAATATGTCCCGCAGGACTTCCCCGCGCGCCCGCTGGCGCTGTGACTCAAGCCGCGCAGAGAAGGCGGCGCCACTTTGTAGCTGCCAGACAAAGTGCTTTAATATGTACCGCAGGACTTTGCCACGCGCCCGCTGGCGATGTGGCTCGCCCGGAGGAATTTGCCGCCGCCAGGCGAAGCACTTAAATATGCACCGCGGGACTGTGTCACGCGCCCTCTGGCGTCGTGGCTCAAGCCGCGCAGAAAAAGGCGACGCCACCTTGTCGCTGCCAGACGAAGCACTTAAATTAAAATGAACCGCAGGCGTTTGCCACGCGCCCGCTGGCGCCGCGGCTCACCCCGATGAGTTTGCCGCTGCCTGGCGAAGCATTGAAATATGCACCGCGGGACTTTGCCACGCGCTCGCTGGCGTCGTGGCTGAAGCCGCGCAGAAAAGGCGACGCCACCTTGTCGCTGCCAGACGAAGCACTTAATTATGCACAGCAGGACTTTGCCACGCGCCCGCTGGCGTTGTGGCTCACCCCGAGGAATTTGCCGCTGCCGGGCGAAGCGCCTCTCTATGTACCGCTGGACTTTGCCACGCGCCCGCTGGCGTCGTGGCTGAAGCCGTGCGCAAACGGCGACGCCGCCTTGTCGCTGCCAGACGGAAGCACTTAAATATGATGCGCAGGACCTTGCCACGCGCCCGCTGGCTTTGTGGCGCACCCCGAGGAATGTGCCGCTGCCGGGCGAAGCACTTTAGTATGTGCCGCTGGACTTTGCCACGCGCCCGCTGGCGTTGTGGCTCAAGCCGCGCAGAAAAGGCGACGCCACCATGTCGCTGCCAGACGAAGAGCATAGATATGTACCGCCGGACTTTGCCGCGCGCCCGCTGGCGCCGTGGCTCACCCCGAGGAATGCACCGCTTCCCGGCGAGGCACCTGAATATGTACCGCGGGACTTTTCCACGCGCCCGCTGGCGTCGTGGCTGAAGCCGCTTAAGCCGCGCAGAAAAGGCGACGCCACCTTGTCGCTGCCAGACGAAGCGCTTTAATATGTACCGCAGGATTTTGCCACGCGCCCGCTGGCGTTGTGGCGCTCCCCGAGAAATGTGCCGCTGCGGGGTGAGGCGCTTATATAATATGTCCCGCAGGACTTCCCCGCGTGCCCGCTGGCGTCGTGGCTCAAGCCGCGCAGAGAAGCCGGCGCCACTTTGTAGCTGCCAGACGAAACACTTAAATATGTACCGCAGGACTTTGCCACGCGCCCGCTGGCGATGTGGCTCGCCCCGAGGAATTTTCCGCTGCCAGGCGAAGCACTTAAATATGTACCGCGGGACTTTGTCACGCGCCCGCTGGCTTTGTGGCTCAAGCCGCGCAGAAATGGCGACGCCACCTTGTCGCTGCCAGACGAAGCACTTACATATGAACCGCAGGACTTTGCCACGCGCCCGCTGGCGCCGCCGCTCACGAGGAATTTGCCGCTGCCGGGCGAAGCACTGAAACGCACGCCGCAGGACTTTGCCACGCGCTCGCTGGCGTCGTGGCTGAAGCCGCGCAGACAAGGCGACGCCACCTTGTCGCTGCCAAACGAAGCACTTAATTATGTACCGCAGGACTTTGCCACGCGCCCGCTGGCGATGTGGCTCGCCCCGAGGAATGTGCCGCTGCTTGGCGAAGCACTTAAATATCTAACTAACGCAGGGCTTTGCCACGCGCCCGCTGGCGTTGTGGCTCAAGCCGCGCAGAAAAGGCGACGTCACCTCGTCGCTGCCCGACGACGCACCTAAATATGTACCGCAGGACTTTGCCACGCGCCCGCTGGCGCTGTGGCTCGCTTTGAGAAATCTGCCGCTGCTGGGCGAAGCTCTTAGTATGTACCGCAAGACTTTGCCACGTGCACGCTGGCGTTTTGGCTCACACCGCGCAGAAAAGGCAACGCCATCTGGTTGAATCCTTCTTCGGGATTTCACAGAACAGGTGGAGAAGAAGGAGGAGGAGGAGGAGGAGGAGGAGGGGGAGGGGGAGACGAGGATGGGAGGGGGGCCAGGAAGGAAGGAAAGGAGCATGGGAACCAGGATGAGGGGGGCGAGCGGGCCCTGCCGCGAACGGTGTCCTCATAAGCACTGGGCATTTGTTGTTTCGGGCGACCCCCCAGGCGATGCAATCGCAAGGGGCGGCGCCCTCGTTGCACGTTATTTCGTCGGGAGGAGGAGGGGGAGGAAGAGGAGGAAGAGGAGGGGGAGGTGGAGGAGGAGGAGGAGGAGTTGGGATGAAGGAGGAAAGGAACTGATGAGGAACAATCGGATGATGATGCTGATAATGATGATGATGGCGATGATGATGATGAGTATGATGATGCGGATGGTGATGATGATGATGATGATGAGGAGGAGGAGGAGGAGGAGGAGGAGGAGGAATGAGGAGGGAGGGGCGAACATGAGGGGGAATAGGCGGAGGAGGAGGAGGAGGAGGAGGAGAAGGAGGAGGAGAAGGAGCAGCAGCAGCAGCAACAGCAACAGTAGCAGCAGGAGGGCGAGCAGAAATGCCAGAGGCGTCCTGGGGCGTTTTAGGGGTCTCTTGGCGGTGCCGGGGGCCTCTTGGTGCGTGTCGGGCGCCTCTGAGGGGTCTCTTGGGGCCTCCACGGCCCCTCTCGGGGCCATATTGGGCCCCTTTTTTGAATCGTTTAGGGGGATATCTATCAGAGAGGGGGGGGGCAATTAGGGCCCCCTCTTGAGCTTTAAACTGGCCCGTTGGGGCCCTCTTGGGGCGCTCTTGGGGCCGTCTTGGGGGCTTCTCGGGCCTCTCTTGGGGCCCTCCTGGGCAATCTTGGAACCCTCGTGAGGCCTCGGGAGCCCGCGGGAACCGAAACGGCGTGAAAGCCTAAATTATTAATTTTCTTCAGGTGCCGGAAGGGTTTTGGCATCTTGGGGGCCGCCTCGGGAGGTTCCGTGGCCACTTGGGCTCATTCCGGGGCCATCATGGGGCTTCTTGGAGGCATTTTGGATGCCGTCTTGAGCGAGCTTGGGCAATATTGCGCCATCTTGGAGGCCATCCTGAAGCATCCGGGGAGATATTGGAGCCCTCATCGGTCAAACGCCTCCCAAAGATGCCCCCGAAAAGCGAACATCCTTCAAAGCCATTTCTGTGTGTCTCAGCGTTTTGTTGATCCAAGAGGGGGCCCTAATGACGGCTGCCTCTCTAGAGTCCCTAAGGTCGCCTGTTGGAGCCCTCTTGGGGCGTCCTTGGGTCGCTCTTGGGCTCTCTTGGTGCCGTCTTGGGGGATTATTGGGCTTCTCTTGGGGCCCTGTTGGGCCATCGTGGAAACATCTTGAGGCCTCGGGGGCTCATCGGACGCGAGTGGGCGAGAAGGCCAACACCATTGATGTTGGCCTTTTGGGGGGCTCCTTGGGAGTTTCCGAGGCTTCTTGGGCCAGTATTCGAGTGGTATTGGGGCCTTTTGGAGCATGTTGGAAACCATCTGGACCGATCTTGGAGTATCTTGGGCCATCTTGGAGATCATCTTGGTCTCCCGGATGCCCATTTGGAGCCATCTTAGGCTCTCCAACCCCTCGCGACTTCCCCTCCGTCCAGGTCCAGGGGGAAGGGGTAGGGGGATTGGCAAACTCCTCTCCTAAGGGTGGGTGGGTGGAAGAGGAAACACTCCGAACCTGCTCCGCCCTGAAGGGCTGGTATGATTTGATGATCTTGTCCCAATTGCTGGCGAGACGTGCGTCCGCGCCTATGGGGCTGCCATCAAGACCAGGTCGGGGCAGGTGAAGCAGGCGCCGCCTACGGCATAAATGGTTATTTGCCACCGCCAGGGAGGGGGGCAATGGGGTGCGAGAGGGGGTCGTCGTCGTCGTCGTCGTCGTCGTCGTCGTCGTCGTCGTCGTCGCCATCGCAGCGGCGACGACCGCGGCAACGACGACGACGACGACGACGACGACGACGACGACGACGACGACGACGACGACGGAGGAGGCCTCGCGGCGGTCGTCTGGGGATCCTCCGGGCACCTCCGGTGGCCCTTGCTGGAGGAGGGAAGGGGGAGGAGGCGATGCGAACGTGCCGTTTTCTGGCAACCCCGCTGCCCACTCTCCCTCCTCCCCTCCTTTTCCTCCTCGTTCGTCTGGCTCCGGTGCGCGTTTTTGGTGGCGGTGCGAGTGGATAACGTGTGCTGGACATTTCGTTCCCCTCAGTTTTCCTCCTTCCCCAAAAACGGGGAAGGGGGGGGGAGGGGCAAGGTGAGGGTGGGAGACAGAGAGGGGCAAGTCGGGCGGGGGGAGGAGGGGGAGGGATAGAGAGGGGGGGATACTCGGCGGCCCCACTCCGAGGCCATCGAAGAATACAGTGCCTTCGCGAAGGCTTTCAAAAAGGATGAGGAGCCGCAGTGCGTGAAGGATGGGTGGGCAGCCGTGCACGAAGGCGCGTGTACGGAATTCAGTGGGCTTGCGCCGCGCCCGACGTCCCGTTTGTTCTGGCGGGGGTGCCTTGGGGGCTCCTTGCGTTTTTGTTGGATTGGCCGCGTGCTCAGCTAAAGTCTTGGTGGGGCGCCTCGCGGCCCTCTCGGGCCCTCTCGGGCCGGGCCGCCCAGAGGCCCTCGGAGGGCCCGTTTGCGCCGCATAGGCGGCGCTCGAGTTTGTCCGAAAGCCTTCCCAGGCATTTCCCAGTCGCCGTTTAGGGCATACCGGGCCTCGCCGGACAGCTTCGGGCCGCTCTCCGTTCGTCTTGGGCGGGTTTGATGCAGTCTCTCCCGGGCGACAGTGCTTCGGGTT
>CAUYUJ010008569.1:407768-500946 GCA_963575745.1 Prorocentrum cordatum | reverse complement strand
ACGTGCAACGGTCTTCCGTCCAGGTGGTCTCAGCCATGGCCACCCGCACCTGGCTGCCGCGTTGTCGTCGTTTTCGTCGTCGGCGTCGGCGTCGGCGTCGTCGTCGTCGTCGTCGTCGTCGTCGTCGTCGCCGTGGCAGTCGCCGTCGCCGCCGCCGCCGCCACCGTCGTCGTCTCCGTCGCGGTTGCCGCCGCCGCCGCCGCCAGCGCCGCCGCCGCCGCCGTCGTCCTCGTCGTCGTCGTCGTCGTCGTCGTCGTCGTCGTCGGCGTCGGCGTTGTCGTCGTCGTCGTCGTCGGCGTCGTCGCCGTCGTGGTCGTCGTCGAACTCGTCGTCGTCGTCGTCGTTGTCGTCGTCGTCGTTGTCGTCGTCGTCGTTGTCGTTGTGACCGCCGCCGCAGCCGCCGCCGCCGCCGCCGTCGTCGTCGTCGTCGTAGCCGTCGCCGTCGCCGTCGCCGTCGCCGTCGTCGTCGTCGTCGTCGTCGTCGTCGTCGTCGTCGTCGAACTCGTCGTCGAATTCGTCGTCGTCGAACTCGTCGTCGAATTCGTCGTCGTCGAACTCGTCGTCGAATTCGTTGTCGTCGTCGTTGCCGTCGTATTCGCATTCGTATTCGTATTCGTTTTCGTCGTCGTCGTCGTCGCGTGCGCGGTGGGCGCCGAGGGGTCGATGGAGTCCGGCAGCCCGCGGAGGCGGCCGAGGATCATGACGACCACCTGCGCCCAAATGCGAAGGGGGCGCGCCAGGGCGCACAGCCGACGCTGGCCTCCTTCCCCAGTCGACGTCGTACAGGACGAAGATTTTCTAATGTTTTCGGCCTCGGGGGCCCTTGCCGGGCCATGGGACTGTCAAAAAACGACTCAGGATACAAAGCTGGCTCTGGGAAAGGGTCGGGACTTCTCAGAGCCCCGAACCATCAGGGGTAACTCGGGTCAGGGCTAACTCGGGTTCGTTTTTCGGGAATCCATACCCGAGCTACCCCGGCCCCGAGTTACCCTGGATAACTCGGGCGCCCAAACTTCCAGGGGGGACCCTGATTAGATCGAGGCATCGGATGTCTGGGAGAGGAGAATACATGGGTTCAACTGTGTGTGTGTGTGTGTGTGTGCCGGGGTGCTCCTGGGTTCCTCGGAGGAGCTGCGTGGAGGAGGGGTGAGGGGGAAGGGGAAGGGACAAATAGGGGGGGAGGCGGGGGATGGGGACGTGGAGGGGGCTTCTCACTCCCTCCTCCTCCGGCGGCCTTCTCCTCCTCCTCCTCCTCCTCCTCCTCCTCGTCCTCCTCCTCCTTTTCCCACCTTCGCCTGCCTCCTCTTCCTCGTCGTCTCTCTCCTCCTCCTCGTCGTCGTCGTCCTCTTCCTCCCTCCCCTCCTCCCTCCTCCTCCTCCTCCTCTCCTCCTCCTCCTCCTCCTCCCTCCTCCTCCTCCTCCTCCCTCCTCTCCGTCGCGCCCCCGGGCGTGCCAGCTGGGCGGGCGGGGCGCTTCGCCGGAGCTCTCCTCGCGCAACCGCTGGTCCTGCAGCTTTCGAAGTCTGCGGCGGCTTCCAGGGCGGAGGGCGGGCCGTTCCGTTCTCAAGGTGCGGCTCCCGCCTCGGCGCCGCGCGCACTCGTCTGGATATTTTTGTTGCAGCAATCTCGAGGATCGAGGGCGGGCCCGAGGATCGAGGGCGGGCCGCTGTCAAAGCGATGCGGCTCTCGCCATTGGCGCCGCGCGCGCGTTCGTCTCGACAACGCTGGCGCCAGTTCTCATGGATGGAGGGCGGCTCCTCTTCAGAGTGTGGCCCTCGCCGTGGCGCTTCGCACATTGGCTTCAAAGGTTTCCAGTTTTTTATATAAAATGATTCGCATGGTTGAAATCAAGGAAGGGTGCTCTGGCACGATGTACGTAGGATTGCTATAACGCGAAAGTCACGCGGATCCGCGGTGTTGAAATCCCAAGAACGGCATGACTTTGGAGTGTCAGGACGCACCAATCACGTTGATTCGCGGCGTTGAGTTGAAATCGCAAGAATGTTGTTTCGGGTGTTGGAATCCCGAGAATGGTGTTTTTGCACGGACTAGGATTCTCAGACGACTGGCTTTCCATTGGGCACTTCCCGCAATGAGCATCTTTCCCACTCGTCCTGTGCCTGTTTCCTGTGTTGAATACGGCACTGTGATCCCCACCTCTCCTCCCGCCTCCCGCCTCCCTTTTCCTCCCTGCCTCCCTCCTCCTGCCGTCTGCCTCCTGCTTCATTCCCAGCCCTCCTGTGTTGAGCTGTCGTCTTGGATCGAGCGCTGTGGTATCCACTCACTCTCCACCTCCTCCTCCTCCTCCTCCTCCTCCTCCTCATCCTCCTCCTCCTCCTCCCTCCTGCCTGCACCTGCGCTGCTCCCTGGGTAGCTGCGAGCTGCGCAACCGGCGCCACTTTCGTGGGCTCCTGGGAGGCACAGCGGAGTTGCGAAGTACGCGGGCCCAGACGGGACCTCGCAACTCCCTGCGTGGCTGCGAACTGCGCAGTTGGGGCCACTCCGGTGGGCTCCTGGGAAGCACGGCGCCAGATGAGACCTCGCAGCTCTCTGGGTGGCTGTGAACAACCCAACTGGCGCCACTTTCGTGCCGGAGTCGCGGAGTATGCGCATCCAGACGGGACCTCGCTGCTCCCTGGGTAGCGGCGAACTGCGCAGCTGGGGCCACTCTCGTGGGCTCCTGGGGGGCACGGCGGCGTCACGGAGCACGCGCATATTGACGAGACCTCGCTGCTCCCTGAGAGGCTGAGAACTACGCACCCGTCGCCACTTTCGTGAGCAGCTAGGGGGCACGGCGGATTCGCGGAGTGCGCGCAACCGGCGCCACTTCCGCTGGCTCCTGGCGAGCACGGCGGAGCCGCCGGACGGGACCTCGCTGCTCCCTGGGCTGCGAACAGCGCAGCTGGCGCCGCTCTCGTGGGCCCCTGGGAGGTCCAGCGGAGTCGGGGGGTAGGCGGACCCAGACGGGACGGGCCTGCTCCCCGGGTGGCTGCGCACTGCGCACCTGTCGCCGCTTCCGTTTGCTCCTGGGAGCCACGGCGGGTCAGAGGAGTACGCGCACCCGGCCGATGGTGGGGGAGTGCGCGGACCCAAACTGGACGGGGCTGCTCCCTGGGTGGCTGCGAACGGCGCAGCTGGCGCCGCTTCCACGGGCTCCTGGGAGGTCCGGCGGAGTCGCGGAATACGCGGACCCAGGCTGCACCGGCCTGCCCCCTGGGAGGCTGCGCACTGCGCACTTGTCGCCACTTGCGGGGGCTCCTGAGAGGTCCAGCGGAGGCGGGGGCCACGCGATCCAGCCGAGCCGCGCGGCTCCCTGAGATGCTACGACGAGTGCAACCGTTGCCACTTTCGTGGGCTCGTGGTCGGCACGGCGGGGATGAGGGCAGCGCAGAGCGTGCATAGCTGGCGTTGTGATCTTTTTCGACGGAGCGTTCATGCAAATATTCGACTCGCGTGGAGAAAGGGTTGGGCACGTCTCGGATCATTTTTGTACGGGCCTATGAAGAGGGAGCTTGGATGGAGGGTGTATTACAACGTCGTTGATGCGTCTTGGGTTCACACTGGTCATCCTCCTGCCGTTGCTCTCCTGGGCCCTGAGGGGGTGGAATCAGCTCCATTCTCAAAGAAAGTGGAGGCATCCCTCATCCCACCCTCGGACCCCCGACGTTCCGATTCTTTCAGTCCGTGGCCATCCCCACATCGCCTCCCCTGCTGCGGCTCCTCCTCCGCCTCCTTCTCCCCCCCCTTGTCTCCCTCCTGTTTAGAATGATCCAAAGTGAATGCGTATGCTAGTGCGGCCCTGGACACTGTGTTTCAACCAATGCATTCATATGGTGCACTCTATGTGGACCAACATAGGTGTTGCAATCTACGTCGTGCTATATGCGTTATACCATCTGTGCTGCGCACCCGAATTTGTGTATTCAAAGAGGTACGGTCTATGAGGTACGATTTAGGTTGTGCAATTCAATTTATGTGGAACAATACATGTTGTACAACCGATGCTGTGCAACACGTGGAGTGCAATCTATGTTGTGCATTTTCGATGGTGCAATCTATGTGGTGCCATCCATATGAAACAGTCAACGCGGTGCAACACATGTTGTGAAACCCATGTTGTGCAATCTACGTTGTGCACTCTTTCTGCGCTAGATCTGTGGTGCAAGGCATGTTGTGTAATCTAAGTCGAGCAACCAACGTGGCACAATCTAGATTGTAGGATCTATGTTGTGCGACATATGTGGTGCGATCTATGGGGTACAATTGACTACCCTGCACCGCGATTGACCACTCCACTGCTCGCGCAAACATCCCACCCACCCACCCGCAACTTGGTTCGCAAAATCTCTTAAGACCGTGACGGTGGGTACCAAATGGCACTTGCCAGCGACAGCGACGCCGACGACGACAGCGACAACGACGACGACGACGCCGGCGACAACGACTACGACGACACCGACGACGTCTCCAACGACTTCGACGACGCCGACAACGACGACGACGACGACACCGACGACGACGACGACGCCGACGCCGACGACGACGACGATGACAACGACGACGACGATGACGACGCCGACGACGACGACGACGCCGACGCCGACGACGAAAACGACGTCAACGACGCCGACGACGACGACGACGACGGCGGCGACGACGACGACGCCGACAACGACGACGAAGACGACGACGCCGCCGACGCCGACGCCGACGACGAAGACGACGACGACGTCGCCAACGAAGACGACGACGAGGGAGGAGGGAGGACGACGACGGCGACAACGGCGACAACGACGACAACGACGAGGGAGGAGGGAGGACGGCGACGACGCGAACGACGAAGAAGGAGGAAGGACGGCGACGCCGGCGACGGCAACGACGAGGGAGGAGGGAAGACGACGACGACGACAACGACGACGACGACGGCGACGAAATAGGAGGGACGACGACGAGACGCCGACGACGGACGACGACGACGACGAGGGAGGAGGAGGAAGGACGACCACGGCGACAACGACGACGGAAACGACCACGACGCCAAAAAGGACGACGACGACGAACACGAGGAAAGACAGAGAACGACGTAATCCGGGATGACGATTAATAAACAAAATGGGGGGAACGATTATTTAAAAAATAGTTTTCTGTTATTTCTACACAATTTTCTGGCTGGAGGAGAACGATTGACAAGAAATAATTTTCCAACCCGCGGCCGGTTTTTTCTAATCGTCATCCCGGGTGCCGCCGCGTGAACACGACCCCCGGTCATCTATTAATCGTCATCCTCCATTAGGCGACGACGACGACAACGACGCGGGAGGAGGGAGGACGGCGACGACGACGACGACGACGCAAGAGCGCGCGCGCACGCTTTTGTTGAAAATCCGTGTTGCGAAACCTTGGGTTTTTGTAGGTTTTTTTGGACGCGCGATTTCGAAATCCTTCCGAAACCGATGGGTTTTGAAGGATTTCGGCGTACGCGCGCGACCACGCGCGCGTCTGCACTTCGTCCGATTTCTTGCAGAGGATTCTCGCAACGGCACACGCGCAAGGGCGTTCGACAGAATTCGACATGCGCGCGCGCGAAGCCCGTTTGGTAGCATTTTGTGAAAATCTTGAAAAACCTATGGTTTTCTTAAGATTTCGCAAGAGCTCGCGCGGAGCTTTTTTAGCAAATCAGTGTTGCGAAACCATGTGTTTTTGTATGTTTTTTTGGAAACTCGATTGCGAAATCCTTCCTGCACCGAAGGTTTTTGAAGGATTTCGACATGCGCGCGCGACGACGCGCGCGTGTGCACTGCATCTCATTTTTTGTAAGGGATTCGTGAACAAGTGTTATGTTAGAACCAAAAATGTCTCCGCATAATGTTTTTACAAGGGACCCTCAAGGGGGGGAAGCCAGCCTGCCTGGGATGGTATGATTTCATATTTAGGATGGACGAGTGTGCAGAATATATATATATATATATATATATATATACATCTATATATATATATAATTAAACTATCCCAGGGGGAAGCGTTAAGTCCGGGGGGGGGGGTAGAGTCTATTCTCTTTTTAAAAAGGGGAATAAATGTCGTGCCATCTATGGGGGCCACTGAGTGTACTCGGTGCACTATTTGTGGAACAACCAAAATGGTACAACCTATGTTGTGCAATGACTACCCTGCACCGCGCTTGACCACTCCACTGCTCGCGCAAACATCCCACCCACCCACCCGCAACTTGGTTCGCAAAGTCTCTTAAGACCGTGACGGTGGGTACCAAATGGCACTTGCCAACGACAGCGACGCCGACGACGACAGCGACAACGACGACTACGACGCCGCCGACAACGACTACGACGACACCGGCGACGTCTCCAACGACTTCGACGACGCCGACAACGACGACGACGACACCGACGACGACGACGACGCCGACGCCGACGACGACGACGATGACAACGACGACGACGATGACGACGACGACGACGACGCCGACGCCGACGACCGACGACGACGTCAACGACGCCGACGACGACGACGACGACGACCGGCGGCGACGACGACGACGCCGACAACGACGACGGACGCCGACGCCGACGACGACGGACGAAGACGACGACGAGGGAGGAGGGAGGACGACGACGGCGACACGGCGACAACGACGACAACGGACGACGAGGAGGGAGGACGGCGACGACGCGAACGACGAAGAAGGAGGAAGGACGGCGACGCCGACGACGACAACGACGAGGGAGGAGGGAAGACGACGACGACGACGACAACAACGACGACGACGACGGCGACGAAATAGGAGGGACGACGACGAGACGCCGACGACGGACGACGACGACGACGAGGGAGGAGGAGGAAGGACGACCACGGCGACAACGACGACGGAAACGACCACGACGCCAAAGAGGACGACGACGACGAACACGAGGAAAGACAGAGGACGACGTAGGCGACGACGACGACGACAACGACGCGGGAGTAGGGAGGACGGCGACGACGACGACGACGACGCAAGAGCGCGCGCGCACGCTTTTGTTGAAAATCCGTGTTGCGAAACCTTGTTTTTTTGTAGGTTTTTTGGACGCGCGATTTCGAAATCCTTCCGAAACCGATTGGTTTTGAAGGATTTCGGCGTACGCGTGCGACCACGCGCGCGTCTGCACTTCGTCTATTTCTTGCAGAGGATTCTCGCGACGGCACACGCGCAAGCCCGCTTGGTATCATTTTTGTGAAAATCTTGAAAAACCTATGGTTTCCTTAAGATTTCGCAAGAGCTCGCGCGGAAGTTTTTTTACAAATCAATGTTGCGAAACCATGTGTTTTTGTATGTTTTTCGGAAACTCGATTGCGAAATCGCTCGGCGCCGAAGATTTTTTGAAGGATTTCGGCATGCGCGCGCGACGACGCGCGCGTGTGCACTTCGTCTCGTTTTTGGCAAGAGATTCGCGAACAAGTGTTATGTTAGAACAATAAATGTCACCGCATAATGTTTTTTTACAAGGGACCCTCAGGGGGGGAAACCGGCCTGCCTGGGATGGTATGATTTCATATTTAGGATGGACGAGTGTGCAATATATATGTATATATATATATATACATATATATGTATATATATACATATGTACACACTTATATGTATATATATGGTCGCCCCCCCCCCCCAGCGCACCCCAAACCACCCACGACCACAAATCCATCATTGATCGTTTGCTCCTGCTGCTGCTCCTCCTCCTCCTCCTCCTCTTCCTCCTTTCCCTCCTCCTGCTTCTCTGCTTCTTCCTCTGTTTCCTCTCTTTTCTTTCTCCTCCTCCTCTCATCCTCCTCCTGCTGCTGCTCTCTGAGGAAACCATATGAAAACACAGATATTCCTGATATGCTTGAATGCTTTGGCAAGGAAGCCATATGAAAACACAGATATTCCTGATATGTTTGATGGTTTTCGTTAGGAAACCCTGTGAAAACACAGATATTCTTGATATTTGTTGGTTTTCTGAAAAAGGGCGCCCCTCCCCCTGCTCCCTCCCCAGGTCCGCGCCCCTCAGGGGCAATGCGCCAGGCAGGAACACTTGTGAAAACACAACTATTCCTAATATTTTGAAAGGTTGTCGCACAGAAACTTTGTTAAAGCACAGATATTATTTATTTTTTTTTGGTTTCTGTAAGGAAACCATATGAAAACGCAGATATTCCTGATATGTTTGGTGGTTTTCGTTAGGAAACCCTGTGAAAAAAAACAGATATTCCTGATATGTTGTGGTTTTCTTGATACGGGCGCGCTGCAAAGGCTGGTGGCGCAAGAGAAGAGGGGCGCCCGTCTCCAGAAAACCACAAAATATCAGGAATATCTGTGTTTTCGCAAGGTTTCCTAACGAAAACCATTAAACATATCAGGAATATCTGTATTTTCACATGGTTTCCTTATGAAAACCATCAAACATATCAAGAATATCTGTGTTTTTATATGGTTTTCTTGTCAAGAACTTCAAACATATCAAGAATACCTGCGTTTTCATAAGAGTTCCCTTACGACAAAGATTAAAACTATCAGGCGCGTGTGTGTGTGTGTGTGTGTGTGTGTGTGTGCGTGCGTGCGTGTGTGTGTATGTGTGTATGTGTGTGTGTGTGTGTGTGTGTGTGTGCAAGGCGTGCTCGACGTCGTCGTCGCGGCCGGACAGGCCCATGATCTTCTTCACCACGGCGCCTCTCTGAGGGCCTGTAAGGACGCCGGCGTCCGCGCAGGCGCAAATGCAACACTTTTCATTTGGCTGTGCGTTTCCTCTGGTTTTTTCGCCCTGTTTGTTGATCGCGCCGAACTTGCAATCCAGATTGATGCATAAGGATGGCATGTTAAAAAACAACAGCAACAAAAAACACATACGTTAGCGTATGCTTGGCAACGGCTTGGGCACAATACGTTAACTACATGATGAAAGTGAGCGTGAGGACGCTGATGAAATATAGTGTTCGTCATCATCAAAATCATCATCATTGCAATTGTCATCGTTGCCATCGCCATCATCTTAATCGCAATCGTCATCAGAACCATCCCCATCATCATCATCATCATCATCGTCGTCGTCCTCAGCCCCATCATCGTCATCATCATCATCATCATCATCGCACTCGTCATCATCAACTCCAGGAGGATCCAAGAGGCCTCCAAGAAGCTCAAGAGGCGCCCAAGAGGCGCCCAAGAGGCCCCCAGAGGCCCCCAGACTGCCCCTAAGAGGCTTCAAAACTGCTTTCAACAGATCCCCGAGATGCCTCCCACCATATCCCAACGAACATCCAAGAGGCCTCAGGTGCCTTCTCGAACAATCGCCATCGAACATGCTGAGCCTGATGAGGGGAGGAGCGTGAGGGAGCCAGGAGGAGGAAGAGAAAGATGGTCGTTGGGGTGCGCTGGGGGGGGGGCGAGCATATATATATATATATATATATGTATATATATATATATATATATATGTGTATATATATATATATATATATATATATATATATCGACATTTTACTATCCCAGGGGGAGCTGATAAGTCGGGGGGGGGGGGGGGTAGAGTCTATTCTCTTTTTAGAAAGGAGAATCAAGTGGTGTGGCGTATCTGGTGTGCAACATATGTTGTACACTCTACGTCGTGCAATCTATGTGCCGAAACCAATGCGGTGCAACCAGTGTCGCGCGATCTGAATCGTGCGCAATCTATGTGGCGAAGTTCACCCTGCCGAACTTGAAATTGTCAGCCCCACTGCTCGCGCAACCATCCCACCCACCCACCCGCAACTTGGTTTGAACAATCCATGCGGTGGCGATTGCGATATCAGCTAGGCGCTGGCAGGCGCATCGCTGCGGCCGCGCTAGCCCGCGCATCCTCGCGCACGAAGCGGCCAGCTGGTTTTGCGCGACCGGCGTGGCCGCGGTGGCGCTGCCCGCTGGGCACTTCCCAACGGGCAGTTCAATGCATGTAGGCGACTCAGGCGGGCGCGTATCATGGCAACGCCGACAACGGTTAACACGATGATGATGGTAGGGATGCTGGTGACGATGAAGGCAACGACGACGGCAAGGCCAATGACGGCACCGATGCTGATCACGCCGGCGATGACGGCGTCCTCGCGTCGGTGATGAAGGTTTTAGATGGGGTTCGACATGCGTGCGTTGCCGACGCGGGAGGGTGGCCCGCATGTTACTATTTGACATGGTCGTGCCCCCCCCCCCAACACGCGCGCAAGGGCGTACGAATGATTTTGACATGCGGCGCGGGAGGCCTGTTTGGCCGAAGTGAACGGACATTTTGTAGCGCGAGCGCATGCTTTATTTTGAAAACTGTTGTTGCAACACCATATGTGTTTAAATTTGTTAGGGGCGCTCGATTGCGAAATCCCTGCGGCGCTTAATATTTTTTTTCAAGGCTTTCGGCCTACGCGGGCGACGGACGCGCGCGTGTGCACTTTGTTCCGTTTTTCCAACGGGTTCTTGCGACATCACGCGCGCAAGGGCGTTCGAACGCTTTCGTCATGCGCGCGCGAGAGGTCCATTGGTAATGAGCATGTTAAGAGCATGTTGGACAACACTTTCTGGTGTTCTTGACCATTTGCAAGAGCGCGGGCGCATTTTTTGGGACAATCTTGTTGCGAAGCAACATTTTTTATCTTACATGTTGCTGGGGCACTCGATTTTGAAATCCTTACGACACTTTAGTTGTTTGAAGCATCTCGGCATGCGCGCGCGACGACGCGCGCGTGCAATTCGTCTCATTTTTTAAGTGCTTCATGACAGCGGATGATCTTAGGTAAGCGAATGTGCCCGCAATATATCTATCCTGAAGGTGAGGGGGGCGCTTCCGGTCTGGCTGGGATGAGCTGACTTCATATCTAGGATGGGCGATGGGGCAGAATCGTATGTAATTTGCGATACGGGAAAACATGTTTGAGTCCGCGGGGGGGAGGTCTATCCTAATACTCGACTCTTCAAAAAAGGGGGATCTCTGTTGTGCAATCTATTTTGTGCAGTCTATGTGGGCCGGCGACGGGGCGGCGACGGCGGAAACAAGCGCGGCGACCGACAGACAGGCCCAAACGGCGGGCGGCGACGAGGCGGCGACGGGGCGGCGACGGCGGCAACATAGCCGCCAGACCGACAGACAGGCCCAGTTCCTCAGTAACAAATACGAGCCCCATAAGTGCAAACACTGTTTGGGAAACTACTCTCCTCTCTCCCCTGCAATTGTCCCGAAGATCTCCTGCCCACATCCGCGTCCTAGTTGTTTACGCACAAGATTGGGCCGAACTTGTTTTCATGTGCTTCTTACGAATCCGATTGCTTCAAGGTTTCCAGTCTTGTGCCCTGGCTGCAGCATGGGCCTTGTTTTCGGATCGGCGCCGTGCTCCCGTCGTTCAGACTGGCGCTCTCGCCCAAGCGCCTCTCTGGCTTCCACAGGTCTCACAGGTCTTGCAGGTCTCGGAGGCCCCGCAGGTCGCACAAGACCCACAGGTGTCGCAAGTCTCGCATGTCCCGCAGGTCCCACAGGTCCCGCAGGTTCCACAAGTGTCGCATCTGTCTCAGAGGACTCGCAAGTCTCACTGAGGTCCCCCAAGGTCCCACAGGTCCCGCTGGTGCCAGAGGTCCCACAAGGCTCGCCACAGTTCCCGCAGGTCCCACAAGTCTCACAGGCCCCGCAGGCCACAAAAGTCCCCCTGTTCCCACAGGTCCCACAAGTCCGCAGGTCCCGCAGGTCCCACAGGTCGAAAGTTCCCACCTGCCCCACAGGTCCCATGCGTTCACAGAAGTCCCGCAGGTTCCACAGGTTCCACAGGCCCCACAGATCGCACAAGTCCCACAATTCCCACCGGCCCCACAGGTCACCTTTGCTGCTGTTGGGGTGCTCTGCCGGGGCAATGGCGTTCCAGGTCGGCCATGACTCGCGCCCGCGGATAGAGGAAGCGTCCGCGCCCAATGCAGGGATTGGAGGGAGGGACCGGGTGTCAGATGTGGCGCGAACGCACCTGGCTTGCCTCTTCCCCCTCTCCGCTCCCCTCCCCTCCCCTCCCCTCCCCTCTCCTCCCCCCCTCCTCTTTCCCGCCCCTTCCCTGGCTGGCGGCTCCTGGCGCCTCCCCTGGTCCAGGCGGCCCACCGAAAAACGCTCTGGCCGGCGCCCCGCCGCTGGGATGCCATGCTGGCAGCCCGCACGCCGCGGGTGCTGCTGTCCCTGAGTCGCGGCCAGGACCGGGACAGACACCGCACCAGGGCAGATCGAGGATCTCTGAGCTCTCGCGGCTCCGAAGGGGTGCATCGGGCGCCGCGGCCGGCCCAGGGCGCTCTGGAAGCGCTCCGGGGGAGTTCTGGAGCGCTCCAGAGCGATTCGTCCTGGTCCTGGGTCCGCCCGACCGCCTCAGTCTTAAGTCGGGCCTGTCCCCCTACAGGGGGATTGTCGACGACAGCAAAAGAAAAGAAAATGCTCCAAAATGGTAATAAATACCACACAAATAGTACCATTTTTTTGTTATATATATATATATATATATATATTATTATTTTGTGGAAAAAAGAAAAGAATTTTGTCATACTATTTTTGAATATCTCCCCTGTAGAGGGACAGGCCCGACTTACCCTCAGTCGGGCGCTCCTCCTTCAAGCTTCCGCGCGCGCGGGGGGGCTCGCGCGTCGTGGCCTGCCGCCGCGTCACCGAGAGCGCGGCCGCCGAGCTCCAGGAGCGGCGGCGCGCGCGCGCGCGGGCCGTGCCCTGCGTCTTGGCTCCGGCGCCCGGGCAGGGTTGGGTCGGGCCCGTCCCCCTACAGGGGGATTTTCGACGAAAAATATAAAAAATACCCCCCAAAATACGCCAAAAGGGCAAACAAATACCCCTAAAAATAGTCCCCAGACTATTTTTGGACTATTGGACTATTTTTGGGGTATTTTTTATTTTTCGTCGAAGATCCCCCTGTAGGGGGACACGCCCGACATAAGGCCAGGGCTCCTGGGCGCTTCATCGACGTGTGTGGCCGGACATCTGCCTTGGGGCTCGTCTCCGTTGGCAGAGCTCGTCGCTGCCCCCAACCCTTCGGGCTCCTCTCGGCGACGGATGGGCGGTCGGGGGTCGATGCATCCGGCCCTGAGCCTGCGCCCCCGTAACGTGGCCCTTGGTTTTTGGGCCATTACTCGGCTCTCCGGCGGCCGTTCGGGACGATCCGCCGCCCCTCCCCCCCCCACGGACGCCTCTCGGCGAGGCACAGCTGCGGGCAAGCACCCCGAGGCTGGGAAACCGACGAGGTGTAACGAAACAGCGCGAAAACCTCGAGCCTCGAACCCGAGCCTCTCTTTCCTGACGCTGCCTATCACCCCCTAATGTTGGCCCTGAGGAGTGCGTCAAGCTCCGCGGTGATTATGGTGGTGGCCATGCGTGGCGGCGGGCAACTTTTTCCAATCGCAGCAGAAGCACTCCGCTCGGGGCTGTGGGAGCCTCGGCGAGCTTGCGATACAAACCCTGGTCGGGCGTTTTTACAGGGGCGGCAATGAACGGGGGGGGGGTGAAGAAAGGTGCATCTTTTGTGCAAGGGCCCCCTTCCTGCAAACCTCGATGCCCCCTCAATCTATCGCCCCCCGTTGCGAAACGCCCGACCTGAAGTGCGCGGCTCGCCTCTGGGATCTCAGTCCGATAGCAGCTCCTGCGCAAGGACCTTGAGGGCATCGAACGAATTCCCTCCGCCGTGCACGAAGCACACGTTCCCCCCAGTGATCAAGTTTTTGAACGACTTCGTGCCCGAGCTGCTCTCCACAGCGACGGGGATACCCGAGTCCAGCTTCATGTTGTGCAGGGACAGCACCAGGATGCCAGCGTAGTCCAGAGCAACCTTGTCGGGGTTATGAAGGAAATACTCGTTGATCAGCATGCTCTCTGAGTCGGCATAGTAATACATATCGGCAAGCATATCCGCGATGTCCCCGATGGGGCCCATGATGAATGCTCCGTTCGCGAACTTGTACGACGCGGGAGTGGTACAATACCCGACAGTCGAGTTGGTACAGTCGGCATAGGTTGAGGCAAACGTGGACGAGACACCCACTGTCGACAGGAAGTTGCTCTGCGTCGTCGCGATGCCAGCGGTCTGGTCGTAACGCCACGCCAGGCCCATGGGCGAAGGGCTCACCTCAGCAGCCAAGACAATCTTCTGAGTGCCGCCGCTGGCCTGGATGATCTCGTCGTACTTGTACTGGATGGTGTTTTCGTCGCAGCCGGCATACAAGACCTCGCCGCTGGCATGAACGACGATCAGCTTTTCGGTGTTGCGGGTCGCCCAATAGTCGATCCATGTCTTCACGGCCAGATATCGGATCCTCTGCCAACCCCAGACAGTAGTTGCTCCTGCTGGATTCACCATACCGTTGAGGTGCCGCACCTCTTCGCCTCCGACGCCTGTCATGCGGTAGCTCGGGGGCGGCTGAGTGGGCTTCTTGCTGTCCTTGATCAACACTCTGCCCATCGCAATGTTGGGCGGGAAACCGTCCTGCTCACGCGCGGTCTCGAGAGAGTCGGGAAACACCTCAAGGTCGTATTTATCCCAGATGGGGTGCTCCGTGACGGAGCCCACATCCCTGTTCGACGGTCGGTTGAAGACAGTCTCCCACGGGCTCGGCAGGACCTTCCACGACTCCCAGGCAAGCACTTCTTCTGCGAGCTCGGTCACTAGCGCCTCCCCCTCTGCACGCACGCGAACAGCGCTGACCAGGGCCAACGCCTTTACTACGGGGCTGAGCATGTGTAAGTGTCTGCACAGCTGTGCGATCGAACTGAGATAGTGAGTGGAAATAGTACCGCAGAAACCACGCGCCTGGACGGGTCAGAGCGTTTTGAACCAACAGTGGTAGGACGAAAAAGAAAGGGGTCTTTGATGCTTCGAAACTTCAACATGGCGGCTGGCCAACATATATTTTGTGACACCATTCCTCTGGCACTCCCGCTCCTCATGCTCACCCTTCTACTCCCGCTCTTCTTCCTCGCCCACTCCTAGGGAGTATCATTGCGAAGGACCAGGCCGCATGCAGCTCCGAGTGCCGCTGAGTATGTGGGGCGAAGGATTGGGGCCACGCAGCGCGTGAAGGGCGCTCCGAAATCAGACCGGCGCCGCCCTGCGGAGCCGCCGCCGGAGCCTCTGGCAGGGCGCCCTGTTGAGGCCAGGAAGCGCGCGCAGAATGTGCCGACACGGGCGGGGTGCCGCCGTGCGGACGCTGCCCCGGGGGCAGGCGGCGGGGCTCTATGGGGTCGCGAGGCGTGTGAGGGGTGGGCCGACATGGGTGCGGTGCCGCCATGCGGACGCTGCCGCTGGGTTCTTCGGCGGAGCTCTTCCTACGGTGAAAACGTATAGTAAGGGCGCGTGGTAAGGACGCAAGACCCTTGGAACCGAAGTTGAAGTATTCTGGGCGGCAGGCGGCCAAACCCCAAGGGAATCTGAGAAACTGGCCTGCGAAAACTGCTAGGGACGGGCCGCAGAGGCTGAGGCAGGCAAGGACCCAAGGGTACCCTTGAAAAATGTCCTTACTATCCGCGTTGACTGTATAGGGCCACGAAATGTGTGAGGGGTGGGCTGACATGGGTGCGGTGCCGCCGTGCGGATGCTGCTGCTGGGGCCTCCGGCGGAGCTCCCTATGGGGTCACGGAGCGTGTGAAGGGTGTGCCGAGATGGCCATGCGGACGCCGCCATGCAGACGCTGCGACTGGGGCCTTCGACGGAGCTCCCTATGGGGCCACCTAACGTACGAAGGGTGTGCCGAAATGGGTGCGGTGCCACCGTTGGCGAACCCTGCCGCTGGGGCCTTCGGCGGAGCTCCCTATGAGGCCACTGCACGCGTGTGAGGGATGGGCCGAACTGGATGCGGTGCCGGCGGACGCTGCCGCTGGGGTCTTCGGCGGAGCCCTTCCTACTGGGCCACGAAACGTGGTGGGGTGGGCCGACATGGGTGCGGTGCCGCCATGCGGACGTTGCCCTTGGTGCCTTCGACGGAGCTCCCTATGGTGCCACGAAGCGTGTGAGGGGTTGGCCGACGTGGGCGCGGTGCCGCCACGCGGACGCTGCCAGGGGCCTTCGGCAGGGCTCTCTATGTAACTACGTAGCGTGCGTGTGAGGTCTGTTGTTTCTACTTAACAACTACCAAAACTCACGCCTCGGCCATGGGCACATTGTGTGCCATGCAACCGCCGGACAAACCTGGAACGCCACAGATGCCGACCGGCATGAAACAAACATAAATGGGTGTGGTGAAAGGTGAGGGGTGTGCCGAAACGGGAAATGGGATGAAGGATGAGGGATGGGGGAGAAGAAAAAGAGAGGAAAGGAGGAGGAGACGCGGGGTGCTGCTGATTCAAACCGGGTCCCAGCACCATGGGATGGCAGGGGAAGAACCAACTGCCTCGTACTCCTCCTCCTATTCCTCCTCCTGGTTCTATACGCAAGCGTAACGGTCTCTGCGCCCCTTTGGGAGGGGGGGATGCAGGATAAAATGAACATATTGAGATAGGGAAGCGGAGGGTGGGAGGGAGGCAGGTGGAAGGATGGAGGGATGCAAGGAGGGAGGAAGGCGAGAGGAGGATGAGGAGGCGGAGGAGAAGAGCGAGGATGAGAAGGAGAGAGGAGAGAGGAGAAAGAGATATAGAGAGAGGATATAGGAGGTGGAAGAGGAGGAGCGCAATGAGGGCTCGGAGGAGCAGGAGACGGACACTTAGAAGGAGAGAATGGATGATGAGGGTAAGGATGTTGATGCGAAAACTGATTAGGATGATGACGAGGAGGCGCACGAGAAGCCCGAGAGCAACACGATGAGGGTGATGGTGACGTTTCTGATAATGACGATGCCGATTACGACGTTGATGTTGACGACGATGATGATGGTGATGATGATGCTGCTGCTGATGATGCTGATGATGATGACGACGATGATGTTGATGCTGTTGCTGCTGCTGGTGATAATGATGATGTTGCAGATGATGATAGCAATGCTGCTAATGTTGATGCTGATGCTGATGCGGATGACGATGCTGATGATGTTGATGATGCTGAATATGGTGGCAGTGATGGTGATGGTGATGATGATGCTGATGCCAATGATCAGGATGATGGTACTGATGATGATAATGATGATGAGGACGATGCTGCTGCTGCTGCTGCTGCTGATAAGGATGACGAAGGTGGCGATGATGACGATGATGACCACGACGATACTGCTGTAGACTGACAGAATGAGGATGTTGCTGGTGATGATGCAAACGAGAAGGCGGAACTTGGCAATCATGAGAAGTGTGTAACTGATGTTGTTCATCGCTGGGTATGGTGAGGACGAGCGGAGGAGCAGGAACATGATGATTATATGAGGATTAAAACGAAACTGATGACGAATAACGCGACTGGGACAGTGGTGGGGGTGGGGCGGGGGAAGGGGGGGACGATACACAAGATGCATGGAACAATGAGGACGAATGAAGACACAAGGGGGGAATGACGGAATGAAGAGACGGCAGGGATGGGAGAGGAAAGCGGCAGAGGGAGGGGGAGAGGAGGAAGGCGAGGAAGGCTTGAGGGAAGTTGGTGGATCAGGCGAGGAAGGACGGGCAACGAGAACGAAGGAGGCGGAGATCAGGGCAGCTGGGACCATCTGGGACCTTGTGGGGAGGTTGAGCGGGTGGGGCAGGGTGGGGCGGCGGGTGTGGCCCCCGTCCTCCAACTCCCACTCTGCCGCACTCTGCCGCGCTCTGCCGCACGCCCCACCCCCAGCTGCAGCGCCGCACTCTGCTGACAGGCTCGCGGCCGCATCGGCGCTGCCATCCAAATAAGCCCCTCCCGCTCTCCCTCTCCGCCTCTTCCTCCCTCTCTTCCTCCTGCTTCCTCTGGCACGTCCTGGATCACGCGGCAGCCGGTTCTGAACACACACAGAGGAGGACGGAAGGCGGCTGCGGTGGTGACGATCGGCGCCGGAGGTATGGCATCGGCGCGAAGGGGGCAGAGGTCCGCGGCTCGAGGCCAGGCCTTGGCCCGAACAGGAGCTGCGGTCGCATGGCGTTGGGCCCTCGGGCGGTGTGGCCGCTGCGGCCTGCCGAAGCCACGGGCGCTGCGTGCGGGACGCAACGGCCAGCAGCACTGTCTGGTCCCTGGTGTCGCACGCCGTAGGCACGCCCGGCCAACGCGCATCGATGTGGGAGGCCTGGAAATGGGCACCAACACCAAGACAGAGGGCTGCCTCCACAGGGGGGAGGCGATCCTAGAGTTCGGTATCGGTGGTAATATTTCGGCCACCTGAGAAGCCAGAATATTATCACCATCACCGAGATCGGGATCTTCTTCCCTCGGTGGAGGAACACCGCCGATCTTGGTGTTGGTGTCAACCTCTAGGCCTGCGACGATGACTTTGATTGGGATGGACACTGGTACGCGGTCTTGTGGACATGTATTTGTTTTGATGCGCTGTTCATACCTCGCAGCGCGTGGTGTAAGGCGCCACCTTGTCCAGTCCAGATGGCTGCCTTCGTCATCAAACTCTTGTGTTGACCGACGTTCGCATTGGCTTGAAGGTCATGACTTCCCAAATTGCTTTCCGCTTGCGAGTCTGGCGCGTTATCTTTTATTTTGTGCGGTTGGCGCACTCCCCAGGCCCACCCTCCATCGGGTCGAACATTCGAAATCGCATCGGCGAAAACAGATCGGAAATGATCGGAAACACGGACTAGAAGCAGAATCGAACCTGGCGAACTTGGAACTGACAATCGAAATGGCGGCCAATGGCAGGCGGGGGATCCTGCGATGCATCGGCGATGGATCCGCGATGGGCCCCCCCGAAGGCGAAACCGCACGCTCCTGGGCGGGGTGGGGCATCGGGTTGCGCTCGTAGGGGTGGGTCGCTGCGACCCCCTCTGAGCTTATCCCCCCCTTGGCGTTGCCTCTTGGCTTTCGGGCCCCAGCTCGGCTCTCCGGCGGCCGCTCGGGACGATCCGGCCCTCCCCACGGGCGCCTCTCGCCGAGGCGCGGCTGCTGGATAGGCCCCTGAGGCTGGAACACCGACGAGGCCCCGCGAAAAACCGCCCGCAACACCTCAACCCTCGAACCCGAGCCCATCTTCCCTGACGCTGCACGCTGCCTCATTTTCTCCTAATTCGGGCCAGGCGAAAGGGGGGGATAGCAAAGAGGGGGTTTGATAATCAGCTCGCGTAGCCGATTTTCCTGGCGCCGGGAGGCGCCCATGTATCGAGGAACGGGCCTCGCGGCGGGACCGAAACCAGCTGCATGCAGCAGATTTCGTAATCCCCCATTTTCCTATCCCCCCCTTTCGTTCGGCCCGACTAATGTTGGCCCCGAGGAGGGCGTCGGGCACCGCGGTGGTGATGGTGGTGGCCACGCGTGGCAGCGGGCAGCTTTTTCTCCACCGCAGCAGAAGCACTCCGCTCGAGGCCTTGGGAGCTGACGCCGCCTATCGCCCTCTGCCTTCGATGACAACCTCCCTGCAGCGTGCGGGCGGGAGACGTGCGCGCTCTCCAGGCCAGCATCCGGCTGTCTGTCTCAGCATGCTGCTGCCTGCCCGCGCCGTGCGGCGCGTCCTGACGCGCGCGTCTTCGCTACAGTCGGGCTACCACCACACGGAACGCCAGACAAGGGAACGAGGCTCCCTCTGGCACCAAGAGCGCCTGCGTGCACGAGGATCGCTGGAACAACCACGCGAGGACCTGAGGCACAACGAGCCGCTTCCGCACCCGAGCTGCTTCCCTTTTCTCAGCACCTTGACTGTGCCATCCCCGCCCCGCGGCGGAGGTGCCAGCAGGTACTGCGACGGCGGACTCCAGACCCCGCTGAAGGAGAAGCTCTGCCCGTTGAAGCCTCGGCTCATCACAAGCCCCATCCCTGCTTGCCTCCGCGACCATACCCCTCTCTGCCCCTTCCCCCTCTTCCCTCCCCCCTCCTCTCCTCCCCATCCTCCGCTCCCGTCCCCCTCGCCTCCTTTCCCTCCTTCCCTCTCTCCTCCTCTCCTCATCCCCCACTCCTCCTCCCCCTCCCCCCCCCCCTCTCCTCCCCCTCCTCCCCCTCTCCTCCTCCCCCTCCTCCCCCTCTCCTCCTCTCCTCCTCCCCCTCTCTGCTACCCCTCCTCCACTCCCCTCCCCCTCGCCTCCTTCCCCTCCTCCCCCTTCTCCCTCCGCCTCCTCCCCCCCCCTCCCTGCGCCTTTTTCCTCCTGCAGAGCTCCTCCCCGCCGCGCCCACACGCGTGCCCGCAGGGCGGCCCGGGCGTTTCGCCCGAGACTTCCTCACCGTTCGTCATCCTGAAGCCTGAAGTCTTTGCGGCTTCGGCTCTTGCCTTGTAGCGCCTCGTGCGTTCGTTTGAAAAGCTGAGCAACAACTCCAAGGACGGAACGCGGGTCGTGCTCAAGATGCGGCTCTCGCCTGAGCGCCGCGCACACAATTCTTTTTCAGGCTCGCAGCAATTTCATGGATGGAGGGCGAGTCGTTCTCAAACTGTGGCTCTGGTCTTAGCGCCAAGCGCAGTCGTTTCAGAAGTGCACAACCGATTGAAGGACGGATGGCGGGTCGTTTTCAAACTGTGGCCCTCGCCTTCGCGCCACGCACTTGTGTCTTCAACGCGCACACCATATTCAAACATGGATGGCGGTCCGTTTTCAAAATGCGGCTCTCGCCTGAGCCCCGCGCAACTTTGTCTTAAACGTATGCAGCAGTTTCAAGCATGTTGGGCAGGCCGTTTTCAACTTCTGGGTCTCGCCTTAGCGCCGCGCACATTCGACTTGAACGTCTGCAGCATTTTTAAGGATGGAGTGCGGGCCTTCATCCAAATAAGGCACTCACATTAGCGCCGCGAGCATTCATTCGTGTTAGACGGTTTCAGCCGCTTAAAGAGTTCATAGGGTTGATGTCCCAGGAATAAAATTCTAGCACGATTTAGGTCAGGACGCAGCGGTCACGTCGATTCGCGGTGTTGAAGTCCCAGGAATGGTGTTCTGGCACGTCTTTGGAGTGCCAGGACGCACCAGTTACGTTGACTTGCGGCGTTGACGTCTCAAGAACGGTGTTCTGGCACGGTTGAGCATTTTCAAGCGGTTGTCTTCAACTGGCGAACTTCCCGACATTCACGTAAACTTTTGCAGGGACCCAAGGAGAGGGAACCTTGAGGGAGGATTCATTACTGCACCATCGTTGGCGCGTCTGGGGGTTACTCTGGTCCCTCCTCCTCGTCTGCTGCCCCTCCTGCCCCTCGTGACCCCCCTGATGAGCAGGGACCGACCGTCTCTGTATTCCTATACGCCTACCACGACATGTCTTAGAAAGAGCACATGTTCTTACAATAGAACAATGATTTTAGAACATGGGCCCGACGTGCTAAACCAGGACAGTCTCAACCAGAAGTGTTCTAAGAACATTTTCTGCAAACCACAACAGGTTCTAACAACATTCTTTGGTGGGCCCATAGGCAAGCCAGGACGCTTCGCCACTGGTTGAAGCCCGCTTCTCCTCTGGCCACTCCTCCTCTTGAAGCCGTCCGCTCGGCAGAGTGGTCGATGGGAGGTTGCCCAGTGCAAGCCTCAGGCAGATTCATCATTTCGCCAGGCCGCATCTTCTGCTATTGTGGCAGTGAGCTTGCAAAGACGTCAGGACCAGGGTCGCAAGCGTGTCTTATGTTACCCCCTGGCCACTTCTCCTCCTCCTCCTCCTCGGCGGCGACGACAGGGGCGAATAGCCCAGGGCCGGGCATTACACGTATTCGCCCGGGAGCCTCGCCGAAGACATGGATCATCGGCGCCCCAGGATACATGTATTGTTCGGTCGGGCATGTGCTCCTGCAGGCGGATCTTGGAGGAAAAATGGAAAATAGCCAAAACATATTCAACAGTAGTCAAATATAGTCGAAACATCGTCCCCAGACAGTCTATTTTTGACTATTTTTGAAAAACATTTTTTTTTATATAAAAAACTATTACTTGTTTTTTGTGTGATCATTTCTGAACTATATTTGAATATTCCTCCTGTAGAGGGACACGCCCGACTTCAGTGTACTGCTTCCCCCTGAACTGTTCGCCCCTGTCGTCGCCTCCAGTCCTCCGCGCCTGTCGCCGCCCCACCCATCGCCCCCGCCGGCGTGGCCGTTGGCCGTTGGGTTAGGTCGGGCATGTCCCCCCACAGGCAGATTTGGGAGGACAATCGAAAGCTGGGCGAGGGCTGCTAAAACCGTGGCTGCTAAAACGGCCCTCCCGGAAGGAATAAACAACTTCCCGGAATGAGGCGCGGCACGCGAAACAGTCAACGGGCTTCTTCCCGGAAGGACGAAGACAACTTCCCGGAGGTCGATTTTAGCAGCCACCGATTTAGCAGCCCTTGCCCGGCCTCCGAGACAAGTTCATCAGAGCTGAACAAAAGCCCCCCAAAAGTGGTCAAACATTATTCGAAACATTGTCCCTAGACTATTTTGTGACTATTTCTGACTGCTCCTCCTGTAGAGGGACATGCCCGACTTAACCGTTGGGGCGCTGCGCCGAGCCCGCGACCGAGCGAGAGCCCGCAGGTGCCGTAGGCCGAGAGGACCTCGACAGTCGCCGCCGCCGCCGCCGGAGTCGTCGTCCAGCTCCTGCTCCTGATCCTCCTCCCTCCTCTCCCTCCTCCTCCTCCTCGTCCTCATCCCCTCCCCTCCCTCCCTCCCGCCCGCTTTCCCGCCTCCTCTCTCTTCTTCCTGCTGCTCCTCCTGCTTCTCCTCCTTTCTCCTCCTCCTCCTCCTCCTCCTCCTCTCGCCTCCTCCTCCTCCTGCTCGCCTTTCTCCTCAACGCCCTTTTCTTCCTCCTCCTCCTCTTCCTCCTTCCCTGTCCTCCTCCTCCTCCTCCTCCCTGGCTTTTCTCCTCCATGGCTTTTCTCCTCCTTCTCCCTGGCTTTTATCCTCCTCCTTCTCCGTGGTTTTTCTCCTTTCCTCCTGCTCCTCATCATCCACCTCCATTCCCCGTAAACGTACCCCCTCCTATTTGCGCTGCCGAACATGCCGGTGAGGTGTGCGGGCCGTTTCGTCTGAGACCTCCACACTATCTGCGACCCAGGTACACGGATGGAGAGCGGTCGGTGCACATGGTTTGCGATTACGCCGCGCACATTCGTCACACACACGATGGAACAATTACACCGAAGGAGGGCTAAGCGTTTTCAACATGTGGCTCAGGCTTTAGCGCCGCACGCATTCCCTTTTCAACAATTCTAGCAATTGATGGGTAGAGGTCGGTTCCTTTGCAAACTGTGGCTCTTGCCTTAGTGCCGCACACACTCGCCACATTTCCAACAACTATCCGGGCGGAGGATTCCTTTGCAACATGGGGTTCTCGCTCGGAGCATCAAATTTTGTTGACACCAGAAATTCAAGCACGCAGAACATTTACACGAGTAGAGGGTGCCACCTGTTCAATGCGGGGCTCTCCCTCGGATTCGGTGATCAGATGTCTGCCCTTGCGGAGCAATTGCGCAGATGGATGGCGTTCTAGGCGCTCGCTCGACGCTTCCTCGGACTTCATGTCCTTTTTTCCTGGTGCCAACAAGTTGCTGGGGGGTCGGCGGGATGCTTGCTCGAACATGTGAGGTGGTCACGCGCGGTTGCTCAACGCTCAACACATCCCGTATATTGCACCACAGACATTGCGCCATCTATCTATACATATATATATATATGTATTTATACATCGATATGTCGATACATGTATGCATAGCTACCTACCTACCTACCTACCTATCTATCTATCTATCTACCTATCTATCTATCTATCTATCTATCTATCTATCTATCTATCTATCTACCTATCTCTCTCTCTATATATATATATCTATATACATTTCTATCTATCTATCTATCTATCTATCTACCTACCTACCCATCTATCTATCTATCTATGTATCTATCTCTATATACACAAGTGGCACGTGTGTGCCCAGGCACATACAAAAACTGAAAGGGCGCTTGAAGCAGGAAGACACCATGACGGCGGGATCGGAGATGGAGAATGGGAAGCTGGGGCGGCGCCGCCAGGGCGTGCCTAAGAGAAGGGGAAGAGGCAGGAGGTGAACGCATAATAATGTAAGATCGAGTAAGAGCCCCCCCCAAAGGATTGGGGATCGAGCAAGGGGATCGACGAGGGCAATGCCACTCCGAGGTCAGCGTTGCGAGGATGTCTCAGGATGTCCCACCAGCCGATTTGTTTCACCAGACACTTTGTGGAGGGAAAGAGGAGGCGGAGAGGAGGAGGATAGCTGCTGGGAGTGAAATGCAATAGCGAAGTCGCACTCGAGCGCAAGTGGTGTTGCCACACCTTGCGATGTGTGTACCAAGGCTCCACAGAAAGTCTCTGGAGGCCCGACTTGGATACCGGAAAAGGCTCCAGGAGGCCCCATGATTGTGAGTGTTGTGTGTGTGTGTGTGTGTGATGTGTGCTCTGTGTTGTGCGTGTTTTCTGTGCGTTGTAGGTGTTGTGTGTCTTACATTCGTCTAGCGTGTGATGTGTTGGGTGTGACTTGTGTCTCTGTGTGTGCATGTAGTTCTGAGGCCCCAGGAGGCCGCAGGAGGCCCCAGGCGGTCTCAGGAGGCCCCAGGAGACCCCAGGAGGCTCCAGGAGGCCCCAAGAGGCTCCAGGAGGTCGCAGGAGGCCCCAGGAGGCACCAGGAGGTTCCAGGAGACCCCCAGGAGGCTCCGAGGCGGGGTCTGGGGTACCAGAAGGCACAGAAAACCCCAGGAGGCCCCAGGAGGTTCCAGGAGGCCCCCAGGAGGCTCCGGGGCGGGGTCTGGGATACCAGAAGGTACGTCGGGGCTCGATGTTGGGAGGATGTCTCAGGCGAAACCGCCATTCTCTGAGAATCGGGGTCAAAATCATTGAAATTACCATGTGTTCTTGAAGGTTTTGTGTTAGAATGTTGAAATTCCAATGTGATTTTGGACCCTGACGTCGCGATCAGTGTGAGGGGTGCCACCGATTTTCAGAATTTCGAGGATGTCCTCAGCGAAACGGCCAGAACAATCGCGAACGACGCGGCGCGTATGCATTAATTGCCTCTCAACATCGAGCCCCGACGTACCTTCTGGTATCCCAGACCCCGCCCCGGAGCCTCCTGGGGGCCTCCTGGAACCTCCTGGGGCCTCCTGGGGTTTTCTGTGCCTTCTGGTACCCCAGACCCCGCCTCGGAGCCTCCTGGGGGTCTCCTGGAACCTCCTGGTGCCTCCTGGGGCCTCCTGCGACCTCCTGGAGCCTCTTGGGGCCTCCTGGAGCCTCCTGGGGTCTCCTGGGGCCTCCTGAGGGCGCCTGGGGCCTCCTGGGGCCTCCTGGGGCCTCAGAAGCACATGCACACACAGAGACACACATCACACCCAACACATCACACGCTAGACAAACTCCGATCCCGCCGTCATGGTGTCTTCCTGCTTCAAACGCCCTTTCAGTTCTTTGTATGAACCTGGACACACACGTGCCACCTGTATATATATATATATGTATCAGCACATATTCGTTTCTCATATATGGAGCACCGCTTGTACTACATTCCATACATTCCACCACATCTGGTGCATCCAATCGGTAGCACCACATAGCTTGAAACCCACAGCTTGCACCAGAGAGCTTGCATGACATAGGTCGCACCCCATAGATGGCAGCACGTCGACTGCACATCGAACGTGCACGAACCCACTATTTTGGAACCACGCTGACAAGCATGTGTTTGTTTGGCAATTTTCCTTCCAACTGTTCCCAATGCTTCCCAAAAGGTTCTCCTCCTCCTCCTTCTTCCTCCTCCTCCTCTCCTCTTACTTCTTCCCCCTCGAATGCCGCAAGCCCCAGCACGGCCTCGAAGAGCACCTTGAAGAAGGTGAAGCTCCCGTACACGCCGTCCTCCTTGTGGGCGGCGTGCGATGACGACTCGCCGAAGTTCTCCTCAGGGAGGGCCCCCCTCCCATCTCCCCCTCCTCCACTCCTCGTCGTCGTCGTCGTCCTTCTCCTACTCCTCTCTCCTTCCCTCTTCGTTTTCCTCCGAGTCCTGCTCCCTCCTCCCTTTTCTCCCTTTCCTCCCCCTATCCCCTCTGCTCCTTGCCGTCGCCGTCGTCCTCTCCTTCGTCCTTCTCTTCCCTCCTCCATCACTCCTCCCCCTCGTCGTCGATGTCGTCGTCATGGCCGTGGTCGTGGTCGTGGTCGTCGTCGTGGTGATGGTGGTGTTGGTGGTGGTGGTGGTGGTCGTCGTCGTCGCCTTCTTCCTCTTCCTCCTCCTCCCACTCGTCGTCGTCGTCGTCGTCGTCGTCGAATGCCGGACCCCTGAGGGATTCAATGCAGTCTCTGCAGGGTGCTGGGGTGAAGGCTCCATCAGCAGCCCACTCCTCATCAGCGGCGACGCAAGTGGAGGGCCCGACAGTAGCAGCAACCTGTTTCGCCGCGTCGGAGTTGCCGTGGCCCTTTTTGCCTCGCTTGAGCCCTGCGTTGAGCTAATCGGCACGGTGCGCGGCCCCCTGTGTGGCCCTCGCCAAGTCGTGGCGAGAGGAGAGCTTCGGGCCCTGTTGCTCGCGGTCTGGCTCACCAGAGGTTTCATTTTGTTCATTTCAGACTGCGAACCAGTAGTCAAAGGCTGGTTCGCGGGCCGCTATGATAGGCCCCAAGGCGATGATAAGGATTTGTGGGCGCAGTTAGGCCAGCTTCTCAAGGAGCGTGCAGGCGGTGCAGCGTCGATCACTGTTGAGTTTACCCACTCCCACCTCACAGCCCAAGACATTGTGAGGGGTGTGGCGCCGAGATGGAAGGTCACTAGCAATGCTGTAGTGGATGAAGTTGCTGGCCTCGCAGCAAAGGAGGCGCGAGTCCCGCAGGATGTGCGATCAAATGTTCTGTTGCACGAGCGCAGGGCTCGTCTTGTACGCATGCGGATTTTGCGGGCCACCTTGGACGCCTGCGATGCCGAAGCTGAGAACAGAGTTGAGCCTCGTGGGAAAAAGGTCGCCCCTGCCCTCTCGCCCCCCTCTGCTGCCTCTCTCTCCCTCTTCTCCACCGACCACTGCCTTGATGAGACAGGGCACAGGTGTACTCGATGTGGGGGTTCGGCCACAAAGGCGCGGACCACTCTCTGGCGTCAGTCACCTTGTTTCGAGCCCCTGAACTATAACGGAGTGATTTTCAACAACCCCCCCCAAGCCCTGTTGCATATAGCGGGGGGCTTTGTTGACTCCTCTCATCGGATGCAGTGGCACAGCGGATTGAAATTGTGGTATTGTGGCAGATGTGGATGCTATGGGCATCAATTGCTGGACGGGCTTGGCCGTCCTTATCAGCGTCCCACTGCTAACAGGCTTGAATACCTTTCCAGGATTTCTCGTGGGCTCTGGCCAAAGGTTCTGAGCAAGACGGAGAAGGCCACCCGACGCGGAGGAGCGTCTCGAGGGTAGGCCCTTCGTCGCATCGCATGTAGCATGTCATTATTGTCATTGCTTGCTTTCCTGACTTTGTCATGTATCCATACCCATATCCATACTCCTCCTCCTCCTCCTCCTCCCCTCCTCCTCCTCCTCCTCCTCCTCCTCCTCCTCCTCCTCCTCCCCCTCCCCCTCCCTCCTCCCCCCCCTCCCTCCCCCTCCTCCCTCCTCCCCCTCCCTCCTCCCTCCTCCCTCCCTCCCTCCTCCCTCCTCCTCCTCCCACTCCTCCTCCCTCCTCCCTCCTCCTCGTCCTCCTCCTCGTCCTCCTCCCTCCCTCCTCTCTCCCTCCTCCTCGTCCTCCTCCTCGTCCTCCTCCTCCTCGTCCTCCTCCTCCCCTTCCTCCCCTCCCCCTTCCTCCCCTTCCCTCCTCCTCCTCCTCCTCCTCCTCCTCCCCTCCTCCTCCTCCTCCCCTCCCTCTTCCTCCTCCCCTCCTCCCTCCTCCTCCTCCTCCTCCTCTCTCCTCCTCCTCCTCCTCCTCCTCCTCCTCCTCCTCCTCCTCCTCCTCCCCCTCCTCCTCCTCCTCTCCTCTCCTCCTCCTCCTCCTCCTCGTCCTCCTCGTCCTCCTCGTCCTTCTCGTCCTCCTCGTCCTCCTCGTCCTCCTCGTCGTCCTCCTCCTCCTCCTTCTCGTCCTCGTCCTCCTCCTTCCTCCAGGTCGAAGAAAGCCTCCCTCCCAATCCTCATTCCTCTGCCCTTCTCTCTCTCTCTCTCCCCTCTTTCGGGGGCGTCCAAGAGGGCTGCGTCGAAGAGGGGGGAATCGCAAATCATGGCTGGAGGCACGTACGCTTGCAGAGGCCTGCTGCTCGGCAGAGTGCTCGCCAAGCAGATTCACCGAGAAGAACCTCTTCGCACTGCTTGGCTGCCCCCCCCGTTTTCTAGGACTGCCCCAGCAGATGCGGCGGCTACGGCCTGCACGCCAACAACTTTCTCCTGCCCTCGTCCTTCCTTCCCGTCCTCCTCGTTGCCCTTCGACGGTTTCGAAGAGGCGCGCGAACGCTCGCAGGCGCACGTGCCCGCACAAGCCCCCCAGTGTGCCGAACGGGGTGCTCGGAGGGCCGCCAGTGGCTGCAGCACCATCGCTGGAGTCCAACAGGGCAAACCTGCGACGTGCCCTGAGGCCCGACATCTCGAGAAAAATGCAGCATCGCGAACAATCACGACAGGAACCCTGTACTCCACCTTGCTGCACCATGTCTCGGGCGGGATCGATCTGCGAGGGCCCCAGGGCCCGAATCTGGGCGAAAACGTCCGCCGCGAAGAAGCCGCAACGCCAAGATCTCAGGGTGGGTCATCGATCCCCCCTCCGCTCTCTGCTGCCTGGGCGCCGGAGGCGGACCAACCTGCCGCGCCGCCGCCGACGGCGGCTCCCCCGAGCGCCGCGAGGGGGCGACCCCGCCGTCAGACGCGGCCCGGGCCCGCCTGAAGAGGAGGAGCCCGCAGGCCGCAGCGCCTCGCCGCCATCCCCTGCGAGCCCGCCCCCCCTCCCCCCTCCGCCCTGCAAGGCCCAGCGGGGGGGGGTCTCAGTCAACCCGCATCAGAAGGATGCGCGGTAAGGATGCGAGGGCCCTGGAGGCCCATGTGAACGTTCTGCGGGCGAGGCTGGCCAGCGAGAGTCGCCGAGGCTGGGCCGAAGGGGCAAGGATGATGCCAGGGTGCGCTTGGGAAGGCTGCCTGTCCTTACTGTGCGGGTGGACTGCAGGATACCCTGGAGGAGGAGAGGGGTCGAGGAGGAGGCAGAGAGGAGCAAAGACCGAGAGGAGGCAGAGGCGGCCCCCCGAGGCCGAGACAGGGATGGGGATCACGGGGCCTCGCTCGCAGCAGGAGGAAGACCGCTTGTCTTGCGAGCCTTCCGCAGGCTCGGACGTCCATTCCCTGTGTTTTTTCGGTCTCGTGCGTGGTTTCTCGCAGGATGATCCAGGATGCTCCTTAATAATCACCGCCGAGAAAAAGTGCACACGCCCGAGCGATACCAAGTGATGGCGCACCCGAACTCCTCCAGTGACAAGGTGCTCACACGCCAGGGCAGGCCTCGGTGCTGCGCGCAGACCGCCCCAGGGGAGGCTCGACGGGCAGGACCAGTCTGCACCGGATCGGGGCGTCGGGATCGGATCGGGCAGGGCGTGTGCGTCGGGTCGAGGCGCAGCGGCGGTGAGCCGATATCGAGTGCGATCGGCCGCGCCAGGATGCACAACGGCGCCCGGTAGGCATCGGGCCAACTCGGGCCCCTGGAACATCGGAGTCGAATCGGATCGAGCCCAGCGAGCTCAGGTCGAATCGACTCCATCAAATCGGAGTGGGCCCTGACAGGCCCCCAGGTCGGGGCGGACGAAAGCGGGAACGGTCAGCACGGCGGGGGCTGGCGAGTCAGCCGCGCGTGGCTGGGCCCTGGTGCAACGTCATCGAGGCGCTGAACACTGTCATCGTATATTTTCTTGGGGCCCCTGACTGGGGGCAACGACGCATTGAAACATACACCACACAGTGCTACACGGACTGCGTCATCGTATGTGGCCAGTCCTGTCCAAGGCACGCTCTTAAACTCCGCGCCACCTCCATCATGATGCCTCATCGGGGAGGGAGGGGGGACGTGTAGGTGTTTGTGATGTTCGTCGACATGTGCAATTCCTTCTGCACCTCACCTCTCTACCGCCTTTCTCGGCTGCTGGAGGGGCGCCTTGGTCCTCGCCGCGGAGCCAACGCCCTTGGCACTGCAGCTCTCCATCACTCCAGCTGCTGGAAGGCACTCCTACCGCGCGGTCGTGCCGACATCCGCGGGATTGCTGGGCATTCCTCTCCCCGCTTGGCGCTTCCACCGTGGAGCCAGAGGCCTGGGCACGCACTTCCTCTGCAGCGTCGGCGGCCGCGGGTCGCTGGGCTCCACCATGTTGCCGCGGAGCCTTTGGCTTCCCCCAGCCGACGTCTCTCTCGTTCCTGTCCTTGGAGGAATTCTTTTCCTGCATGTCCGTCGGCGGCCACACGGACGACGGGTATACATTCATACCCATGTCGGCTTGGACGGCATCTTCGCGGTCTACGTCTTCATGGACTCTTCCAGCAATGCCAAGACCGAACCCATCTCGGTCTTTATCTCATTATGCACTTGTCGCCGCACCGTTTGTTCTCAACGCGCCCATGTGGACGACGCTGATACTATGACAAACTCAAGGCAAACCTTGCGTCGCGTGCCCCACGTAGACGCAGCGGGCACCGCGGCAAACCCACGGCGAACCCACCGCATCCGAGGCGGCGTTCGCCCTAGTGGCCGAAGCGCCCTCCCCACGAAATAAGGCCACGCGTCGGAACAAACGGCGCCGCGACACTCTGTGGGTGTAGGACACGGCCTTCTTTGGCCCAGTCATCCTGGCTCACGTGCAGAGGGGGCGCGATACGGATGCAAGCCCCTTGGACACCCGCGCTGGGGCTTTTTCGTGCGCGGCGGGCCATCGGAAGTAGTCAAGGCTGGACCAAATAGGCACGGATGCAAGGGTACCCGCCGGTCGGAAGAAGTGGATCGAAGCACGAAGTAGGCAGGCGCTGAGAGCAGAGTGGCCTCCGCGCGGCCCCCTGAGATGGAGGGAAGAGGGAACACCGCTCGACTCCTGACCTAGGAAGGCGCCCGAAGGAGATTGGCATCCGAAGATCCCCAAGTACCTGCTTCCAACGACCCGCGGGCACCCCTGGGGAGGTTGCAGTGGAGCCAGCCCCGCGCCCGACGACAATCTTTTAAAATCGACCCCAGCCCCAGCCCCGGCAGTCATCTAGGCCTACAGCGACAATCTTTCAACATCAACAACTGCTTCATAATTGCATAACAAAAGCCATATCCTTAGAACAGAAGCCCGATGCATGACAACGAGACGGCCTCAGCCAGAAATGTTTCCAGAACATTGTGTAGACCACCCCTCCTTGGGCTTCGCCACCGCCTGGACGCCTGCCGCGGCGGCCTCGGCGCGAGGCGCACGTGCTCGGCACGGGGAGACGGAGAATTCAGCACCCGACAGCCCCACGACAGCCCCAAGGTAGGAGGAGGAGGAGGAGGAGGAGGAGGAGGAGGAGGAGGAGGAGGAGGAGGAGGAGGAGGAGGAGGAGGAGGAGGAGGAGGAGGAGGAGGAGGAGGAGGAGGAGGAGGAGGAGAAGGAGAGGAGGGGCAGGAGGAGGAGGAGAAGGGGGGGTGGTGGGCCTTCCAAGAGGCACCCGGTGAGCCAGGCCCGCGCCCACTTCCGGGCCCCGCGGGGGGGGGGGCGGGGGGGGGGCGCGGTTGCCCGTGCGCGGCCCCGGCCCCGCCCCCACCATCGCTGTCGCTCCTTCTCGAAGCAGCAGATGAGGAAGATGGCGACCCGAGGAGGAGGAGGAGGAGGGAGGAGGAGGAGGAGGAGGAGGAGGAGGAGGAGGAGGAGGAGGAGGAGAGGAGGAGGAGAGGAGGAGGAGGAGGAGGAGGAGGAGGAGGAGGAGGAGGAGAGGAGGAGGAGGAGGAGGAGGAGGAGGAGAGGAGGAGGGGGAGGAGAAGGGGGAGGAGAAGGAGGGGAGGCGGAGGAGGAGGAGGAGGAGGAGGAGGAGGAGGAGGAGGAGGAGGAGGAGGAGGAGGGAGGAGGAGGGAGGAGGAGGAGGACGGGTCGCCTAAGCGCTTCGGAGAAACCCTCCAGCCCCGCCCCCGCCATCGCTCCTTTTCGAAGCAACAGATGAGGAAGATGGCGACTATCAGGTACGTCACGTCCTCGGAGGGAACAAAGAAGAGACACACCATACACATGGCGGATCTCGGAAACCCTGAGACCAAAAACGTTCTCATCTCTTGGGGGTATCTTTTTTACTTCCGCCACCTTCTGCCGCCCTTCCGCCGGCGGAAAGTACATCACGTCCTCAGGAAAAAAGAGAGACATACGCAGAAGGCATCTATACACATAAGCTCTCAGAGCTCCGTGCGGAGCTGAGAGACGTTTGTTTGCTTGTGTGTGTGTGTGTGTGTGTGCGTGCGTGCGTGTGTGTGTGTGTGTGTGTGCTCATCGCCAGCGCAGTCACTTTGCCTAACCGCCGACGAAGAAGTGTGTGTGTGTGTGTGTGTGTGTTTGTTAAGCGTCTTCTTCTTCTTCTTCTTTGGGTCCTGCGTCAGGTACCTCTTCGCCTGGAGCTTCAGGGTGTTGTTGTCGCCGCGGATGACCTCCTCCTCGACACCCTCTGGGCGCCCAGTGATGTCCAGCTCCTGCCCCCCCTGCGCACCCTGGAGCGCCGAGAAGCGCATGATGACCACCGTCGGGGTGGATGCCACATACCTGGACCCAGACTTCCGCCGAGATGCTTTTTTCGATCCGCGGCCGCAGAGGTTCCGACCCCTTCCCCGGGACTGGTTTCTTGTCCCGGATCCATTTTTGATGGTCCCCCGGCCCGATAACGGGCCCCGGAGGCCGAACTCCAAGAAAGACCGCAGGATTGAAACACTCACATCCTCGGATCTCTGGGGAGGTCAAACTCGGGGCCCCAAAACCGTGCGGTGACGGATCGCGTGGTGACCTCGGGATCTCCAACGACCTCACCGCGCGGCCCGCCACCGTACGGCTTTTTGGGACCTTGCGCTGGCCCCAGTCGCTCGAGACGTCCTCGGAGAACGGCCCGAGTCTTAGGTCGGGCATGTCCTCCTACATGCGGATTTTGGAAGAACAACAGAAAAATCAACAACTGCTCAAACATAGCCAAACATAGCCGAAACATCGTCCTCCGACCAGACTACTCCTTTGACTATTCTTGAATCTTCCTCCTGTAGAGGGACGTGCCCGACTTAACCCGAGCCCAAAACCCGCGCGGTGACCCCGACACCCCACTGGCTCACCGCGCGGTGCGGCCAACACACACCGCCCGACAAAAGCGAAGCCGAGAGCGGGACAAACTCGGACCTGGATCAATCGGGTATCTCTGAGATCTGGCGGCTCTGGAGGACGTGTCGGGAACGGCGGCTGTCCAAGAGCGCTCTGGAACGACCCGAGAGCGTTCTGGAAGGACTTGCCCCAATCCTAGCCCCGCCAGAGGTCCCCGAGGGTGTCCCGGAGGTCTCTGGAGGTCTCTGGAGGTCACCAGAGGCCCCCACAGTTCCCTAGAAGCCTCCCCGAAGGCCAGGCAAGGAAACAACCAAAATGATTCCAAAGCCCCGATCCTCCTCGATCCTCGACCTCCCATCGATCCTCCTCGACCCTCGATCCTTGATCCTCCCCATTTCGCCTCCTCGATCCTCGATCCTCGATCTGCCTGAACCCCCGATCCTCCTGGGCCCTCATGGAGGCACATCATGACGGCCATGAGGAACGTGGAGGGCTGGCTCAGCCATGAGACGTTCACCGAGTTCATGCCCGCGGTCCGCGTGGAGATCGCCATGAACAGCGCGTTCCACCACGTCCCCCAGGCGTCCAGGCCAGCGAAAGCCAGGCCGTTGGAGTCCTGCTGTATGCATGCATGCATGCATGTAGGCATCTATACATGCACGCACGCACGCACGCATGCATACGTTGAACAGCAGTGCTCTGCTCAAAACGAGGGCCCACGTATGAGACTTCGAAAACTTTCCGTCGCGATCTTTTCAAGACGCGAGTGGGTCCAGGATGGAAGCCTTGAGTCGGCGATGCATCGCGAATTGATCGGCGATGTGCTCTCGATAGCGAATCTGCATGCTCCTGCGCGAAGGCCACCAACCCCCTTTCAACGATCAGTGGGCGATATGGGGGGTCGATGCCTCCCCCCCTGAACCTGTGCCCCCTCCCCCTGACGTTCCACCTGGCTTTCGGGCCATAGCTCGGCTCTCCGGCGGCCGTTCGGGACGATCCGGGCACCCCCAGACGCCTCCTGGCGAAGCGCATCTGCTGGGGAGCATCCCGAGGCTGAAACACCGCCGAGAACCTACGAAAACAACCAAAAACCTCGAACCCCGAAACTGAAACTTTTCCCCCCTAACATTGCTACCGCGGCTCACCGAGCAGACGTCTGCACTCCGTGGGTGTCCTCCCACAGCAAAGCCGCGGTCTGAACCGCGCCGAGAGCCACCACCACCATGAGCAGCCAGACGGTATGCACGGCGGGGAAGAGGTGCGTGAAGCAGCGTCTCGGGTGGTCTAGCAAGAAGTCTAGCACCTTCTGGTCCACGGAACCCATCTGAGCCCGCTGTCTCAAGCACCACACGATCATGGATGAAGAAACAATGGCATAAACATACACTTTCGGAATTCCACGCGAATGTCTTGGATTGGCGCTAGAATTCCGCGCGGAGCTCCGAAAGTTTATGCTGATGCATTTTTCCTTCATCGAAATGGATCGGATCATGATGGGCAATGCTGTGTTGCCAAGAAGGATCAGAGCTCCGATCGTGTTTAGCAGCACTGGGCTCCGATTGAACTCCATCACCGACGAGGGCGTCAACACGAGCCCGTTGTTCTGGAAAGCCGAAACAGCAAGATACAGAGCATTCCATACCGGGGAGATGCCTTCGCTGCGGAGTCTGCTCTGGATTGGGCCAGAGCCGAAACGAAAGTACGCGTAGAAGATGGAGGCGCCGACAGACTGAGAGATAAACCAGTATGCCAGCATAACCTTCATTATTTTGATCAGCGCCTTGTACTCTATCTGCTGCGACAAAGGCAGAGCACCGGTAGTCCGGACTAGCTTTCTGCCTGCATTACCACTCCTGTGCATCTCCTCTATAGATTCCTCAGACCCGCCAGTGCTCCGCTTGGGCGTGCCCGCTTTCATGCCGTAGAAGACAGAGTCCACGGTGTGCACTACCTCCCCGTGACGTGCCCAAGGGGGCGCTTCCCCGCGGGGTGCTGAGTCCTCGGACTTGCTGCGCTGCCATGCGAAACGGGGTGCTGAACTAAAGGACTCGGTGCTGTCAGGGGCTTTGAAGGTCACGATGCCGCCTCTCTTGTTGCGCCTCCTCGGACTGTGCACTGCCTTCATGGTCGTCATCCTGGCCTGCATGCGAAACGACAAAATCCTCAGAATCACAGGCACGAGGTGGAGCAACGACATGGAGCCCATGATGATCAGAACGAAGCTGGCGACGTACGTGCTCCTGGTCTGCTGCGACCAGTCCTGCACTGCGAGCCCGCTCTGGGAGACGCAGGAGGCGGACGTGTAGACTGCCCTGTGGACGTCCAGGTCGTTGTGCAACAGCCCGAAAACGATCCCGCCTATGAGGACGCAGGCGACGATGTACCCGGCGTAGCACCTCGAGGCCTCCCAGCTGGGGTCGGAGAAGATGGGGGTGGAGGATCGCGCCGCATCGCCGATGCATCGACGATGCGTCGCTATTTTCCGAACCCATCTGCTCGGACTCGTTTTGGGACGCCTGGAGCACCAGAAGTACAGGTTCTGCAAGAAGAAGAGCAAGGAGAACCTCTGCCGCCGCTGCGCGATCTGATACCAATCGATCCCCAAGTAGGCCCGCTGCCGTGGGCGCACTCCTGGGAAAACAAAAACAAGTACCGATACCGCTATTCTTAGGTCGGGCGTGTCCCCCCGCTGGCGGATCTGGGAGGAAAACAACATTCGCAACCAAAAAATCAAACATTGTCAAAAAGATAGTCAACAAATCGTCCCCGGACTATTTTTTGACTATTTCCGGATCTTCCTCCTGTCGAGGGGCATGCCCGCCTTAACGCTGCTCCCCCGACCTCGCGCGGCGTGTCCCTGCTGACCAGCAAGGCATATCCTAGGAGAGGCCGGCCATGGCGGTGAGGGCCCCGCCGGAAGGCGACGCGCACGAGCGGCGGGCATCTCCTTCGGCCGCGCCCTCGCGAGGTCCGGATTCCGGGGCGCGATCCCGCGGGATACGATCAGGGGGCCACGCGCGAGCCCCACCCCTACCCCCCACGAGTTCCGAGGGGGGAGGGTGGGGTTCCGAGCGAAGTGAACCCCACCCTCCCCCTCAGAAGTCGTGGGGGGTAGGGGTGGGGCTCGCACGTGGCCCCCTAGCGAGGTCGTGCAGGTGCTCCGAGTCTCTTAAGAAGCGTCGGGGGGGCGCCACCCCCGCCGACAGCCCCGCATAGAACCCCCGTCGCAGCGCGACGACGGGGCGAGGTTTACCCCCGTCGGGGGGGGCACCCCCCCACGCTTGGTAAGAAACCCAGGGTACGTCCTGCGCGGGGTATCCGCGCACAAAAATGAAGAGCCCCTCCAACACACACACACACAAGCACATACACACATCTATATATATATATATATATATATATATACACAACTCCCCAAATTCCTGATCGTTTCTTATATTCTCAGGATTTTCGTCTTCCCCCCCACTTCCCATATTTTCCCATGCCTTTATGGGGATCGACGACTCATTGTGTTTGCCCCTCCTGGAAAAAAACGCACCGCAGCCGCGGGGGGTCGCGGCCCAGGGGCCTGCCCCGCGGGGTCGTGGGCGCGGATAATATGCATATATATATATTTATATATGATGCCCCTCTCTCTCTATATATATGTATGTATATGTGTGAGAGAGCGTGATCCACCGCCGCTTTACTGTGGAAACTTGGTAACCTTTTCCTCCGGAGCCCGGGGGTCGCCCCCCCCCCCCCTCCGAAATCCCCCCCCCCCCCCCCCTGCTGGAACCCCTCCCCCCCCCCCTCTCCCCCGGCAAAACCCCCCCCTCCCCTAACCCCTCCCCCCCCCCCTCCCCCTCGAAAACCAGGGGGGTCACTACCGGTTCGAACCCTTCCCCCCCCCCCTCCCCCCCCCCTCCGGATCCGGAAAAACCGGGAGGGTCACTACCGGTTCGAACCCCTCCCGCCCCCCCCCCCCCTTACCCTTCGGATCGGAAAACCGGAGGGGGTCACTACCGGTTCGAACCCCCCCCCCCTCCCCTCCCCCCTACTCACCGCCAGCAAACGACTCCCGGTCCCCACCACCGTCCGCATCACATCCCCCACTGGTGTTCCCAGCACCACTGTCCTCACCACCGCTGTCCCCACTGGTTCCACCACCGCCCCTACTGTCCCCACCAGTGGCCCCACCACTGTCGCACTGTCCCCGCTGTCCCCAGAACTGTTCCCACCACGGTTCCACTCTCCCCACTGTCTCCACGGCCCCAACCACTGCCCGACTATCCCCACTGTCCCCACTGTCCCACTGACTCCTCCGCTGTCCCACTGAGCTGTCCCACTGTTCCCACCACTGTCCCCACTGTCCCCACCACTGTCCCCACTGTACCTCTGTCCCATTGTCCCACCGCCGTCCTCGCCACCGCCTTCACCACTGTCCCCACCACCATTGTACCCTCCACTGTCCCACTGTTTCCACCTCATTCCCATTGTCCCCACACCACTGTCCCCACCACCACCGTCACCACCACTGTCCACTGTCCCCCCCTGTTCCCACCATTGTCCCCACCACTGTCCCCACCACTACCGTCCCCACCACTGTCCCACTGTCCCACTGTCCCCACCACTGTCCCGCTATCCCCTCACCACTGTCCCCACCAACACCGTCCCCACCACTGTCCGCACCCCCACTAGGTTTCGAGGGGGGGGGGGGTTCGAACCGGTAGTGACCCCCCCCGGTTTTTCGAGGGGGGGGGGGGGGGGGGGGGGGAGGGGTTCGAACTGGTAGTGACCCCCCCTCCCTTTTCATGATGAGCTGGGGGGGGTGGAGGGGTTCGAACCGGTAATGACCCCCCCCGGTTTTCCGGAGGGGGGGGGGGAGGGGTTCGAACCGGTAGTGACCCCCCCCAGTTTTCCGCCAGCAGCGGTGGAACACGCTCTTTCATATGTGTGTATATATACATATTTGTATATGTATACATATATATATATATAGATCAAAGTTATATATATATATATATATGTATATCCTGTCTCTTCGCGCACGACGAGCGGCGGCAGTGGTACCCTCTCGGGGGCAACCCGAAGGGGGGGATCTGGCAGAAAGGGGGATGCACCGACCTGGAGCCGGCGATACGTCGCCCAGATCGGCGCTAGGCCCCCCCGACAGCGAATCCGCACCTTCCTGGGCGGGAGAGGGCATCGCGCCCCCTATCGGCGAGGAGTGGACGATTGGGGGTCGATGCGTCTCTCCCATGCCTATCCCCCCCTGTCGTTGCCCCTGAGCTTCTCTCCCCCCCCAAGCTCCTGCCCGCAGCGCGGGCGAGTCCGAGTTGCAGCGGTACCTCGCGGCAGTGGCGTGGCTCGCTCCGGCGCTGCTGCGCACCGAGGCGTCGCCAGGCGCCTGCGGCGCGTGCGCGTCCGCCGTGGGCAGTGGGAGCAGCAAGGGGGTCGTGAGCCCACGCCTCACCTCGCCGGGGAAGCACACATCCATGATGTCGCACATTTTTTTCCCGCCCCGAAGCACTGCGAGGAGGAGGCGGAGGAGGAGGAGGAGGAGGAGGAGGAGGAGGAGGAGGAGGAGGAGAAGGAGGAGGAGGAGGAGGAAGAGGAGGGGGGCAATGCAGCTCGAGGCCCGCGCCCGTACGCGAGCCTTAGGGCCCGTACGTGCGCCCCGCAAGCCGACGCGCCGTCGGCGCCACCTCGGCCAGCGGCTCCTGCCAACAGCACGGCGCCTGCAGGTCCGTGCATCGGGCGACCGTGAATCGTTTTTCCCCACATCCGAAGCGGGGCTCTTGTTTTCTCTGGACACCCCGCGCAGGCACCCTTCACCCAGTCCTCCTGTCGTCATCACCTTCACCAGGTCCAATCATAAACAACCGTGATGCTGCTCAAACTTTTCCTCATGCTCATCATCACAACCCACCCTTGACTCCCTCACACACACACACACACACTCGTAATCATCATCATCGTCATCATCACTTTCATCATCATCATCAGCATCATCATCATCATCATCATCGTCACCATCACTATCATACTCATCATGCGTAGCATCATCACTCCAACACCGTCATCAACATCACCGTTGCATGTATCAATCCTCTTTGTGGAAGGATGGTCCACTCGAAATACAACATCATCATATTCATCATAATCATCATCACCATCATCATCATCGTCATCATCGTCGTCGTACTTATCGTCGTCGCCGTCGTTATGCTTGGCCTCTTCAAGCGTGAGTTTTCGATGAAGTCTCAGGCGGGAGCCCCCTCCATATAGGGCCCGCAAATCATATTACTACTCCCAGGGGCTCATCCTCAAACCGGTAACTGTTGTCACTTTTATGCTCCTCATTTCTGAATGTGGCGAAGAGCTTGAACGGGCGCCTCTTCTTTAAATGAATTGCGAGGAGTCTCAAACGGGAACCCCTCCTCATGGGGCATATAATTAATCCCAAACCTGTAACTGTCTTTTTTGGGGTCTCCTCAGGCCTGAATATGGAGGAAGTCTCAGGCGGGAACGTCGTCTGCGAGTGGATTGCGAGGAAGTCTCCGGTGGGGGCCCTACCCCTGTGGGGCCCGCATCTCATGTTCCAAATCTCATCGGATCATCCTCAGACCTGCAACTGTCGTTACTTTTGAGCTCCACAAGCCAGAATATGAAGTCTCGAGCGGGAACCTTGTCGATGAGTGAGTTGTGAAGAAATATGAAATTGGATTCCCTCCCTATGGTGTCTGCAGATCATATTAGCAATCCCAGCGGGTCGTCCTCATACCTGTAACTGTCGCCACCTTTGGGCCCATCGGGCCTGAATATGGAGGAAGTTTTGAGCGGGAACCTCGTCTGTGAGTGAATTGCGCGAGAGTTCCCTGCGGGAGCTCCCTCCATATAGGGCCCGCAAATCATGTTATGAATCCCAGCGGGTCATCCTCAAACCTCTAACTGTCGTCACTTTTGTGCTCCTCAAGCCTGAATATGGAGGAAGTCTCAGGCGGGAGCCTCGTGCGTGGGTGACTTGCGAGGAAGTCTCAAGCGGGAGCTCCCTCCCTATGGGGTCCGCGCCTCATGTTCTCCTGCGTCACGTGCATGCGGAACATGCTGACCCTGCGGCCGCCCACGCGAGAGCTCCTGGAACGCAAGCCGACGGCGTCCCTGCGGAAGGCGCTCAGTGAGATCGACGGGAAAGCGGGGAGCTCCAGTGCTGAGGCGGAGCAACCCGCGGCAGAGCTGGGCTTCGCGCTTCCTTCTGCCTGAGCGCGGCCGCGATTAGCTCGAGACCTGTAAGTGTGTCTTAACGGCTGACTCCGCGCGAGCAGCGGCTCGCGGTGTTGTCTTAACGGCCTGGCCCGCGGGGTTGCCCCAACGGCGTCGCGATCCCATGCTGGCCGTGGCGGCAACAGCGCCGAGGAACATCTACTTGCCCCGGCCAGGAGGCAGGGGAGGTGCATGGGGAGAACAGGCAGGAGGAAGACAAGAGAGGGATAATGAGGCGGATGGCGAGGGGGAGGAGGAGGGTTAGGGGGAGGAGGAAGAGGAGGAGGAGGAGGAGGAGGAAGAAAAAGGGTAGGAAGAGGAGGGGGAGACGGAAAGGACGACAAGGACGAGGAGACAGAGGGCGAAGATGACGAGCAGGGGGAGGCGCAACAGAGGGCGGGAGGAGGGCCCCTGCCAAGGCGAAGAGGGGAAAGTGAGGGGCAAACTGCATATATGGTCCAGGGCTTGGGCCCCCCACCCCAATGCTGATGCCATTGGGCCCCCCCCCCGCGCGATGGTCCCCCCCGCCCCCCCCTGTGGGCGTGGCGTGGTGCTGCGCTGCGGTGCCCCCCCCCCCCTGTGGATGTGGTGTGGTGCTGTGGTGGTTCAGAGGTGGGCGTGGCGTGGTGCTGCGCTGCGGTGCCCCCCTCCCCCCCCCTGTGGATGTGGTGTGGTGCTGTGGTGGTTCAGAGGTCGTCGTCGTCGTCGTCGTCGTCGTCGTCCTCGTCGTCCTCGTCGTCGTCGTCGTCGTCGTCGTCGTCGTCGTCGTCATCGTCGTCGTCGTCATCGTCGTCGTCGCCGTCGTCATCGTCGTCATCGTCGTCGTCGCCGCCGCCGCCGGCGTCGTCGCCGCCGCAGCCGTCGTCGTCGTCGTCGTCGTCGTCGTCGTCGTGGTCGTCGTCGTCGTCGCCATCGTCGTAGTCGTCGCCGTCGTCGTCGTCGCCGTCGTCGTCGTCGTCGTCGTCGTCGTCGTCGTCGTCGTCTCTGGGACCATACCATCTGGGGTGGGGTGGGGGGGGCCCGTGAACCCTCGACCCTGGATCATATATTCTCATGTGGTGTCCTACCGTCTGAATAGTTCGGGGGTGGGAATGAAAAAACTTGCAATTTGATCTGGACGTCGAGTTGCATTCCGGTGGGCACTTCGATCTGAATGTCGATTCTACTTGAATGTGCGTTTCGATGTGCATTTCGAGTAAATGTGCTTTTGCATGTGGATTTGCGACTTGGTGTACAGGTAGTTTTTTGGTGATTGCAATGTGACTTGTAATTCGCTTTGCAATCCGATTATGCGTGGCCTTTTGCAGGTGACTTTGAACTTAGATATGCGTCTTGCTTTGCGACTCGTGTTGCATTTCGATTTGCGTATCGTTTGAACTAAAACTTCTACATCGGTATGACATTCTCACGTGCCAACCCGTAGGACAACCCACGGGACAAATACGGAGCAACCTACAGAACACGGCCCAAAACAACCACGGGACAACCCACGGGACAAACCGTGGGACAGCCGCGAGGAACCATCGGGACAACCACGGGACAATCTACGGTATATGCACGGCAGAATCCAAAACACAATCCAGGGGACAACAAACGTGACAAGCATGGGACAATCACGGGACAACCACAGGACAACCCACGCAACAACAAATGGGACAACCCATGGGGCAACCACAGGACAAGCCAGGGGACAAGCCAAGGGAGAAGGCAAGGGACAACCACAAGACAACCCACGGGACACCCCACGAAACAATCCGCGGAATTAGCCCACGGAACAACTTCACAACAACCCATGGATCAACCCATGGGCAACCAAGGGACAGCCTACGGGACAACCCGCGAGGCTCACTGAGCAACTTCTCGTCCGACTTGGCCTCAGCGTTGGCCGACACATCGTCGCCCCCGCGCAACTTCGCCTCGCCCGCGCGCGCGACACGAAACCGACACCGCAACCGATTCCCCGGTCGAGGCCCCTCCGTAGGGGAACCAAAAGTGACACAAACATAAAAACTCGGAGGTCCGCGCGGATTTCTCGGATCGGCGCTGGGGCCCCCCGGGCGGCGCCTCTGGCGCCGCCCCTGGCGCGCTCCGCGCGCCAAGGAGGGGGGCCCATCGCCGATCCGAGAAATCCGCGCGGACCTCCGAGTTTTTTTGTTTATGCCACGTTTTGTTCCCCTACTCCGCTCTCCGCACTCCGCCCTCCGATCCGCGGCCTCGCGGCTCAGGCTCCCCCGGCTTCGCCCGGCTGTCCCGCGCGAGCCGCGTCCGTGGGCTGGCGCCTCGGCACCCGAGGGCAGGGATGCCCAGAGCCCGGACGCCGTGGCTCTGTCCCGACGTGGGCCCCGAGAAGGCGGGAGCCTGCCCCGGCATCCTCTTTTCTTGGAGGAGGCGGAGGAGGAGGAGGAGGAGGAGGAGGAGGAGGAGGAGGAGGAGGAGGAGGAGGAGGAGGAGGAGGAGGGAGGAGGGGAGGAGGGGGAGGAGGAGGAGGAGGAGGAGGAGGAGGAGGAGGAGGAGGAGGAGGAGGAGGAGGAGGGAGGAGGAGGAGGAGGAGGAGGAGGAGGAGTTGCTTTTTTGGGCGGTGCTGAAAGCCCAGTGAGGGCTCCCAGGGCCCGAGCAGAAAGAACGCTCCCCGTCGTGTGCTCTCCACGACCCGAGGGGATCTGAGATCTGAGGTTCGGTCGGGCGTGTCCCCCTACAGGCGGACTTGGGAGGACAAATAACACATATTCAACAAATACTCCAGGAAACATCGAAAAGAGTCCAGATCATCCAAAACATCGTCCTCAGACTATTTCTGCCTATTTTTGAATATTCCTCCTGTAGAAGGACATGCCCGACTTAAATCTGAGGGCGTGGGTATGTACCATTGACGTGTGCGCCGCTCGTGCTCACCGGCCCAGCGTACGTGTCGTGCTTGATGCGGTCCTGCTCGAGCAGGGCCGTCTGTGTCCGGCGCATCTGGCCCTCGATCGCCTCCCTGAGCCGCTGGGGACCGAACGACCCCTTGGCGACCGGCTTGCCATACTGGAGGGACAGAAAGCGGCGCAACATCAACTTCAAGAGCTCCGCGCGGACTTCTCGGATCGGCGCCGGGCCCCCTGGCGGCGCCTCCGGCGCCGATCCGAGAAGCCCGCGCGGAGCTCCGAGAGCATCTGCGCATCACCCTTTTCTCGCCATCGCTCGGACGTCTCTCTTCCCACTGCGTAATTTCGTTTTTTTTTTTTTGTGGTTGTTGTTGTTGTTGTTGTTGTTGTTGTTGTTGTTGTTGTTGTTGTTGTTGTTGTTGTTGTTGTTGTTGTTCTTGCTGTTGTTGGTATATATATATATATATATATATATATACACATTAGTTTCCCTGTCTACAGTTTCCCTGTTTATTTGTATATCTATAGTATATGTATATAGCTCGACGCTCCTCGAGGCTCGAGGGGCACTCGCCGAGGAGAGACGGCACCGCGCCCGAGCGATGCCGAGCTCCTGCCCTCCGCGACGTGCGGCGGGAACGGCCCACCGCCGCCGCCTCCGCGCGAGGCGGCGGTGGCGCCCGCGCCGCCCGCGCCGCCGGCGGCCTCGGCCGCAGCGGGCGCGCCCCGCCGCGCGGCCGCGGCCGCCTCGGGCCCCACGCGGGCGGCTCTGGCCTCTGGCGCGGGGGGCCAACCCCTCCCGGCAGTTGATCTCCATCCTTCTCCTCCTCCTCCTCCTTTTTCTCCTTCTCCTTCTCCTTCCTCCTCCTCCTCCTCCTCCTCCTCCTCTTTCTTCTTCTCCTTCTCCTTCTCCTTCTCATTCTCCTCCTCCTCCTCGTGCTCCTCCTCCTCCTCCTCCTCCTCCTCCTCCTCCTCCACCACCCCAGGACCCCGACACAGGGCGTATTCGGGAATCTACTGACCTTGGTCAATCCAAACCCAGGTCAGTCGGGCTCTGCAGGATCCTGCAAGATCCGGCGCTCTGAATGACTCCCGTTTGCACTGGCCCCCGTCTTATACGCCTGGGAAGGCCCGGGACCATCACAGATCGATCCAGATAGAAAAATGCAGCATTGGCATGGGGGAAGCGGGTCCTGAGGGAAACGGGGCCTTCCACCAGCACGAGTCTTTCATCCGGCGTCGTTTTCTGATTGTCGCGGGGCCCTTGGAGGGCCGCGAGAGCCCGCAGACAACGAAAAACCTCAGGACCCGTTTCCCTCAGGAGGAGGAGGGAGGAGGGAGGAGGCAGGAGGGAGGAGGAGGAGGAGGAGGACGAGGAGGAGGAGGAGGAGGAGGAGGAGGAGGAGGAGGAGGAGGAGGAGGAGGAGGAGGAGGAGGAGGAGGAGGCGGAGGAGGCCCCATTGTGAAGCAGAAAGATGCAGTCCAGGGCTCAGACCTTTTTTTGCAGCGTCGGACCTCAGTGGGTCGAGGATAATCTCCTCCTCCTGCTCCTCCTCCTCCTCCTCCAGGACCCCGACGCTGGGGGTGTTCGGGGAGCTACTGACCTTGGTCAATCCAAACCCAGGTCAGTTGGGCTCTGCAGGATCCTGCAGGATCCTGCGCCCAAGCCTGGGCATGGGCGGCCACGAGTTGCCGAGAAACCGAGAGCCGACCGAACCGATGACGAAACCGAAACCGATCGAAACCGAAAGGGGGCCTGCAGAACCGAATCAGCCGACCGAAACCGACCGAACGCGAAAACCGAACTGCAGGGTCACAGTGTCGCAGCCAGCATGCGCTCTCGCTCCCCGCGACGGCGCACCCCTCACACGCTTCATGGCTCCATCAGAGCTCCGCTAAAATTCCCAGCGGCGCAGCCCGCGCGCGCTCCCGCAAGGAACTTCGGCGAACCCCTCGCAAGTTTCGTGGCCCCATAAATGCTCCGCCCAAGGCCCCGGCGGCGCAGCCAGCATGCGCCCCCGCCGCAAATTTCGGGCCAGACGGGCGGCGGAAGCGGCGGATGTCTGAATCTCGGCGGACTTCCAAACCCCCAGGACCCGAAAATCAATTTCTCGAGCTCCGGAGCCCCCGGCAGCCGAAAAAACATTTTTCGGGGCCCGAAAAATTGTTTTTCTCTCCCTGGGTTTTCGGCGCCTCCAGGGAGCCTCCGGAGCCCCCCCGGAACCGAAAAAACATTTTTCGAGGCTTGAAAAATTGTTTTTCTCTCCCCGGGGCCTTCGGCGCCTCCAGGGAGCCTCCAGAGCCCCCGAAAGCATTTTTCGAGGCCTGAAAAATTGTTTTTCTCTCCCCAGGGCCTTCGGCGCCTCCAGGGAGCCTCTGGAGCTCCGGAAAGCCATAAAAGCATTTTTCGAGACCCAAAAAATGGTTTTCCTCTCCCCCGGGGCCTTCGGCGCCTCCAGGGAGCCTCCAGAGGCCCCGGAAGCCGAAAAACATTTTTCGGGGGCTGAAAAATTGTTTTTCTCTCCCCGGAGCCTTCGGCGCCTCCATGGAGCCTCCGGAACCCCCACGAGCCGAAAAAACATTTTTCGAGGCCAGAAAAAATGTTTTCTCTCCCCGCGGGGCCTTCGGCGCCTCCGGGGAGCCTCCGGAATTCCCGTGGAAGAAGCGTTTTCGAAGCCTGGCCACGGGGCAAGATTTATCCGGCCAACGATGCGCCACTGCGCGCATCCGGCCAATCAGCCAACCAACCTCCTTGCTCCTGCTCCTGCTCCTCCTCCTCCTGCTCCTCTCCTCCTCCTGCTCCTCCACCTCCTCCTCCTCTTCCTCCTCCCTTTTTCTTCAAAGGGAAAGGCCAAGCGGAATCAGATCGGCGCGAATCCGTGGGCAGCGAAACCGAACTGGAAACCGGCGGCCGATTCGATCCCCTGGGCCGGCACGAGGCGCCAGCGAGGCGCCCGCGGCGAAACCGAATCAACCGAAGTAACCGAAGAGGGCGCGACGACGCAAGGACTCCGCAACAACCGAACCGACCGAACCGATCGATTCTAACCGACACCGACGCAACCGAACCGACCGGTTCGCGGCCGTCCATGCTGGGTCAGTGCACCCCTGGCCCTGGAGGATCCTGCAAGAGCAGGCGCTCTGGCTGACCCGTCTCTTGAGCCCCGAGGAGGCGGATGGGAGGGGGTTCCAGCGCCGACCGAAACTGGCGCGGACCTCCAAGAACTCATGGCTCTCCACTGCCGTTATGCTTCGTCGACCCTGCTGGGGGTCGAACATCCCCCCCCTCCTCTGAGGGGCAACTTTCGCGGGGGACCCGCTCCCGGGGGGGGGGGGGGGACGTCAAGCTGGAATTGACGGTACGGTGGGCGCAGTGGACAAGGAACCCTTCGATGCGGAATCCAGGGTCTGGGAGCCGGTGGAACACCGAACGAGGCCTGGCCATGGATGTCGGCGCCGCCCCCTATCAGATGAGGAACCCCCGAGGGTCCGAGGCCTCCTGGGCACACTCCCGAACGAACGCCCCCACTGCACATCGCAGATCGGCTGGGCGTAAGAGCGACCCTGGGTAAGAGTGACCTTTGGTGCGCAGCTTTTGGGGGCGCGAGGGAACCAAACCCAAGGGCGCGGGCCGCTCATGTCGCATCGCGCTCGGCGATCGCGGGGAGCCCGAGGAGCCCGCACCAGAGGTCACGCCGGCGAGAGGCCACTCTTGCGTGCAGTCGAGCAGATCGATTGGCGACAGTGCCCCGAGAGCGAAGCCGCGCGGCCCTGGGCGGGGGCGGGGCTGCCGGTCGGGCCCCCTCCTACGGCGATGTCTGGGCGCTCGGGGGGCCGATGCGTCTTCCCCCGCGCATGCCCCCCTGCCCCCCCCCCCCGCCCTTAGCGCTGCCCCTGGACGAGGGAAAGGGGTCCTGGCGTTCCGTCGGGCACGTCCCCCTACAGGAGGGATATCCAAAACTGTAATAAAAAACCTCTGGGGACGATTTTTGGACTATGCTTGAACACGTTTGGGCATTTGTCTGTCATGCTTCGTTCTTCTTTGAGCATCCGCCTGTAGGGGGACATGCCCGACCTGATCCAGGCGGACTCCCAACCCTCTGGCGGACTTTTCTTGGTCAACTTGACATTTTTCTCTCGGCTTGGGCTTCCGGGAGCCGCTGTCGGGCCCCGCAGCGATGGAGCAATCAGCTCGTGGGAGGTCTGGGAGCGTGACCTGGGCCCCATGGCTACCCCCAGGACCAGCTTTTCCTCCCGAGCCTCTCTCTAACGACGCCAAAGCCCAGGGAGGGCCCCCTCGGGAGCCCGACGACGGCGACGGGCCTTCCCTGGGGCCCGTCTTCACGCCGATCCTCCTCTAAGACGAAACCAGGACGAGGAGACAATCGGGCGAGGATAAGTCGAGAACCTCTGACATCTGGCGGCTCTGGAGGATGTTGAAGGGGCCCTGGGACACACAACACAATAGACACAAATAACTGGATTCCCCTATACTTTCACATATTTTCTGGGTTTTTGTTTTCCCCCCTCTTCCAATATTTTCCTATATTTTCTGGGGGATCGACGATTAATTGTGTCTGTGTGCTTTTTTCCCTCCTGAGATGTCTCGGGCGCCTCGGCCTCTTCAGAGCGTTCCGGAACGCTCTGGGACGGACCTATCCTCGCCCTGGCCCCATCCGACCTCCCCCCTCGAGCTGAAAACGTCGGCCCCTGGACCTTTCCTTGGGGGTACTCCGGCCAGATGCGTGGGGCGAATCCAGCCTCTGCGTTAGGTCGGTCATGTCCCCCTGCAGACGGATTTTGGGCGAAAAACCGAAGATAGTCCAACATTTTCAGAAATAGTCAGAAATGATAGAAAGTCGTCCCCAGTTTGTTGTTGTTGTTGCTGTTGTTGTTGTTGCTGCTGTTGTTGTTGTTGTTGCTGTTGCTGTTGCTGTTGCTGTTGCTGTTGCTGTTGCTGTTGTTGTTGTTGTTGTTGTTGTTGTTGTTGTTGTTGTTGTTGTTGTTGTTGTGCGTTTTTTTTTGTTTTGGTCTCTATATCGAGTTCTGTATGTATACATACAGACATGTATGTATGTATGCATGCACGTATGCATGTATCCATGTCTGTCTGTATGCATGTGTGTATGTATGCCTGCATACATGCATGTATGCATGCATTCATGCATGGATGTATATATGTATGTATGTGTGTGTATGTGCGTATGTATGTATGCATGCATGCATGTATGCATGTATGTATGTATGTATGTGTGCATGTATGTATGTATGTATGTATGCATGTATGTATGTATGTATGTATGTATGTATGTATGTATGTCTATGTACGCATGTTTGTATGCATGTTTGTATGCATGTATGTATGTATGTATGTATGTATGTATGTATGTATATATGTATGCATGCATGTATTCATGTATGTATGCGTATATGTATGTATGCATGCATGCATGCATGTATGTGTGTGTATGCATGCATGCATGCATGTATGTGTGTATGCATATATGTATGCATGTATGCATGCATTCATGTATGTATGTATGTATATATGTATGTATGTATGTATGTATGTATGTATGTATGTATGTATGCATGCATGTATGTATGTATGTATGTGTGTGTGTGTATGTATGTACGTACGTACGTACGTACGTACGTACGTACGTATATATATATATATATATATATATATATATGTATATTTATATAGCTATACATCTATATCTATATCTGAATCACAGCTATTTTTGAACATTCCCCCTATAAAAGGACAAGCCCGACGTAGCCTTGGCGACGAGGGGCCTCCTGGCCCCCCCAAAAACAAAAGACAAGAACGCCACAGAAACCTGGGCCCTCCGACCTCGATGGGGCGCCTCCCAAGAGAGCCCCCCGCCTCCGCCGTGGGCGAGCGGGACGCCAGCGAGCCGGACGACAGCGTGAGGTTCTTCCGCTCGAGGAACAAACAGCTCCACGGACATGAGCTTCCGGAGCTCCACACTTGGGCGCCCGAGTGATCCGGGGCAGCTCGGGTCCGGGGTGACTCGGGTTTGCATTCCCGCAAAACGAAAACGAACCCGAGTTAGCCCTGGCGCGAGTTACCCCTGATGATTGGGGGCTCTGAATTCCATCGACATGAACTTCCGGAGCTCCACACGGATCTCTCGGATCGGCGCTGGGCCCCCGTCCCTGGCGCACGGAGCGCGCCAGGGGCCAGGGGCGGTGCAGGAGGCGCCGCCAGGGAGCCTCCGACGCAGATCCAAGACGCGCGCGCGGAGTGTCGAGACTTCATGTTCGTGCCGCTGTCTGTTCCTCGATCCGCGGCGGCCTGCCCAGGGGACTCCCCCACGCGTTGACGGGGGAGCCCGTGTGCGGCGAGCCGTCCGACACCCCGCGGGCCAGCCCGCGAGAGGGCGACCCGTCTGACGGTGGCGAGCCCGCGCCGATGCCGTGGGGCGCGGACCTGGCGCCGGCGCGGCCGGGGCGGCGGGCCAGCACGGCGGCCCGCCGCCAGAGGCTCGTCGTCGTGGCCGTCGTCCTCGTCGCCGCCGCCACCGTCGCCGCCGCCGCCGTCGCCGTCCTCGTCGTCGACGCCGTCGATCGGGTTCCGAGGGGTCGAATCGAGCTTCGAGGGCGCTTTTTCCAACTCGGTTTTGACAAGGACACTGCTGCTCCTCTGCATCCTGTCCGGCCTCCTGGCACTCGGCCGAGGCGGCCGCTCACTCCTCCTCCGTGCCTTGCCGGCTGGAACCGCGCAGTGGCGGCGATCGAACGAGCAGCCGGCTCCTCGAAAGCTTCAAATCCCCTCAGCGAACTCGGCTGGTGGTGAAGCAGAATGGCGGCAGCAGGGACACTGAGAGAGCCAACGGAGGGCGCAATCGGACCAAGGCGCAACATGGGGCAGCCAGGGGGGAAACGGATCTGAAGGATGAGGCACAACGATGTGGACGAAGCGAGGGCAGGACCAATAGTGATATTTTACACACACATATATATGGAAAGAGAGAGGGAGAGAGAGAGAGAGAGAAAACAACAAATCGCGTGCGAAACTAATTCCACACTGACTGCAACCGAGGAAACACTTACCGTCACTTACCTCCCTTCTGACAGCGCTGGTCGGTCGCCCGCCCGTCCACGAGGAGCTTTCAGGCAACACTCGCTTGCGGGAAATGGCACTGCCAACGTGCGCCGTCGGACGTCCACGCTCGGATCTGGGCCTCCGTTTCAGGGGGCCGATTGGCCAGGCGGGCCACGACAACCGTCAACAGAGCCTCGGGGGAGACGGTGAGCAGCCCCTGTCCGACGGGCCTCGGGGAGCACTCCCGGGCGGGCGGCTTCCAACAACTCCGCGCGAGGAGCCTGCTGCCAAAACCGGGGGGGGGGGGGGGGCAGGCCATGCGCCGCGCGCGAGGCGGGCAGGGCGGCCCCGGCCTCTTCCCGAAGCCTTGGGGCCGTCGGCCGCCAACTCTCGAAAATCCCTCGGCGTGCTCTGGGTGAGGGCCGCGCCCGCAGGGGGGGGTGGGGTACAGTACTCTCTGGGAGCGGGGGCCTGCTCGGCGCGAGAGGTTGAACTGGCCGCCCCCCAGGGGGGTGCAGTGGGCAGCGTGCCGCAATCCGACGAACGGGGCGGCCCCAGCCCTTTGGCGGCGCGCAGAAGGGGGTGGAGGGAGGGGGGAGGGCTTTTTAGGAGGCTGCTTCTTAGAAAGCGCCGGCCTCACATCTACAGGTAAGGCCCGCGGCTTCCAAGAAGCAGGGGTGTTTCTAAGAACCCCCCCCCCCACCCCCCACCCCCTCCTGCCGGTGTCCGCGGGCGGCGGCGTGGACTGGCCCGCGCAGCTCAGGGCGATGGTGCGCCTCGCGCTGTGGTCGTTGGCTGTGGCGCGTCCAGGAGAAGCCGACACTGCTGTTGTAGTGCTTAGTGCTCCTGCTTCTCCACTTCGCCAGCGGGGCTCTCCAACTGTTGCGGAGGGCCGCATGCCCTAAGTACATGCCGGAGTGCGCCAGGCATGCGAGGACCTCGACGGAATCTATTCAGGAATCTGTTCTTGCGACCACGCCGTCTGGTAGGGACCAACCGTGTCTGATGGATGTAGTTCTCCAAAACGAGCGGTTTACGTTGTGCAACCTCCGGGGTCAGGGCCGAGAACCTCTCGGCAGCTTTGAAGGTGCGGTAGAAGATGAGCAGCGCGCGGATGCGCGGGGGGGCGGCGCCAACGTGGTCCGTGCAGGTGCGCGCCAGGCCGACCTCGCGCTGATGCCGCGGTCGAAGTCGTGCGTGGACGGGGCACCTACGATTGAGAACAGCAAGCCTGGGCCAGGGCAGCCATGGATGATGCCATTTTGCACGTAACAGAGCAACGCCATGTCCGCGCCCGTCGCGCTGAGGCACTGCGCGCGGCGAAGCGGCTCCGAGAGGAACCGGCAGAGCGCTGGCGGTGGACGCATGTGAAGGACCAAGCGAATCCAATCATGAGCAACGCATGGAGAAGGCCTGCTGAGAATCAAAACTGAACAGGGATGGCATGGCTACGGTCGCGTTGGCCTGCGGCCTGCGTCGGATATATTCTGGGCCAGGCGTTGCTTCCTATACTGCTGCCGCCAAAACTGCTGGAGGGGCGAAGAAACATGGCCTGGCCAGTTACAGCCCGCCACATCACGCCACGCAGGATCTTGCCAGAGAAGTGGATCTCTGGAAAGCCTTACAATCGGGCCGCTGAAAGAAGGAACGCCAGATAAGGAACGAAGCCCCTTCTTGGCCCTGTAAGCGCCTCCGTGCCCCAGGAGGGCAAGAGGAACGGCACTGGAGGAACCTAAGGAACATCGAGCCCGTTCCGAACCCGAACTGTTCCTTATTTCAGCGTCTTGACTGTAAGGTACCCTGGATGCGCTGGGCCAAGCTCGAGTCCCTCTGGGGGTGGCACGGCGAGCTGTGCCAGAAGGTGGTCCAGGAGAAGTCCCACTCCACGGGGGGCGAGCACCAGAATGAGGTCGGGCGTGCCCTCCCACAGGCGGATTTTGGGCGGAACAGTGCGACAGAGTCAAAAACACCCAAAGATAGGCAAACGTGTTTGGAACAAGTCGTGCCCAGACTTTTTGGTTTGTTCGGCTATTTTGGCATACTCCTGCTGTAGAGGGACAGGCCCGACTTGACACTATGAGCGGGCCGAGCAGCAAGCTGCCCGCGGACTGCACTGGACCCAAGGACGTGGAATATCAAGGCGGCAACCTCTCTGGGCCATGACGGGAGGGATGCCTGCGCGGGAAATCCCCAGGCTGTGCGGGAGCTCCTGGGCACGGGCCCCGCTCGGCCCTCTGGGGGCTCTGCGGGGCCTCCCTAGACATTTTTTGATTCGCGGGTCGAGAGCGCACCTCTTCCGGTCGAAGCTAAGCGGGCCGCGCGAAGCTTGAATTAACCAGAGATGGGGAAGGACAAGGGGGGCGCGAACCCCTCCCTAGGCATGTGATGTCCGATTTTTTCAGTACGGGTCCCTGGAAGCCTCGACCTTTTCCCTGGGAGCAATGTTTGAAGGTCCCTGGTCCCGGGGAGGGCCCTCAGAGGCAGACAATAGGCAACCACCGTCCGTCGCGATTTCTATGCAACCAAGAGGAGGTCGGGGTACGCGTGCTCCTTCTGCGGCAGCGACGGCGGTGCTGCTGACGACGGCGGTGGCGGCCGCGGCGAAGATGAGGGCAGCGGCGATGGGGGAAAAACAACGCTTTAGTACGAGTAGGGAGGAGTAGGGCAATACTGATGTCATGATGGACTTTGCTCAGGATGCGTTCCATGATCTCCAGAGCATCCTGCGGCCGGCGCTGCCAGTGCGGATCATCGGGAGAGATGGAGAAATCTGGGCCCCCCCCCCGGAAATCCTGGAAAGCACCACCATCATGACTCATGACCTCTTGCTCCTCGGAAGGAGGGAGGAGGAGGATGGCGCAGGAGAAGGAGGAGGAGGAGGAGGAGGAGGAGGAGGAGGAGGAGGAGGGGAGGACGGCGGCGGCGGCGGCACCGACGACGGCGGTGGCGGCCGCGGCGACGACGACCCCGACGGCGCCGACGACCCGCCTCGCCCTCGCGCTGCCGGGGCGCCGCGGCGGCATCGCCGCCGCAGGGCCGCCGCGGCAGCTTCCGGCGCGCGGGGGCGGCCGCGCGGCGCTCCGAGCCGCCAGCCGCTGCCGCCGCGCCCGCGTCGGCGCGAGCGCGCGCGTGCGGACGCGCGCGCGGCGCCGACGACGCCGACGACGCCGTCGACGCCGCCGCCCTCGGCGGCGGCGGCGGCGGCGGCTCCCAACGCGCGCGCGTGCGCCTCCTTGTCTTCGGGGCCCCTCTCCTTTGGCGGGGGCTTCGCTTCTGGGCCAGTCCTTCGGGGGGGGGCGCGATCCCCGAGGGAAGCTGCAAGCTTCAAGGCCTCGCGGGGTCTCGGCCCAGCCCGCCGGCATCCCCACAAGTTGATCCGAGCTGGCCCCAAGACGCTTCCGGGATGGCAAGCCGGCTGGGAGGGCCCCCAAAGCGGCAGCAGATGGCCTCCGCGACAGCTCCAAGACGGCTCCGAGGGGGAACTGCACACCCGGTGCTCAACAGCACGGTGCGAGAGGGAAACGTCAGGGCCGCCGCCGCGCGCACGTGGCAGCGACGAGGCGTCGCGCGAGCATGGAGCAGTACACGCTGGCCACGCCGCCCGCCAGAGGCGAACATCGCCCCAGCGCGTTCGGTATCAAAGGATCTTCGTCTGCCTGTACTTTCGGGCTCTCGCACGCCCGCGGCGGCACCAGAGGCCCGCACGATCGCCCCTGAGACAACGAGGCCCTCAAGCGGCCTCCTCCTGCTCCTCCTCCTTCCTGCCCGTCTCCTCCTCCTCCTCCTCCTCCTCTTTCTCTTCTCTTCTCTTCTCTTCTCTTCTCTTCTCTTCTCTTCTCTTCTCTTCTCTTCTCTTCTCTTCTCTTCTCTTCCTCCTCCTCCTCCTCCTTCTCCTCGTGATCCTCCTCTTTTCCTCCTCCTCCTCCTCCTCCACAACCTCCTTCCTGTCCGTCTCCTCCTCCCCCTCTTCCTCCACCAAGGCTTTCCGCCGCGGCTGGGGGAACGCGCGGTCCAACTGCTTGGCCAATCTGGGCCTCACGTCTGGTCGCGCGGGCGTTTCCAGAAAGGCAGCGGGCGGCGGTGACTCGCTGTGGGCGTCTTCGATGCGCGACTCGCAGTGTAGTCGCATGAGGAGGAGGAGGAGGAAGAGGAGGAGGAAGCGGAGGAGGAGAAGGAGGAGGAGGAGGAGGAGGAGCAGGAAGAGGAGGAGGAGGAGGAAAAGAGGAGGATCACGAGGAGAAGGAGGAGGAGAGGAGGAGGAGGAGGAGGAGGAGGAGGAAGAGAAGGAGGAGGAGACACTGACCACCCGGGATCCCCGCGGCGCGGGCGCCAAAAAACCCTCACGGGGAGGACACGGGCGAGGCACAGAGGCCAACGCATCCGACGTCGTGATTTTTGGGTGCGGTGCCCCCAGGGTCCCGAGCCTTTCTCCAAGGCCGCCTCTTAGAGGCCTCCTAGATGGGGTCTGAGTAGGTGGGGTCGGAGATTCGCGCCGCATCGCCGACACATCGGCGATACACCGCCGATGCATTGGCGATGCATCGGCGACATCGGCGATGCCTCGGCGACGCCAGCGTGGCTCCACATTGAGCCGCATTGCCGATACATCGCCGATGTATTGGCGATGCGGCGCGATCCTCCGACCCCATCTACTCCGACCCCATTTAAGAGGCCTAGACTTTGTCATCCCAGGCCATCCTTTGACGGCCTGGGGCCCGGCGAAGGCCCCCATGCCGAGAGCGGTCAAAAGCCGTCCGTCGTGTTCTTGCCACGACGCGAACATGTCTGGGGAAGCGAAGGAGGGGATCGCTCGATCGTCCTCTGGGCGGCGCAGCCGGGCGCGCGCGGCGTGCGCGCGGGAGGCGCGCGTGCGCGCGCGCGTGCGCGCGCGCGTGCGCGAGCGCGCGCCTGTTGTCCACGAGAGCCTTCTCCAGCCTGTTCCTGGCGCGCTTGTCTATCTTCGGGTACTGCTCCAGGCCTCGGATGGCCGAGGCGAGCGGAGGGCGGAGGCATGGAGGTAAGGGTTCGGCCGAGAACTCCCCCTGCGGGTGCGTGTGAGCGAGGAGATCTTGCGGGCTTCTTCGCCGAGCGTGCCTTGCGCAGGAGCCCCAGATTTGGGGCTGCGCCCCTCCCACAGGCGCACTCGTCGACCCGTGGACCTCCGAGTGCTGGCGGGAACGGGGGGAGGAGGATGGACGGGAGGGAGGTGAGTTCAGGGAGCAAGGATCAGGTCGGGCATGTCCCACTACAGGGTTCTTTTGGGCGAACAACTGAAAATACACCAAACATGCTCCCCCAATGCTCAAACATATTCAAAACATCGTCCCAGACTATTTTTTGACCATTGTGAATATCCCTCCTGTAGAGGGACACGCCCGACTTAGAACAAGGGACGGGCTGGAGGAGGGCGAGGGCGGAGAAGGGGGACGAGGGACGAGGGGAGTGTGGGAGGAAGACGTGAGGGGATGCGGAGGAGGGGGGGGCGGAGGGGAAGATCACGCGAGGGATGGGCAAGACGATGTTGGTTGCGGTGGTGGATGATGATGATGCCTTAAAGACGGCGGTCCAACACCTTCGCAGCACGATGATAACGAGGAGGAGGAGGAGGAGGAGGAGGAGGAGGAGGAGGAGGATGAGGAGGAGGAGGAGGAGGAAGTGGAGGAGGAGGAGGAGGAGGAAGAGGCGGAGGAGGAAGAGGCGGAATAGCACGACAGGGGGAAACAGGAGGAGGCGGGGGAAGGATGACAAACCACGCGAGGTGTGTGATGGGGTGCTTTGACCTTACCAATGTCGCAAGTACAGCACGTAGATGACCATAATATTGGCATGCTGCAGGTTTGCGCGGTGCAAAGACCTGTTGAGCACGGAGAGCATCATTCTTCCAACGTTTTCCAGTCTCAGTGTCTGAATCTGCGCGAATTGGTTTGCGTGTTGTGCTGAAGCTGACGAGGTACGAGTCGTGCAGATGGTGAATGATGCCGAACCGAAGGGTTACTAAGTATACGCGCGTCTGAATATACATAGGTCAGACTGTGCGAGATTAGGAATACAAGTGGGTCTGGGGATCAGTGCGTCTTGGTAGGACGGGGTTTGAATGTGACTGGGGCAGTTTGTGGGATCGGAGCGCGCTCCCACCTCGTAATTAAGCTGGAGGCGCTCGCGCGCGGCCGCGCCTCCGACGATCCAGCGAAGACCGCGCGGGCCGCGCGGGGGCTGGAACGGCACCACTTCCGATGGGCGCGACGATAACTGAAAGGGCCCTGGGACACACAAATAACTACACACAAATAACCGGATTCCCCATATTTTCCGTGTTTCTGTGTTCCCCTCCACTTCCCATATTTTTCCATATTTTCTTGGGGATCCTTGGGGATCGACGATTAATTGTGTCTGTGTGTGTTTTTCCCCCTCCCGAATAACGAGAAATGCACAGCGCTGACGCAGCATTGCCGCCTTCACTCACCAACTGCGCGGCGCCTGGGGCGAGGTCCGCACTTCGCCCGCCCTCGCGCGGCGACCGCTGCCCCGCTGCCGCTCCCGTGCGCCTCCGGCGAGAACGAGCTCTGCGCCGCGCCCGCGCTGGAGCGCCACTTCTGACCCAAAGTGCGCTCGGAGCATGTAAGGAGCCGAACTCTATACACCGACGCCTTTCTCTGGCCTCACACTGAATCTCGCACAGGAAAGCGGATCCTGGTGTATACGGGGTCCAGGTGTACACAGTCTTCGTTGTTTCCCCGGGGAAGCGGGGAAGCAAGTATACACCACACCACCCCGACGTCGCCCCCGACCCTCAAAAACGTCCTGGGATTGAAAAACCGCCCGCCACTGGTAATGCATATGCTCCAGTTTCCGAGCATGGGCGAGGCCAAGCTGGCAAATCTGCGCCGCGCCCGGGGCGAGAGCGACCTTTCTGAACCGCGCGCGCGTCGACGGGACGAGAGCGACGCTCCGGCCTGTCGCCAGGGATGCCTGCCCCGGCACGCCTGCGCCGCGCATTGTGCAGCATGGACGACGTCGTGTCCATCTTGGAGCAGCGCACACGTACAGGGCAGTTTTTAATCCATAGGATTTTTGAAATTATGGGATTTAAATATACATGGTTCAGTGATGAATAAATCTATGCATGAGCTCACCGGTGTTTTTGATACTAGATCCCTGCATTTTCAATACATGATCCCGCACGCGGAGCATGTATTAAAAACGGCACACGCACTCTGGTCGCCCGAGATCTGCGCCGCTCCGAGGCGGGCGCGCCGCTTTCAGGCGACAAAATCGGCGCGGCGCCGGGAGCGAGGGCGGCACCTCCGTGCGCATCCGCGCGCGTCGGCGGAAAAAGCGCGTGCGACAAGCAGGTGCGCCGCGCCCGAGCGACGGCTCCCTTCCTCTGGGAAGACGGGCGCGGCGCGGAGGCGAGGGCGCGACATTTCGGCCTCTCGCGCGGGGTGTCAGGAGAGCCCAGAGTCGAACCGACCAGTCCGATCGGCGATCGAAAGGAAACGGCTCGGCGGAAATCGGCAGCCGGGTCGGGAGGAGTCGAGCCGGCCAACACCGGCAGGCTGGTAGGCCTCCGCTGAGAAATCGGAGCCCAGATCGGAATCCATACAGTCAAAAACCCTAATAAGGACGCGCGGTAAGGACGCAAGACCCTTGGAAGCCGAAGTTGGGATTTTTGGGGCGGCGGACGACGGAAACCTCAAGGACGCAAGAGCAAGGAAGAGGAAGGACGCAAGGGTATCCTGAGCAAAGTCGCGCGTCCTCATTAGGGTTTCTGACTGTAACCGAATCGAATCGGAATCGGAGACCATCGAATTCGAATCGGATCGAATCGGAGGAATCCAAGCGAACCCCGGGAGGTGCGCCCCGTCCCACTCCCGCCACGCACTTTTGCAAGGTGGGCGCCGGAAGGTCTGTGTTGAGAAGAAGAAGAACGTTGCTTCTGCACTGTTTCGTTTTTGTTGTTGCAGGGCACACTGCAGTATGGGCGACAGAACGTCCATGTTGAGAAGACGAACGTTGTTTCTGCACTGTGTTGTTTTGATTTGTTTTTTTGGGGGGCAGGCATGATGGGACCACCGGGATTCGGCGGCCATCGGCTGGCTAGGTGGCAGAGTGGGAGTACATAAAAGTAATGCAAGTAAGAATGCAAGCAATAATACCAACACCAGTACTAAAACTACTAGTAATATAGTGTAGAGAATAACAACAAAAAGTATGGGGTAACGAATAGGGATGAGGAGTACTGGTATGAGTACGACTGGGTCTGATCATGACTGGGTCTGAATGTGCCCGCGTATGAGTCTGAGAATCAGTGGGTCTGACTACCGCCGGCTGACTCTGTTTGGTTACGTAAGGGCGTGAGTGGATCTGAGCATGAACGAGTATGTGTATGAGCGAATCTGCGTGGCTGAAAATGAATGAGTCTGGGCGGGAATGAGTCCGATAATGAGTTGCTCGGCATGGGCATTAGTGGGTCTGGCCTGAGTGTGAGCCTTGGGCTTCCCAATGCCTCTCGGACACGACCAAATCGGTTGACCCAACATGTTCTCGGATGATGATCACGATGACGATGACAACGGCCCCTCCTCCTGACCCTTCTACTTATCCTGCCCCATCTCGTCATCTTAGTCTCTTCCAAATCGCAACAGCCTGGAATCCTGAACATAGGCACGGCTAAGCTGACAGTGCTGAATCTCGGGCTCTGGTTAGGGCGGTGGCGAAGAGGCGAAGAACCAAGAGGGAGCTTCCCACCTGCCAGACCAGCGACCACCCGACCTTCCAAATCACGGATTCTGCTGGGCAGGCGTCCTCCTTGTCCTCGTCCTCGCCCTCGCACGTCCCTTATCCCTCATTCTCGTCCTGATCCTTCCTCTCCTCCCCTCCTCCTGCTTGTCCTCCTCGTCGTCGTTCTTCCCCTCCGGGTCGTCCTCGTCACCGTCGTCGTCCTCCTCCTCCTCCTCCTCCTCCTGCCGCGTGGCCTCCTTCTCCTTCTCCTCCTCCTCCTCCTCCTCCTCCTTTCTTCCTCCCTCCTCCGCCACCTTCTGCTCCAGATCCTGCTCCTTATCCTGTTCATGTTCCTGCTCCTGCTCCTGCTCGTGCTCGTGCTTCTGCTCCTACAACCAAGATCCGCGGCGGGCCCCTTTCTGCAACATTGCGCCCTGAACCGCGTCGCCCTCGGCGAGGTGCCGCCTCTGGAGAGCCTCCCGGGCAGGAGCACGGTCGGGAACGCAGGGACAAAAGCTTCAGAACAGCGCCGAGGGCCGGCGGGACACGTCCGAGAACGCGGGCCGGAAGTTCCCGCTCGGTCCGACTGCACCTCGCTTCTCCTTCCCCCCGTCTGCTGCGTGCGAGCGCGGTCAGCCCCTTCACGGTCCTGCGCTCCGTCGGCTGCGCTGGGGGGCGCCCGGTCGGCTGCGCCATCCCCGGCCGCGCGGCGCAGGGGCCATAGGTGCCGCCAGCGAGAGAGCGCGCAAGGGGCTCCTCGTCCTCCTCGTCCTCCTCGTCCTCCTCCTCCTCCTCCTCCTCCTCCTCCTCCTTCTCGTCCTCCTTGTCCTCCTCCTCGTCCTCCTCGTCCTCCTCGTCCTCGTCCTCCTCCTCCTCGTCCTCCTCGTCCTCCTCGTCGTCGTCCTCCTCGTCGTCCTCCTCCTCCTCGTCGTCGTCGTCGTCCTCCTCGTCCTCCTCGTCCTCGTGCTCCTCGTCCCCCTCATCCTCCTCCTCGTCCTTCTCGTCTTCCTCCTCCTCCTCGTCGTTGTCCTCCTCCTCCTCCTCCTCCTCCTCCACCTTGTCCTCCTTGTATTCCTCCTCCTTCTCCTCGTTCTCCTCCTCGTCCTCCTCGTCCTCGTCCTCCTCCTCGTCCTCCTCCTCCTCCTACTCCTTCTCCTCCTCCTCGTTGTTTCGCTTCTCGTCTTGCCACCAATCGGGCGCATGTGCGGGGACGGCGGGGACTGTTCCGAGGTCTCGCACCCGCTTGACCTGGCCGTGTTCCCTTCGCGCGCTCCCAGTTGTCCCCAGTCCTTCCCCCGCCCCCCTCCTCCAGGGGTGAGGCCTCCAAAGATCCTGGGAGGCTTCCAGAAGCCCCAGGAGGCCCAGGAAAGATCCCACGCAAAGGACAACACAATCTGCCATCCTCGATCCTCCTTGCGCCTCATCCTCCGCCTCCCACTCCTCGTGCTCGTCCTCGTCCTCGTCCTCCTCTTCTTCCTCCTCCTCCTCCTTCTCCCTCCTTCTCCCTCCTTCTCCCTCCCTCCCTCCTCCCTCCTCCTCCTCCTCCTCCTCCTCCTCCTCGTGATCCTCCTCTTTTCCTCCTCCTCCTCCTCCTCCTCCTCCTCCTCCTCCTCCTTGAGGTTGAGGAATCCGGCGTCCACGACGACGACGACGTAATCCGTGGTCGGCGGGGTCCCGGGGGCCGCGCACGACTCGATGAAGGCCGACAGCCTCTCGTCCGAGAGGACGTTGAACGCGTGGTAGGCCTCCTGCCAGTTCGGGGGGGCATCCCGCGGCTTCCAGGGACGGGCTTTCGGAGAGGGCGAAGGGAGGGAAGGAGGGAGGGAGGGAGGAGGAAGGCTGCTGCAAACATATTCCTTGAGCTACGAACAGACGGGCGAACGAGGCGGAGGCGGAGGCGGAGGCGGAGGAGGAGGAGGAGGACGAGAAGGGGGAGGCGAGAAGGAGGAGGAGGAGGAGGAAGAGGAGGAGGAGGAGGTGGATGAGGCAGCCCAACCATCCGATGTCTTATTTTCCCCAACCATCCTGTGTTGGGTCCTCGTTTTGAAGAGACAGTTCCCGCGTCTCCTCCTCCTCCTCCTCCTCCTTCTCCTCCTCCCCCTCCTCCCTCCTCCATGCGTTTCACCCACCCAGTACGGCGTTTCGTGGCCCCATAAGGAGCTCCACCTAAGGGCCCACTGGGGGGTACCACATGCGTCCGCCACACCCAATACAGCGTTTCGTGGCCCCATAGGGAGCTCCACCGAAGGCCCCAGTGGGGGGTACCACATGCGTCCGCCACACCCAGTACAGCGTTTCGTGGCCCCATCGAGAGCTCCACCGAAGGCCCCATGGGGGGGGGGGGTACCACGTGCGTCCGCCACACCCAGTACGGCGTTTCGTGGCCCCATAAGGAGCTCCACCTAAGGCCCCACGGGGGGGGGTACCACATGCGTCCGCCACACCCAGTACGGCGTCTCGTGGCCCCATAGGGAAACTTACCCAAGGCCCCAAGCGGGGGTACCACATGCGTCCGCCACACCCAGTACAGCGTTTCGTGGGCCCATAAAGAGCTCCACCTAAGGGCCCACTGGGGGGTACCACATGCGTCCGCCACAACCCGGGACAGCGTTTCGTGGCCCCATCGGGAGCTCCACCGAAGGCCCCAGTGGGGGTACCACATGCGTCCGCCACACCCAATACGGCGTTTCGTGGCTCCATAGGGAACTCCACCTAAGGCCCCAGGGGGGGGTACCACATGCGTCCGCCACACCCAGTGCGGCGTTTCGTGGCCCCATAGGGAGCTCCACCAAAGGCCCCAGTGGGGGGTACCACATGCGTCCGCCACACCCACTACAGCGATTCGTGGCCCAATATGGAGCTCCACCGAAGCTCCCAGAGGGACCGCCCACATGCGCCCCAGACGCCCAATTTGGCAGTTTCACCCACACGGTATAGCGTTTCGTGGCCCCCATAGGAAGTTCCACCGAAGCCCCCAATGGGACCGTCCGCATGCGTCCCGCACACTCAATTTGGCCTTTTCACCCACCCAATACAATGTTTCGTGGCCCCATTAGGAGCTCCACCGAAGCCCCCAATGGGACCGTCCGCATGCGTCCGTAAACCCAATTTGGTATTTTCACCCACCCAGTACAGCTTTTCGTGGCCCCATAGGGAAGTCCACCGACGGCCCCAGTGCTACCGCCCGCATGCGTTCCCCCCCACCCAGTGCAGCGCTTCGTGGCCCCGTAGGGAACTTAACCGAAGGAGATGTTCACAATTGCGGTACCCACAACTGCATATGGTTGGGTCTTTCGCCAGGATAAGTCATTGCGGGGCTCCAAGAAGTCCCGATTCTTTTCCCGATACCGCTTTCATCCGAAATCGTTCTGCGACGGTCCTGGGGCCTGGCGAGGGCCCCCGGTGCCCGAACACGGCCAAACCCGGTAAATCGTGTTTGTTTTGTTTTCGCGACGTGAACAGGTCTGGAGAGAGTGCAGAAACGGAAGCGGCTGGGGGACCAACCCGAACGAGGCCACAGGATCCACCAAACCAGATCTGGTCAGCCAGAGGCACCCGCCCGATCAGCCCTCCTCGGGAGCCACTCCTCTTTCCTCGAGGAGGAGGAGGAGGAGGAGGAGGAGGAGGAGGAGGAGGAGGAGGAGGAGGATGAGGAGGAGGGGAGAGGAGGAGGAGGAGGAGGAGGAAGAGGAGAAGAGGAAGAGGATAAGGAAGAGGAGGAGGAGGAAAAAGGAGGAGGAGGAGGAGGAGGAGGAGGGAGGAGAGGAGGAGGAGGAGGAGGAGGAGGAGGAGGAGGAGAAAGAGAACGAGAAGGAGGATTATCCTTTTCGCCCCTCCTGCTTTTCCCAACCATCCTGTGGTGTTGGGTCTTCGTTTTGAAGACACAGCGCCCCGCGTCTCACTCATTCCTCCTCCCCCCTCCTCATTCCTCCATGCGTTTCACCCACCCAGTGCAGCGTTTCGTAGCCCCATAGGGAACTCCACCGAAGGCCCCAAGGGGGGGGGGGGGGGGTACCACATGCGTCCGCCACACCCAGTACGGCGTTTCGTGGCCCCATAAGGAGCTCCTCCGAAGGCCCCCCGGGGGGGGGGGGGGTACCACACATGCGTCCGCCACACCCAGTACGGCGGTTCGTGGCCCCATAGGGAGCTCCACCGAAGGCCCCAGGCGGAGGTACCACATGCGTCCGCCACACCCAGTACGGCGTTTCGTGGCCTCATAGGGAACTCCACCTAAGGCCCCAGGGGGGGGGGTACCATATGCGCCCGCCACACCCAGTACGGCGTTTCGTGGCCCCATAGGGAGCTCCACCTAAGACCCCCGGCGGGGCTACCACATGCGTCCGCCACACCCAATACGGCGTTTCGTGGCCCCATAGGGAACTCCACCGAAGGCCCCAAGGGGGGGGGGTACCACATGCGTCCGCCACACCCAGTGCGGCGTTTCGTAGCCCCAGAGGGTTCCACGTCTGGCTCCAGGAGGTATCGCATGCGTCCGCCACGCCCAGTACGGCGGTTCGTGGCCCCATGGGGTGCTCCACCTAAGGCCCCAGAAGTGGGGGTATCACATGCGCCCGCCACACCCAATACGGCGCATCGTGGGCGTACCACACGCGTCCGCCACACCCAATACAGCGTTTCGTGGCCCCATACGGAGCTCCACCGAAGTCCCCCGTGGGACCGCCCGCATGCGCCCCGCACGCGCAATTTGGCACTTTCACCCACCCAATACAGGGCTCCACCAAAACCCCCAGTGGGACCGCCCACATGCGTCCCACATACTCAATGTGGCAATTGCACCCACCCGGTACAACGTTTCGTGGCCCCATAGGGAGCTCTACCGAAGCCCCCAGTGGGACCCTCCGCATGCGCCCCGGAAACCCAAGTTGTCATTTGCACCCACCAGGTGTAGCGTTTCGTGGCGCCAAAGCGAGCTCCACCGAAACCCAGTGGGACCGCCCGCATGTGTCCCGGAAACTCAATTTGGTTTTTCCCACCCACCCAGTGCAACGTGTCGTGGCCCCATTGCCATAGGGAGCCCGCGCACCCAATTTGGCATTTACACTCACCCAGTACAGTGCTTCGTGGCCCCATAGGGAGCTTCACCGAAGAAGATCTTCACATTTGCGGTGCCCACAACTGCATATGGTTGGGCCCTTCGCCTGGGTAATTTCAATATCTCGCAGCCTGCAATAAGGCCACCTCGCCCCAAGTGGGATATGTGTTACTTTCCCACCGCCGCACAGACGTTCGGTTCGCGCCGACCCGAGTCCGAGTAATATCAAAAACAAGGAGGGGGAAGGGTCGGAGAAGGAGGAGTAGAAGAGAAGGAGGAGGGGGACAAGGAGGAAGAGGAGGAAAACGAGGGAGGGTGGTGGGGGAGAAAGAGAGAGAGAGAGAGAGAGAGAGAGAGAGAGAGAGAGAGAGAGAGAGAGAAAGAAAGAGAGAGAGAGAGAGAGAGAGAGAGAGAGAGAGAGAGAGAGAGAGAGAGAGAGAGAGAAGAGAGAGAGAGAGGAGAGAAGAGAGAGAGAGAGGAGAGAGAGAGAGAGAGAGAAGAGAGAAGAGAGAGAGAGAGAGAGAGAAGAGAGAGAGAGAGAGAGAGAGAACAAGAGAGAGAGAGAGAGAGACAAAGAGAACAACAGAGAGAGAGAGAGAGAGAGAGAGATGGAGTCAGAAAGGGAGGAGGAAGAGGAGGAGGAGGAGGCGGAGGCGGAGGAGGAGGAGGTGGTGGCTGGCCATGAAGGCAAGTTAGAAGAGGTCCTCATCGGAGGCCTCCGAGTCATTGTCGAAGTCTCCTCCGCCGCCCGACTGGCCGAGCACCTTCGCTCGGTCCAAGTCGGCGGCGCGTGACCCAAAAACCGCCGGGACTGATGCCTGCGGGGGCAAACCGAATGGCCTTGCCGCGGCGGCCCCGCCCGTGGCGGAGCCCGAGCTCGCGGGGGGCTGGGGCAGAGAGCTCTCGAGCTCCGCCCTCCCCTCAGCACGCAGCGAGACAGGTTGGCTGAGCGCGAGGGCCTGCGAAGAGCGCCGATCGTGGGTGTGCCTCCCCAGCTTGATGCGACGCAGGAGGGGCTTCGCCTTCGGGCCCGCTGGCTCATGCTCGCAGCGAGACAGCGGCAGCCCGCCACGCTTCCCCGAGGTGTAGCCCCCACACCTGAAACAGAAACGGATCTTGCCAGGCTCCACGGATGGCCCCTCGACATCGTCGCGTCAGAGCAGGCCGTGTCCACGGAAATAAAAAGCATTCAAAGCATCCTCGGCCCACAGGTCATCGTCCATCCCGCCCACCTCCACGACGACATCCGACGACGGCCGCGTCGCCCCTCCTCTCCATCGCTCGAGGGGGGGGGGGTGGGGGGGCGGCGACTCCGAAGGGCCGTGCTCCTCGGCGGGGACTCCTGCAGTGTCGCCCCCGCCTTGTTGGGCCAGACTTCGAGCCTGCCCGCCTACTTCCTCTGCTCCTGACCAAGGATCCTGAACCCTCTGATAAGACTCGCATGCTGTTCAGTGGCTCCATGCATCAGGGCCCCTGCCATCGCGTGGCGGTCCGCGGCCTGCTTGGCTCTGAACTCCCACCAGGTCGTCTTGCCGGACTCTACGTCGCTGCTGCCCGCGTGGGCAAGCGGTGCGTGAGCCACAACATCTGCGCCCGAACACGCTGCCCAGAAAGGCGCCCACATGTGCCCTCTTGGGGCGCAAACCTCGGTTCCGTGCCAGGGCCCTCGCAGAGGACATTGGGCGTCGACTGGCAGTCAGATGCAATTGGAAACGCGCCCCCCCCCCCCCCCCCCCACGCGCGCGCCAACGCGTGGATCGCGAAATCATCGCCGTCCTTGGCTGTCTGGCGGGGGCCGGGGGGCCAGGGCGCAGGGCCGGGCGCTGCGTGCAAAACCGTGCTAACCCCGTCAACTTGCGCCAGCGCCCAGCCCGCCCGACTGACCCCTTCCAGCGACGGCCACGTGGCCGAGCCGTCGCTGAATATGCATCCCGCGAGGTGCCCGCGAGCGGGCTTGTTCACCCACCTGGCTGCCTCGGCGGGCTCTTCGCGGGTCGCGAAAACCAAGGGGCTCGGGCAGAACGCTCTCCCGCCTCCGCCCCCAGCTCCAGGGCTCTGGCCGCGCGCTCCCTCGGCCGCGGTGAGACTCCACCCCTCCTGGGGCCTTCGTGCGCCGCGCGCTCATGCCGCCGGTGCCGCGGCGTACGTAAACAGGCCTGACACAACCGACGCACTGGTGGAGCATGCAGCCCATGCCTGTGCGCCCTTGCTCGCGGCCAATGCGCATTGCAAGTCAGGGCTCTGAGTGCGCGCTGGTGGTGGCTAGACCAATCCTTTCTCTTGCCGCATAGGAGCTGGCGCAGCCCTCGCCAACGCATAGGAAACGCATCGCGGTGACCTCGGGGGCCCTCGCCCCCTGGCCGCCCCGAGCTGCCCGGAGCAAGGCGGTCTGGCGCCCGCGTGGCCCCGTCCTGCGCCGGCGCCGGGGGCTCAGGCGGGGAGAGCTGGCGCAGGTTCCACGTGCGCCCGAGATCGCCCCTCAGGCGCGTGCTGGATAAAAAATTCCCGCCGATCCTGGACACAGTGAGGCATGCTACTTCAGCTGGCGACGAGGCGACCCTCCACGGGTGACGGAAACGCTCCAGTTGGTCGGGGGCCGCGCCCATGCTAGCACCTAACACTGTTGGTGATGGGAAACTCTCCCACACCGCCGAAACCCACTGAAACGCGACGTGCCCCGTATTGGCAACCAGCGGGTCTGCCGAGGCCCCGAACCTGTGCGAGTGGAGCCTGAGCCCAAGACTGGACCCTTTAGGCCCCCCCCATATGCCATGGGCAGCTGGAATACGAAGGCCGTGCCGAAGGGGGGATCCCTGTGACGCTGATTCCCCAAAACGCTGCAGCAGTGGCCCCAACCCTTTGGATGAGGCCGCCATCCGCACTTGCGCTCTGCAAAATCTTCAAACGCTGGCCCCTTGACTTTGCGGCGACAAACCTACTCCTGGCGATGCCTACTCTTCTGCGCGATTCCGAACGCGCGTCCGTGCCAAGATTCCGAGCCAAGTCCACTCTCGACGAGGAAGGGGCCCTCCAGACATTCTGAAGAAGCCGAGACGTATCCTGGCTGCATATATACTTGGTCTTGCTCACGGCCGCTGGAAGGCCCAGCCGATCGAAATCCGTCAGCAGCGACTCCGCCCCCTCGCCGAGAACCTGGGTCACCTGCTCCTTCCTCCCACGCACCTGTACTGCAGTGTCACCGACCGCGTTCCTAACCATCAGATGCGGTTTCCCCTGCTTTGCCTGCAACATCGGGTCCAAGAGGAGCAGCTTCGCTAAACGAGTTGCTCCACTGCAGCCTGCGATCACGGGCCCGTTAGCATGCGCCACTCGTGACGCCGCTCCCCCGTGCAATGGCGTGCGGGTGCGTGCGTATATCGTGCGCAGGCAGCGCAATAACCTAACGGGAAAATTGAATCGCAACGCCGCCTCATACAGGTGCCCGTGACCTGTGTGCTCGTAAACCTTGGAAAGGTTCCACAGGGCGGAGGCCGACTCGAAACCGGCTCCTTTCGAGAAGCTCCCGAGGAGGTTATTAGCCCACTCAGCTCGCTCGCGCGTGGCAGTTTTGCTGGCCCCCCAGAACGCGTCCTCCATGTGATCATGCTCCCAGCGCTTGAACATGGACTGCCTCGCACTGGATCAATTCTAGGTGGAAAAGGCCCGCGAGGCGATGGAAGGAACGCCTCCGTCGGCCTTGTCGATAAAAACGATAGAGACACTTCAAATCAACGGAGGTCGGTCAGACGTGTGGCGTGCCCCTCGCCAAGCTCCAGCGCCCGCCGAGGATGAAACCCATCTCGTCCCAATCCGCACTTCCTGCTATGCCTCCTGCAAGCCTTCGTCTGCAACTCGGGCGATGCAGCTGGCAACGCTGCCTCTTTTGGAGGCGCAGACCAGGTCGCTGGGCGTTGGGCTCCTCGGCCCGCTACATGCCAGGGCGGCGCCCAGACAGCCGGCGGGTAGCCTGGCGCCCCCCGCCCGCGGACTGGCTTCCCTGCGGCGCCTAGCAAAGACGCGGGACTCGCCGACGAACGTTTCGAGAGAACATGGGCCGCCTTCCGTCCGCCTTTAGTCGACTCCACCCCCTTCGACCTCCACTCCTTCATGCTGGACGTAGCATCGTGCCTTCTCCTCCGAACCACCTCCAGACTCGGCTTGGACGGCGCCTCCGCCTCCTCCTCGATCTTCCCATCCACGACGCCTAGGGCGAGGAGCACTAGGTCTGGCTAAGTGAAGCCGCTGTCACTGAAGTCCAGGGCGTCAGTCATGCGCAGCAGCTTATCCCTCCGCTCGAACTCAAAAAATCGGCCTCGACGGCCAACTGCCCCTGGAGCGGACTGCCTGCACCTAGTGACGGGGCCCCGACCAAAAAAAGCCACCCATGTCGCGGTTGAGCTGGAAAATCCACTCCTTTGGTCCTTGGCCCAGAGCGTTCCCAGAAGGACTTGCTGCGTCCTGGGCCCTCGAGCCCTGCCAGCGTAGCCCTGGGCTACCTTGCCTTGCAGCCCGTGGATCTGGACCGAGCAGTCCTCGGCTGCCCCAAACCACTGCTTTCGCACTTGCTCCTGAATAACTTCGCCAGCCCCAGAGATGCCTTCAGTCCAATGCCACTCTGCGCTTTTTGGTTCGGGGTGCGGACCAATGAAGCCATGCTCGAACGGGCGCAACTTAACCTGGCGATGGATCGCAACGAGGTGGGAGAGACCATGCAGCTCCGTGTAGACAAGGCTATCTGGACCACGCGGGGCCTCCGAGCACACCTTGAGGCCCTTGGGCCGAGACGCCGAACATTCCGCCAGGAAGAAATAATCCAAGACACGTCCCGATCCAGATAGACCAATCGGGCCCAACCCCTCGGCCCCCGCCAAGCCTTCGCCCCCTTCATGTTCTCGGGATCCTCCACTGACTGGCCTCAGAGCAAGCGGGCTCCACGGGGGCCGCGATCTCTCCCCTGGCGATCTGCAGCCACCCAGACGCCAAAAACACAAACTGTTGAAAGTTGAAATCGTCCTGGACGGTCCAGGATAGCGGTTGGCTGAGCAGGCCCCCCCCCCAGGGCCTCCAAGAGCGCCGCGTTCTCCCCCGACGGCCCAATGCCCGTGGTAAAGTACACCGTGGCCACCAGGAGGCCCTGCGGGAACCCGACGTTGACGGCGCGCATGCCCTCTGTTGGCTGGCAGGTCGAGATGCTTCGCTGCGAGAGGCGTGGAAGCCAGGCTGCGCTGGACTCGGGTGGCTACGCCACCTGAGCTCTCAACGCTACTGCGGCCAGTGCTTGCCGCCAGCCCATGGGGTGGCTGCCAGCCATTCCTTGCCCCTCAAGCCGATGCCGTGGGCGCCTTGGAAGCTGTCTTGATGCGTGTCTCCTGGATCATGACCGCGTCGGGCCGCCGCGCCAAGCCGCCGCCGGTGGGGGCCTCGTCCATGCACCATGCCAAGACAGCCTCGGCTGTGCTCCAGGCGTCAAGTTCGTGGCTTTGCTCTCCTCGACTGGCCCTGAGAATGGGGCGACTTCTGCCTCGATGACCTCGATGTGGTCGCCCGCCTTGGCTGCCTCCTCGAACGAGACGGTGTTGCGCAACGCCTGCGGCGTCGAAGATGACAATGGCGACATTGGAGCTCTGGGCCCCCTCGACGCCGGCGGCTCAAACGACGACGGCGGCCTCGCCGATCCACTCGGGGCAATCGACGATAACGGCCGCCCTGGACGTCGTGCGCTGTGTGCCTCCGCCGACCCTGCCGAGCTCGAGGGCGCAATGGCCGCCCTTGCCGTCGTGGCGGCTGGCGACTGCGCGGGGAAGGGTTTGTGACTTTGCGGGGCTGAATCCTGCCCCCCCCCCCCCCCCCTCCCCCGGCGGATGCTGGGCTGGCCGCGCCACTCCGAGTGGGGGCCACTCGACAGAGCCCAGCGCCCTGCCGCCGCTGGCCGTGCCGCCTCCTCTAGCGTCGCCTGCCTGCGGCGGCCGCGGCGCCGCGTCCGCGCCGCCATGCTGGTCCACGTCCCTGGAGCGGTCGCGTGATTGTCCCTGGCTTGGGGGCGGGGTGGTCGGATGCCCCCAGGGCTGCTCCCCGCTCCGCCGCCCGCCAGCGGCGGCGCGCTCTCTCAGCCGATCGCCGACGGCGGCCCGAAGTCGCGGCAAAGCCGACGGCCGCCCGAAGGCCCGCGGCGCTCGGATGGCCCGCGGGCGCCGCGTATGACTCTCCAGCAGGCGCCTCAGCAGCGGCCGCATCAGCCTCTGCTCCCCGTGTCGAGGCGGGCCTGCCCCACTCGCTGTTTACCGCTTGCGTGCGTCTGGGGGCAAGCTCCAGCAGAACATGTGGCGACTGAGCCCAGCCCCTCTCGCTGTTTGCCCCGCGGGTGCACCCGGGGGCTGGGGCTTGCGCTCTAGTGCCGATTGCCCCCTGCTCTGTGTCGGCGTGGGGCCTTTGCGAGAGCCGTTTCGAGATCAGCGGCTCGCGCGAAGTTGGGCCGATCTCCCGCGTGGATCTGCCCGCAGAACCCGCGCCTCCACCATCCTGCGTGCCTGGGCTCGGCACTCGAGCCGCCGAGCGGCGCGGCGTGGGCGAGTCCAGCGTGCCAGAGGGCGCACGCGGAGGCATGTTCAGCAGGCCTGGGACCTCGAACCAGAGCCCGAGCTGCCCGCGCTCCACGTCCACGACGTTGTGGCCCCCAAAGCGGCGAAGCGCCTCGTTCGCCGTGCCGACATCAAAGGTACCGCTTCCTCTTGCTTCCCAACGCAGCTGCCGCCTTCGCCAGCTTGCGCCTGGCCGCTTCCTGCGCCTTTGGGCTGGCAGCGCGGAGCTCCTCGGCCGCTGCCTTGAACTCGGCCGCGCGCTCCTCGATGTTGTCTGGGCCGAGGACGCCCATGTTGATGTCCTCGTCGTCCCCTCCTGCAAGGATGTCGGCAGGCGCCCTGCCGCAAGCTGCCCCGGGGCCGCCGCGAACGTCAGCGCTGCCGCCGCCAGCCATCAGGGGCTCCTGCGACTTCCCCGCCGCGACCCTTAGGTCGAGGGCTGTCTGCTTGAGCTTCGCCAACACCTCCATGGCGGGATTGGCCTCGCCGTTCGCTTGCTGGTTGGGATCCAACGCGGCAGTCGCGACCTTGACCACGTCATTGATGTCGACGGCATGCGCGCGTGCATCAGGGCCTCTGCAGCTGCGAGGTCCTTCTTGGTGTCCTGGATGGCCGCGAGGAGCTCGGTCCCCTCCTTGAGGAGCTGCTCGCGGCGCTCCTTGATCTTCTGGAGCTGCAGGTCCTGCTTCTCAGACTTCTTCCGCCGATTCTCAACTCTCCATCTCGCTGTGACGGCCGAAGGCGGGTGCTCAGCCTGCTCGCGCTGCTGGCTCTTAGTGATCGACTGCAAGACCGCTTCATCACACTTGTTATCTTTAAGGAAAGCCAGCACATCTCTGTACGAGAGCGTGCTGGATCCTCCTGCTGACTGCTGCTGCTGCCCCGCTGCGGGAGGCATGGCGGACTTCTCTTCCCTCCCAAGCAGCATGTCGAGCTTTTGCAACGTGGCGGCGATGATCTTCCCCTGGTCCTGCGAAGGACGTGGGCGACCAGGTCCCTTGCCGCCGCCGACCATCCCCTGGCGCAGCTTGGCTGCCTGCTGGGCTGCCTGCTGCACATTCTGGGGAGCACCATTCACGCAACCGCGGCATCTGAGGCGACTCGCCAAATTGTCCCGAGAAGGGGAGGTGTGGACCCGGAAGTACATCAGGCCCCATCCACCGCGCGGGGGGGCCAAGCAAATATGGCTCGCGAGCGCGGCGCCTCTCTGAAATACGTGTCCGCAAGTGTCTCAACCTCTCGGGAGCAGAGGGGCTCTTGAGTCAACATGGCTACGGAGGAGGAGGAGGAGGAGGAGGAGGAGGAGGAGGAAGAGGAGGAGGAGGAGGAATAGGGGGAGGAGGAGGAGGAGGAGCGGGAGGAGGGGGAGGAGGATAACAACACCTCCAGAGACTCCTGAGGCCGAGACCTCAGGCGAGTTGGAGAATTCAGGACGGCCAGCTCTGTCGTGGTCTCGGCACCCGGATGCCGCCGAATTCGTGCCCTGGGGCTGCCAGAAGAACGATCCTGAGACGAGACGCAAAACAGGTCCTGGGAAGCATGTCGAGAGCTTGAGGGTCCCGCGTCTCGGAACAAATACACACGATGTCGGAGGTCCGAATCGAAGGGGGCAGGGCGGAGGACGCGAGGGAGGAGGGCGGAGGGTTTTGGGGGGTTCTTGGAGGCGTCAAGGCTCCAGAGGGTTCTGGCTCCTACTGCTACCCTTCCTCCTCCTCCTCCTCTTCCTTCTCCTCCTCCTCCTCCTCTTCCTCCTCCTCCCTGCAATGGTGGAGGCCTCTCGAATGGAGTCCGAGTGGATGGGGTCGGAGGATCGCGCCACATCGCCAATGCATGGCCGATACATCGGCGACGCATCGGTGACGTCGGTGATGCATCGTGCATCGCCGTTGTCGGTGTGGAGAACATCGGGCTCCACATCGAGCTGCATCGCAGATGCATCAACGATGTGGTGCGATCTTCCGAACCCATCTGCTCGGAACCAGCCTAAGACTGGATATGGGTGGCGGGAGCCACTTGTGACGGCATCGGAGACGACATCCTCCCTGTCCCGCCCTCCTGTCTTCGACCCTCTCTTATGGGAAGCCTGTCCTTGAAAAACGCCACCGTCATGCAAATGCGCTCCTCCTTCGGGCTGGCTTTCGTGGGCAGCCTGTACAGCTTCCGTGACCTCTCCAGCCTCTTCTCGACCTGCCGCGGCACGCGTGAGGCATCGGAAGGGTGAGGTGGAAGAAGATGGGAGGAAAGCGCTGGAACACCCTCACTGGCACGCAGAGCGCGCCAGGGGCGGCGCAGGAGGCGCCAGGGGGGCCCAGGCGCCGACCCAAGAAATCTGTGCGAAACTCCGATAATTTGTGTGTTGTGCTGTTTTTGCGGTTCGAACGGACCAAGGAGGAGATGGGGTGAGGCGTAGCTGGGGAGGGAGGAGAGGAGCAGGAGAAGGAGGAGGAGGGATGTTCGGGAGGAGGAGGGAGTTTCGGGAGGAGGGGGGGGAAAAGGTAGGAGGAAGACGAAAAGGAGGAGGACCCGTGTAAACCCAAGACCCATCAACGATGTTGGAATACACTCTCCCTCCGAGATCCCTCGTCATCGGCCCCTAGAAACGTCATTTCCACCGAAGGAACTGCCCCGTTGGGGGACAACCGTGTGAATATCGTGAAGCGTACCAAAGCACCATTCTCAGGACTTCAACGCCACGGGTTGACCTGACTGCTACGTCTTGGCGATCCTGAATCGTGCCAGAACACCGTTCCAGGGACTTCAGCACCGCGAATCAACGTATTGTAGCGCCCTGACAATCCTGGTTCGTTCCCAAAAACCATTCATGGTACGTTAACCATAAGAACCAGTGACATCTTGAACATGTTTGCAACGAGTGTGCGTGGCGCCCAAACAAGAGCCACATTGTGAGAAGGAACCACCCTCAACTTGAAGCCCTTATCAACTGTTTAAAACGAATGTGCGCAACGCTTAAGCGAGATCCGCATTTTGAAAACCACCAGCCCTCAATCCGTGAAGTTCTTGCAATGTTGCAAACGAATGTGCGCGGCGTAACAGCGAGAACCACATTCTGAAAAAGGAACCACCCTCAATCCGTGAAGCTCTTGCACTTGTTTAAAGGAATATGCGTTGCGCTAAGGCGAGAGCCACATTTTGAAGACGAGCCGCCCTCAATCCGTGAAGCTCTGGCAATTGTTTAGAGCGAGTGTGCGCGGCGCTACAGCGAGAACTTTGAAAACCACCCGCCCTAAATCCGTGAAGCTCGTTCAGCTTTGCAAGCGAATGTGCGCGGCGCTAAAGCGAGAGCAACATTTTGAAAACCGCCCGCCCTCAATCTGTGAAGCTCTTGCACATCAGAAAGCGAATGTGGGCGGCGCTGAAGCGAGAACCACACATTGAAAAGGAACCGCCCCAATCCGTGAAACTCTTGCATTCCGTTTAAAAGAGTGTGCGCGGCTCTAATGCGACCAGGCCGCCTTGCAGACCGACCCCTCCTGCTCGCCCTCGAGGCACCACTCTGGCCACCCGCCATCCGCCGGACTCTTAGAGTTCGGTCGGGCATGTCCCCCTACAGGCGGATTTTGGAAGAAGAATAAAACAAGAGTCAAACCATACCCCTTAAATAACCAACATGCTAGAAACATCGTCCCCAGACTTTTTTCTGACTATTGTGGAATATCCCTCCTGTAGAGGGACACGCCCGACTCAACTCTTCGAGGGAGGCGGCAAAAGGGGGTGGCCTTCCAACTTCTCGCGTCCGGCCGCCCCTCACCCTCTGCACCCCGCGCAGGAGTGAGGATGCCCGCTCTCGCGGGCTGCCAAGGGTGAAAGGCCCGGAACGGAGAGCCAGAGGAGGAGGAGGAGGAGGAGGAGGAGGAGGAGGAGGAGGAGGAGGAAGAGGAGGAGAGGAGGGAGGAGGAGGAGGAGGAGAGGACGAGAGGGTGAGGAGGAGGAGGAGGAGGAGGAGGAGGAGGAAGGATGGGGGAAGGGGAGGAGGAGAGGAGGAGGAGGAGGAGGAGGAGGAGGAAGGAGGAGGAGGAGGAGGAGGAGGAGGAGGAGGAGAGGAGGAGGAAGAGGAGGAGGAGGAGGAGGAGGAGGAGGAGGAGGGGCAGAGGAAGAGGAGGAGGAGGAGGAGGAGGAGGAGGAGAGGAGGAGGAGAGAGAGGAGAGGAGGAAGGAGCGGAGGAGGAGGAGGAGGAGGAGGGGCAGGATGATGATGAGGAGGAGGCGAGAGATCGGGAACCCCAAGGGGCTCCGCGCCGCGCCCCAGGAGCACGGCGCCGACAGCCCCGGGAGACCGCCCCACATCCCTGCGCCCGCCCCCCCGCCGCCAGGGGCGGCGCAGAGCAGCAGCAGAGGCCACCGCCACCCCTCGATGCTCCCCCTCGATCCTCCTCCTCCTCCTCCTCCTCCTCATCCTCCTCCTCCTCGATTCTCCTCCCCCTCGATTCTCCTCCCCCTCGATCCTCCTCCTCCTCCTGCTCCTCCTCCGCCTCCTCCTCCTCCTCCTCCTCCTCCTGAGAACCCGTCGGGGAGCACCCACCCACCGATGGGGCCGCGGCACGCCCGAGCGCCGCCCCGTGGTGCTGGGCGCGTGGCGCCCGGGCGTGCTGCCGCCCCCGGGGGGCGGCTCCCGCCTCTCCCCCGATCGGGGCCCCTCTCTCCGCGGCGGTGGCCTCGGCGCCTCCTCCCGTTGCCCGCGCGGGAGCGAGCCCCAGCGCGCGGGAGGGACGACGCGGAGCCCAGACACCCGACGTCTCGATGTTTGTCGAGGCACGGGCCCCCGACCTCCCGACCACTTCCCCAGGACCAGTGTTTTTCGTATCCCGAGCCGTTTTTGGGCGGTCCCGAGGCCCAGCGACGGCCTCGAGAGGCGAACAAATGGCAACAAAAACAAATCCGTCCCGATTTTTGTCGAGACGCCCGACGTCTGGGAGGGCGTCGTGGGCATTCTTCTGGCGCTCCTCGCGCGAGCGCGCGCGCGGAGGGCCGGCGCTCCGGCGCGGAGCCGACCAGGGCCCGCCCTTTGGGGCCGCGGCCTGCTCGTTGGGGAAGGCGCAGGCGGGAGAGAGGCAGCGCCCGGCCGGGGCAGAGCTGAAGGGGGCCCTGGGACACACAAAGAAATACACACAAACAAAAGGATCCCCCATCTTCTCCCATATTTTCGGAGTTTTCGTCTTCCCCCCCACTTCCCATATTTTCCTATGTTTCCCTGGGGGATCGAGGATTCATTGTGTCTGTGTGTGTTTTTCCCCTCCTGAACGTAGCCGAGAGCTGGCGGATCTTGTCCCAGACACCCAGACATCGGGCGCCTCGAAAAAAATCGAGACGTTTTTTTATGGGGGGGGGGCAGTTTTTGGCCTCTCGGGGCCGTCGCTGGGCCTCGGGACCGCTAAAAAACGGCTCGGGATATGAAAGACACTGGTCCTGGGGAAGCGGTCGGGAGGTCGGGGGCCCGTGCCTCGACAAACATCGAGACGTCGGATGTCTGGGCATGTACTGTCTCGGTTTTTTCTTCCGTGCGCGGTCCCTGGCGCCAGTTCTTCATCCCGAGCCGTTTGCTTGACGGTCCTGGGGTCGGGCGAAGGATCCCAGAGGCCGAAAATGGCCCAACACCTCCCGTCGCGATTTTTTCAACACGCGAGCACGTTTGGGATATGATGAATCGGGCGCCGCGGCCTGTACGGAGTGCTCAGGGCGACTTGCCTCTGTCCCAGGCCTGCCTGATTGGGGCGTCTGCTAAGGCATGCACGTGTCCTGCCGCGCCGGCCCGTTCGGGCCCGCGGGGGGTAGGGAAGCGGCGGCGAGCGAGAGCGAAGGAGCAAGGAACGGCACGAGCATAACTTCTCGGAGGGTCGCGCGGAGGTCTATGGTGCTCGCAGGCATAGCGTGGTGACCGCGCGCATGCTGTGGCGATCGCCGCGCATCCCCGTCCCGACGTACCCCCCCCCCGAGCGTTACCATTACCTGGCCCCCCCCCTTTAACGACCGTAGCGCGCAAATGAGAAAGAACAACCTCCCCCCGCCGCTGGCGCGCGGAGTGCGCCAGGGGTGACGCCGGAGGGGGGCCCCAGCGCCGATCCAAGAAACCCGCGCGGACCTCCGAAAGTTTATGCCTGTGGCCTGACTTGCTCCTCGAGAGGGGGGGGGCTGGGATGAGGGGGGCGGCCTCGCAGTTGAGAGGGCAAGAGTCTCTCGGAAGGGATCGGCCCCTCACCGGCCATGTGCGCCCCCTGCGCCTCATCTGAGTGGCGGGGAGGGGGGGCCTCCTCAGAAGGCCGCGTGGCGAGTCCCGGGAGGAGGAGGATGGGGAGGAGGAAGGAGAAGTGATGAGGGAGGAGGAAGAGGAGGAAGAGGAGGAGGAGGATGAGGATGAGGAGGAGGAGGGCAGGAGAAGGAGGAGGAGGAGGAGGAGGACGAGGAGGAGGAGGAGGAGGAGGAAGAAGGAGGAAGGAGGAAGGAGGAAGGAGGAAGGAGGAAGGAGGAAGGAGGAAGGGGAAGGAGGAAGGAGGAAGGAGGAAGGAGGAGGAGGGGAGGAGGGAGGAGGAGGAGGAAGAGGAGGAGGAGGAGGGGCGAGGGGAGAGGAGGAGGAGGAGGAGGAGGAGGAGGAGGAAGGGAGGAGAGGAGGGGGGGGGAGGAGGAGGCCGCACTCTTGCCGCAGGGGGCGCCTCTGTGCGCGGTCCTGCGGCCCTGCACGGGCCGCCCCCCCCAATCCTGTCTCCCTCCGTGGGCGCGCCGCCGAGGGAAGCTGTACAGAGCACGGAAGCGTGGGGATCTCCCTCCCTCCCAGCCACCTCCCTTCCTGCTGCCTCCCCTCCTCCTCCGCTGCTGCTGCTTGCTGTGTGCTGCTGCTGATGCTGCTGCTGCTACGTCCGCTGCCGCTGCCGCTGCTCCGCCTCCTCCTCCTCCTCCTCCTCCTCCTCCTCCTCCTCCTCCTCCTCCTCCTCATCCTCCGACTGCGCCTCCCCCGCTCCTCTTGCTTCTGCCGCTCTTCCGCATCCTGCTCCTCCTCTTGCTCGTTTTCCTCCTCCTCCTCCTCCTCCTTCGATCTTCGAGCTGCGGGCCTTTGTCTCTGCGAGTGCGGCCCTTGATCCTCCTTTCCCTCCTCCTCCTCCTCCTCCTCCTCCCCCTCCTCCTCCTCATCCTCCTCCTTCTCGTGCTTACCATCCTCACCCTCTTGCCCGCGGCGCTCGCACGGCCGTTCCACTGCAGCCGAGAGCGCGGCCACAGATGGGCAGCGAATGCGGCGCAGGCTGGTCCACGTGCGCTGCCGCTGCGAGGCGCCGCGCGTGTCTAGGACGGTACAGCACGAGCCGTCGAGGCTCGTACCGTTGCACGCTGCGAGGAGGAGGAGGAGGAGGAGGAGGAGGAGGCGGAGGAGGAGGAGAAGGAGAGGAGGAGGAGGAGGAGGAGGAGGAGGAGGGAGGAGGAGGAGGAGGAGGAAGGAAGGAGGCAGGAGGAGAAGGAGGGGAGGAAGGAGGAGGAGGAGGAGAGGCAGAAGGAGGAGGAGGAGGAGGAGGAGAGGAGGAGGAGGAGAGAGGAGGAGGAGAGGAGGTGGAGGGCGGGGGGAGGAGGAGGAGGAGGAGGAGAGGAGGAGGAGGAGGAGGAGGAGGAGGAGGAGGAGGAGGAGGAGGAGGAAGGAGGAGGAGGAAGGAGGAGGAAGAGGAGGAGGAGGAGATGCTGCTGATGCTGATGATGATGATGATGATGATGATGATGATGAGGAGGCGAAGGAGGAGGAGAAGGAGGAGGAGGCGGAGGAGGAGGAGGAGTAATGCCGCCGAGGCTCGCACACGAGCCACCCTTTTGGTGGCAATGGCCTATTCGAACATGCAGATGCTCGACAGAGCCCTGGACAAACATGGCATGCTGTCGCGCGGAGGAGGCCTCGGCTCTCGGCTCACGTTCGCGCCATCATCTGCTTCATGTCGATCTCCTCCACCTCTTCCTGGATCGCAGCCAGCGCAACACCGAACACCCGACCCGCGCCCGAGCCACCTTGGCCAGAGGCCTTGCCCTGGGACGCCAGGGGGTTCGCCTCCGACTTCAGCACGCACGTCCACGGCTTCCAATCGGTACCCGTGGGGTCGTACAAGCCTGGCTTGCACTCGGTGCGGCAGCCGGAGAACGACGAATTCTTCTCGTAGCACTTGTAGCCCGTCTCCTCGCAGCACCTGCTCCGGGCACAGTCCTCGCCGCGCACGCTGCAGGCGACGACCTCCTCCGCCGTCTCCTCGCCACCCGAAGGCGGCTGGAGGTGGACGTGGAGGAGGAGGTGGAGGCGCAGGATAGTAGAGAAGATGTTGGGCACCGCCGACCCTCCACACGCATTTTTTGGGGCGGCGCGCCCACGCGCCATCGCTCGGACGTTCATTCCCCGTGCATTTTCGACTCCGCGCGTGCATTTTTTCCGTACGATGATCCAAGATGCTCCTCGATGGTCCTTGCCGAGGAAAAACTGCACACGTCCGAGCAATGCCAAGGCCCAGGGGGAAAGTGGGAGGGGGCAGGCCTTCTGAGAGTGCGGCGGGGCTTGGGAGAAGGCCGAGGGCGCTTCTCTCAGCCCTCCGAGGGAGGTGGCCCCGGGCCCCTCCGCCTGTGCCCCTTTGAAAGCGCAGAGCGCCGACTTCTTGGGCACCCCGTCCTGGGGGACATGTGGCTTCGGCATGGCCACGAGCGGACACCCACCGAATACCTGAACGACGATCAAGAACGGGTCTTGCGCGAGATGACACGGCGACCTGACGGGAAATTAGTGTCGTGTCGACCCCGGCATTGGTTCCCGACACCGCGGGGATCGTTTTACCTTGAACTATCAACCGCTTCCGAAACGTCAGATCGTTCAGCATCGACCGCCTGCGGCCTTCCAGGTTGAACGCCGACGGCGGGGTCGCCGCCAATCGACACGACGCGAACCTACCGCACGCGGTGGCTTATGCGGGCCGCCAGCGCGGCAGGCTGCAGTGGAGACGAGGGCGCTTACGCACGACCCTGCGCGGGCAACTTGAGCGCCAATGCCGGCGCAGACGACCCAGTTTTTTTGCGTCGCTCACCTGGTCCCAGGCTTGGTTCGCAGGGAGGCCAGGGTTAGAGGCCTCCCACACGGGGTCCGAGCAGATGGGGTCGGAAGATCGCGCCGCATCGCCGATACATCGGCGACGTCGGCGATGCATCGGCGCTATTGGCGCGGATAAATTCTGGGCTCCACATCGAGCCGCGTCGTCGACGCGTCGGCGATGCGTACGCGATTTTCCGACCTGATCTGTGAGGCCTGGAGGACATCCACCGAAGACCTTCATTCCTCATTCGTGTCAAACGCGTTTGGGGCATTTTTTGGCCGCTTTCAAATTCCTTTTCCCCCGGACAACACCAACGTAGAAAAAAAACACAGGCGTCTTGTTGGAAGGAGCTCTCACGCTCTCCGCCGCCTCCAGCGGTGTGCGCCCACAGCAGGACCGCAGCAGCGCCACACGAGAGAAGCGTGGCGTTGACAGCTCCGCGCGCGCGCGGCAAATCTGCCAGCGAGCAAGCGCACAGCAGAGCCCCAGGGGCGCGCCGTGGAGCGGGGACGGGCTCGCGAGCACGCTCATCCCCCCCCGCCCACTGCTGCGCGAGGCGGGGTGGGCGCACACGGGGCCTCCGCGGCAGACCCGCGGCTCCACTGCAGGCGCGCGGTGCCGCGTCGGGAGGGGGATCCCGCCAGCGGAGGGGGCGGAGGACGAGGAGCGGGAAGGCTTCCAGAGCTCTCGCCCTCGTGCCTCGTGCATCCGTGGGAGAAGGAGGCACCAGAACACACATGAACTCTCGGAGCTCCGCGCGGAATTCGTGGATCTGCGCCGGACCTTTCTCTCTGGCGCGCGGAGCGCGCCAGGAGTGGCGCCGGAGGCGCCGCTAGGGGGGGGGCAACGCAGATCGAAGAATTTTGCGCGGACCGTCGACCATTCATGTCTATGCCAACTTGTTTCTTCGACGGAGGCTGTCGTCACCATCTCGTGCATCAATTCCGCGATTTTTTTTGATGGCGTGATCGTCGCCCCTAAATAACAAAACACAAGTGCCCATGTTGGACATTAGTTGACAACTCTCTATCGCTGCATGGAAAATCATGAGCCACGTCTACATCGCAGAGCGGAGGGGGGGACTGGGAGGGGGCATGCCGCCCTTTGACAAAAACATTGCCCCGATTTGTGGCCGCCGCAATCGCTGCAACTATCTCCAAAACCGACCCAACGGCTTGGCTCGTTTTTTTTTTTTTTTTTTTTTGTTTGTTTTTTTTGTTTTGTTAAAAAAAAAACAAAACATAAGAATAAATCAATGATTCTGGTTATGATTCTGGTGGCCTATGAAAACGGAGCTACTAGGAGGGAGGGTTACTTCCAATTGCACTGGTTCTTCTTCTTCCTCCTCCTCCTCCTCCTCCTCCTCCTCTCACATTCACCTCCCCGCACTTCCTCACTCCACCTCATGCCTCCTCCACCTCCTCCCCTCCTCCCTCATCCTCTCCATTCCCTCCCCCCTCATCCCTCCGCCGTCCTACTCCTCCTCGCTCATCCTCCTCTTCATCCTCTCCTACCCCTCTCTCCTCCTCCTCCTCCTCCTCCTCCTCCTCCTCCTTCCTCCTCCTCACTCCTCCGCCTCCCCCTCCCACCCTCCCCTTCTCCTCCTATCCTCCTCCTCCTCCTCATCCTCCTCCCCTCCTCCTCCTTCCTCCTCCTCCCCCGCCTCCTCCTCCTCCTCCTCCTCCTCTCCTCATCCTCCCATCCTCCTCCTCCTCCTCCTCCTCCTCCTCCTCCTCCTCCTCCTCCTCCCCCTCCTCCTCCCCCCTGTCGTTCGGCCCGGCGAAGGGCGACGACAGCGAGCTCCTGCACCACGACGGCGGGGGCCGTCCTCATCCCGAGCTCCTTGCAGGACCAGGGCAGGGCGTCCGGCCCCGCGGTGTCGTTCTCTCCGGCGTCGCACGCCTCAAGGGAGGGAGGAGGAGGAGGAGGAGGAGGAGGAGGATGGGGAGGGGGAGGAGGAGGGGGAGGAGGAGGAGGAGGAGGAGGAGGAGGAGGAGGAGGAGGAGGAGAGGTAGGAGGAGGAGGAGGAGGAGGAGGAGGAGGAGGAGTAGGAGGAGGAGGAGGAGGAGTAGGAGGAGGAGGAGGAGGAGGAGGCGAGGGAGGGAGGGAAGAGGGAGAGAGGAGAAGGGAGGGAGCGGTGCTCCAGGGGTCACAGGGCATTAACTTGATCCCCCCACCAGGATCGACCGGCCCTGGGGCGAGGGGCAGGCTTCGTCAGACGACTATGCAGCCATCAGGTGTCAGGTGTCAGGAGGAGAAGGGGGCAGGAGGACCACAAGAAGCCCAAGCTGCATCCACGATGCGGCGTCACATCGTTCCAGCTCAGGCCCTTTGACATTCCTGTCCTCTGCGGGAAGCGCCCCTGTTGCATGACGAGCGCCCCGACGAGACCACAGACAGCTGCCCAGCCCGTGCAGCGCCAAACCCCTCGACCCTGGCGGCTGGACTCCGGACTCCGCGCTCTTGTTCGGGGCCCTGTCAGGGGGGGGGGGCGGGCGCGCCGAAGAGGTGGGATCAGCGCACCATGGCTGGAGGCCTGTGCGCGGACGATGGGGGACCCGCGCGTGCAAGACCCCGGGGTGCGTTCTGACCAGAATCCCGAGGCGAATCCGGCCGCGGTGACGAGGGCGCCCCAAGAAGGCGCAGGCAGGCGAGGCAAGGGTCGACGTGGGACCGACATCGTACTCGGATCGAGCTCGCCATCACTAGAATAACGAAGCATGACGTAAACATGACGTAAACATAACAACTCGGAGGTCCGCGCGGATTTCTTGGATCCGCGCTGAACCCCCCCCTCCCTGGCGCGCTCCGCGCGCCAGGGGCGGCGCCAGAGGCGCCGCCAGGGGGCCCCAGCGCCGATCCGAGAAATCGGCGCGGAACTCCGAGCTTTCATGTTTGTGCCACTCTTCGTTCCCCGAAACAAGCCAGGTGGCCTGGGGGAGTCCTCCAGGGGCTCCCGAGGAGTCATCTGGGGCCGCCCAGAGGACTCCGGAGGCCCCCGCAGGAGCAGAAAGCCACGTGCGTGCGTGCGAGAGCTCGCTCCTCCGGGCCTCGAGGCACTCGGCCCAGTACTCGTTCTTCGCGTAGCACATCATGCCGGGGTCGTTGCAGCACTTGGACTCGTTGCAGTTCTCGCTGAGCCAGTTGCACGGCGCCAGCTTGACTTTGCGATGCCGCCGACGAGGCCAGGGGCCAGGCGGGGCCCAGGGGCGCCCTGCGCTCCGACGCCGCGAGCGAGGAGCGAAGACCGAGGGCCAAGCACGGTAAACTTGAGGGATCTACGAACCCAGTGAGGGACTTCATCCAAAACGCACTCCGACGTGCATCCTATACGATGGTGTGCCACACCTCGATGTTTTATCATACGATATGCTATGCTGCGTGCTCTAGCGTGGTCCTTGTCTTTCGCCTGAGGCTTCCTCACAGTACTCGTCATCCAATCGGGGGCCTCCTGGGGCCTCCTACTTTTCCCCCTCCTCCTCCTCCTCTTCCTCCTCTTCCTCCTCTGTGCTCCTCACTTTTCCTCAGTTCGTGCATGTTGTATGTTCCCCCTCCGCGCACAAATATTTGCACGTGGAGAATTTGGCAACCTCATGTTGGATGCCTCCCTTCGCGCCTGCACGCGTGAAAGCACGTGCCACACGCGTCAGGTGCTTATTTGTGGACCCCCCTCCGTGCAGGATGCTGCCCCTCCGCGCCTGTACGCGCGAAAACGCATGCCAGACGCGCACTCGCCAGGCACATGTTGCCCCCCCCTCCGCGCACGTATTTATTCATGGCAAGAATTTGGCGACCACTCGTTGGATGCCCCCCCCCTCCCCCTTCGCAAGTGCACACGTGAAAACACGTGCCAAACACGCATGCTCCAGGCGCATGTTGGGTACCCCCTCCGTGAACGTATTGGTCTCTGCGTGAAGAACCGACGACCACATGATGGATCTGCACACGTGAGCACACGTGCCACACGAGCACGTGTCAGGAGCATGTAGGACCCCCTCCCCGCACGCAAGTGCACGGGTGAAGAATTCGACGGCTACGTGCTGGATGTCTCTCTTCGCGCCTGCCTGCGCGAAAATACGTGGCACACGCGCACTGGGTTGGGCAATTGCCCCGCCGCGTCCACGTGCGCATTTGTACGCGTGAAGAAGCCGACGCCCACGCGTGGGATGCCCCTCTTGCGGCCTCTTCGGCGCCGACGCCGTATGAAAACACGTGCCTTGCGCATGTGTGCTGGGACGCATGTTGGATGCACCCCTCTTCTGCGCGCGTGACGTGCCCATATCTGAACGGGACCCAGGACACACAAATAAATACACACAACTAAAAACATTCCCCATCTTTTCCAATATTTTCTGGGTTTTTGTCCCCCCCCACTTCCCATATTTTCCAAATATTTTCATAGGACTCGACGATTACTTGTGTCTGTGTGTTTTTTCCTCTCCTGAGACATCCTCCTCCACGCGCTCGCCGCCCCTCTGGTCGAGGGTCCCAAGCCCGCCCACGGACCGAGAACCCTGGGGCCCGAGCCTTCACCGGGAAACGCGGCTCGAAGCTGGTCAAAGACCTGGGTGCCCACCAGGTAACAGCCACGCGTCGGATATATATATATATATATATATATACAATAAGTATAAACACATATGTGTATACGTATATGTACATGTACATGTATATGTATATGTATATGTATGTATTTGTGTGTATATATATATAGATATATGCACGTATAGATATGTGAGGGTCGACCGCTTGAAGGACGTGCGGCCACAAGGAAACGGGTCCTCGACCCGTGGGCTTCCCCGAGGCAAGCTTCTCATGCTTGAGCTGTCGTTCTGCAGTCCTGGGGCCCGAGGAGGGCCCCCCCGAGGCCGCTCACGGTGAGAAGCCTGGGGGCCCTCCGTCTCAGGACCCCTCCATGGCGGCTCACTGCAAGCTCCAGTAGACATATGAAGTACCAGAACCACGCGCGCGCTTAGATTCTAGCCGCGCACGAGGACATCGCAGCGCAAAAGGGCATCACATTCTATGCCTTCGGCTTCTCGGGGGCGATATTGAAATGCTTCCTGGGCACCTCCAGCCGTCTTTTGGGCAGTCTTGGAGCCTCTTGGACACGTGCTGGCGATGCGGTCTTAGGGGGTCTTCTGATGTCCTTTTGGAGCCATCTTGGGGGCCTCCTGGGCGATCTTGGAAGTATCTTGGGCTCGTTTTGGGGCCAGCTTGGGGGGTCTCTTGGGCTGTCTTGGGGCCTTCTTGGGCCAATATTGGCCCTCTTGGGGCCCTCTTGGGCCGTCTTGCGCCACTCCACGGACCCTTTGGGCCGTCTTGAACCGTTCTGGGGGCCTTCTTGGCTCTTGGGGCCGTCCTGAGTCGCCTTGGGCCCATATTGGACTCTTTCTGGGGCACTCTTGGGGCTCTGTCGGGCCGACTAGGAGGGAGCTTGGGGGCCACTTGGCCCGTCGTGGGCGCCCCGAGGAGCAGAAAGGCAGCCAAATGCGAATAAAAAGAACTCCTGAATCAATGATTTGTGTCTCCTGGGGGGGCTCTGATGGGTGCTCTTCGGGCCCCCTGGGCCCGTCAGGGGGACTGTTTTGGCCATCCTGAACCGTCCTGAGATTGCTCGAGCTACCCTTGGGCCATGTTTGGCTGGTCTGGCAGCTTATCTGTGCCCCCCGGATCTACTAGCCACCGGGGGGATGCCGGGGAGGCCCCGGAGGGGGAGTCCAGAATCCCAGTGCCGAGACAGGGGGGTAACCACGTGAGCAGGGAACGACCGTCCCGGCATTCCTATAGTCCTACCACGACATGTTCTTAGAACCTAACAGTGTTCTAATCACAAAAACAATGTTCTTAGAACATGAACCCGATGTGTTTTAAAACAAGACAGACCCCGCCAGAAATGTTCCAATAACATTGCGTGGGAACCGCACGAGGTTCTTAGAACATTGTTTAGTGGGGCTAAAGGCGAGCCGGGACGCTTCGCCACTGCTTGAACCACGGGAGGGTGTCCCGGCCCGGGGGCCGAGCCGCACGGTAAGGAAAAAGCAAACTGCGTGAGCAGAAACGCTCGGAGGCCCGAGCGGATCTTCCTCGGGCCGGGTCGGCGCTATAGCCCCCTCCCGTGCAGCTCCCTTGGGCCCCCGAGTTATTCGGGCCGAGCTCACGTGGCTGATTTTCCCGGCGCCTCCCGGCGCCGGAGGCGGCCATGTATCGAGGAATGGGCCCCTCGGTGGGGCCGAAACCAGCTGCATGCAGCAAATTTCGTACCCCCCCTTTCCCAATCCCCCCCTTTCGTTCGGCCCGAGGTATCCAGGGTAGCTCGGGCCCTGGGTAACTCGGGCTCGGAGTCCCGAGAAGCGAGCCCGAGTCAACCCCGACCCGAGGTACCCCTGCTGACTTTGGGCTCTGGACGCCCGCATAATCCGGGGTGGCTCGGGCCCGGGGCCAACTCGGGCTCGGAGTCCCGAAAGGCGAGCCCGAGTTGGCCCTGACCCGAGGTCCCCCTGATGATTCGGAGCTCTGAGCGTTTTCCTCCTCCACCTCCTCCTCCTCCTCCTCCACCTGGGTCTCGTCCTCCTCCTCCTCCTCCTCCTCCTCTTCCTCCTCCTCCTGCTCCTCCTCCTCCTCCTCCCTCCTCCTCCTCCTCCTCCTCCTCCTCCTCCAATGTTTTCAACTCTGGGAGGAGGCTCGGGCGCCGACCCCGAAGACGTGCCGCGCGGACCGCTGGGCGCCGCCCCGAGGAGTCCGCCTCGGAGCTCCGTGGGCGTTTTTCTGCTCGTGCACTGCTTTTGACATACCTGGAAGGGATTCCAGGGACACACACACACATACATAGACACAAATGACAGGATCCCCCATCTTTTCCCATACTTTCGAGGTTTTCGTCTTCCCCCCCACTTTCCATATTTTCCAATCTTGTCCAATATTTTCCTGGGGGACGCCGCCCCAAGAAGTCCGCTCGGACCTCCGTGGGCGTTGCTGCTCGTGCATTGCTGTTGACATACCCGAAGGGGCCCAGGGACACACAGATCGGTCTGGGCGAAAGGGGGGGATAGTAAAAAGGGGGTTTGAGAATCAGCTCACGTGGCTGATTTTCCCGGCGCCTCCCGGCGCCGGAGGCGCCCATGTATCGAGGAATGGGCCCCGCGGCGGGGCCGAACCCAGCTGCATGCATACCCCCCCCCTTTCCCTATCCCCCCCTTTCGTCCGGCCCGAACATACATAGACACAAAAGGATCCCCCTATATTTTCCCATCTTTTCACGGTTCTCGTCTTCCCCCCCCCCAACTTCCCATATTTTCCCACATTTTCCTGGGGGTCGACGATTCATTGTGTCTGTGTGTTTCTTTCCCTCCTGAATCCCATGTAGCATTTGGACCTCCGAGGACTCGTGGCTTCACTGCCACTCTGCCTCGTCGAACCCGCCAGGAGTCAAACAGTTCCCCCCCCGCCCTTGGAAGGGGCAAGACGTTTGCGGGGGACGGGCTCAGGGGAGGAAAAACATCGAGCTGGCATTTGCGACACCTCGCCGACAGATCGGCGGTGGGCGACCCAGCATCGAGAAGCCGCAAGCTCCTGGGCGGGGAGGGCTATATCAGGCACCAATCGGCGATGAATGGGTGATTGGGGGTCGATGCGTACCCCCTGATCCTGTCCACCTATCCCCCCCTAACATTGCCCCTGATCCCCTGGAGTGCGGTCTGGCAAAAATGCCGAGGGGAATCCAGCCGTGGCGGCGATCACGCTGCAGCGTGGCCCGGCGGGACCCCCCGACGACGCCCAGAGGCCTCGATCCCGGCAGGCTCAAGAGGGCACCTCTGAGAAGAAATGGTCCCCAATGGAGAGGTTCGTTCACCGGCTGAACGGTTCGCTCCCAGGTTGAATATTTCGTTCCCAGGTAGAACCCCTGCTTTCCTTGGAACTTTCACGAAAAGTGAAAGCCGCCTCCGAGAGGCATCTGAAGGGCCTCTCAAAGCCTTTGAGAACTTCTGAAGAGCCTCTGGAGACTCTCTGAAGAGCATGTGAAGAGCTTCTGATGAACCTCTGAAGAGCCTTGCAAAAGCTTGTGAAGAGCCTCTCGAGAGCCTTCGAAGAGACTGTGAGGAGCCTCTAAAGATCTTCTCAAGAGCCTCGGAATAGCCTTCGCTGAGCCTCTGAGGAGCCTCTGTCGAGCTGTTGAAAAGCTGTTAGAAGCCTCTGCAAAACCTTTTAAACCTTTTGAAAGCTTTTGTCAACCTCTGCCAGGCCTTTGAAAGCCTTTGAAGAGCCTCAGCAGAACCTTTGAAATCTTTTGACGAGCCTTTGGGAAGCTTCTGCAGGGCCTTTTGAAAACCTTCGAAGAACATCTGAAGAGCCTCTCAACGGCCTCTGAAGAGCCTCTGAGGAGCCTCTGAAGATCATCTGCGGAGCCCCTGAAAAAAAACCCGCAGAAGAGCACCTGAAGGGCCTCTGGCCTCTGAAGGGTCTCTGAAGAGCTTCTGACGGGCCTCTGAAAGGCTTCTGGAGGGCCTCTGAAGGGCCGCTACAGGGCTCCTGAAGGGCTCCTGGAGGGCCTTTCAAAGGGCTTCTCAAGAGCCTCTGCAAAGCTTCTGAAGAGCTCCTGAAGGGCTTCTGAAGAGCCTCTGAAAAGCCTGTGGCGAGCCCCTGAACAACAAGCACCTGAAACGGTCTCTGAATTCGCCAGCCCAACGGGCCAAGGGCGTGCTAAGATCTCCCGTAACTGATTAACAATAGTTCTAGTTCGCGCGCGCGGGGCCGCTCCTGGGGGTCCCTAAACGAAAAATACCCCTGCAAGTCCTGGCCAACCCCTGGCCAACCCCCGACCAACCCCCAACCAGGTCCCGGACGGGTCCCGGGCAGGTCCCGGCAGGCTCCCAAGAGCGCTCGAGGAGCGCTTCAAGTGGCCTCCAAGAGATCTCAACATGGTCCGAGACGGTCCAAGTGCGATCCAAGACGCCAAGGATTGCCTCCAGACAGCCCAAAGCGCCTTCAAGACGCTCCAAGAGGCCTCCAAGAGAGCTCCCAAGAGGGCCCACAGAGGCAGACATTAGTGATATTCCTGCAATTTCTGACGGTTTTTGGCGCTCTCGCCTTTTCGGCTTACCGGCGCTCCAAGACGGCCCAAGAGGCTTCCAAGACCGCCCCAAGGCGGCCCACGAAGCCTCCAAGAGGGCACCAAGACGACGGCCCGAGATGGCCCCCAGGAGAGCCCCAAAACGGCCCCAAGAGGGGTCCAAGAAGGGGACGAGGAACCGAAATGTCCAGCCTTCAGCCCCAAGAGGCCCCCAGGAGGCCCCAAGAGGCCCCAAGAGGCCCCAAGAGGCCTCCAAAAGGCACCCCAAGAAGCCCCAAAAGGCCCCCAAGAGGCCCCAAGATGCCCCAACACGGCCCCCAAGAGGCCTCAAACCTGCCTCCCAAATGCCCCTGAGAGGCCAACCACGAGAGCCCAACCAACATCCGTGAGGCCTCTGACCCGCCACCCACCGCCTCCGAAAAATGGCAGCCGCCCAACCGCACCGCATTGACAACAACACCCCGGCAAACGACAGCGGCGAGGCAGCATGGGCCAGCGGAGTGAGCGAAGCGATTGAGTAACCTCTGAAGAACCAACCCCTGAAGAACCTCTCAAATGGCCTCTGCAGGGCTTCTGAAGGGCCTCTCTGAAAACAAAGGCTTCTTAACGGCGACGTCTGGAGGGCCCCTGCAGGGCTTCTGCAGGGCAGGTCTGGAGGGTCCCTGAAGGGCCTCTGAACAGCCTCTGCAGAGCTTCTGAAGAGCTTCCGAAAAGCCACTGAAGAGCTTCTGAAGAACCTCTGGGAGAACACACATGACAAAAAAACATCGGAAGAGCCTCAGAGAGGCCTGTGAAGCGCCTCTGAAGGGCCTTTGAAAAGGTCTGCGACTGGCCGCTGACAAGAAGGGCTCAGAAGAAACCTCTGGGCTCCGAAGAGCCTCTGAAAGGCCCCTGATGAGAACTCAAGAGCAGAAGCCGTGGACACGCGTTGGAGAAGCCTCGGTGAAGCTTCGGAGAAGCTTCGGAGAAGCCTCGGGGAAGCCGCGGGGAAGCTTCGGAGAAGCCTCTGGGAGGCCGCGGGGAAGCCTCGGAGAAGCGTCTGGGAAACCTCGGAGAAGCCTCGGAGAAGCGTCGGCAAATCCCCTGGGAAGCCTCGGAGAAGCCTCGGAGTATCCTCGAAGAAGCCTATGGGAAGCATCTGGAAAGCCTCGGAGGAGGCACTGAAAAGCTTGTGTAAGCTTCGGAGAAGCCTCTGGGAAGCCTCGGAGAAGCCTCGGGGAAGCCTCGGAGACTCCTCTGAGAAGCCTTTGAGAAGCCTCTGGGAAGCTTCTGGGAAGCTTCTGGGAAGCTTCTGGGAAGCCTTCGAAAGGCTTCCTTAGAATTTTTCAGGATTCCTAAGGCGCCCTTCGAATTCTTTTTGGGTGCCTCAAGCTTCGTCAGGATTCCTCAGGGGTCCTCAAGGTTTCTTAGGTTCCTCACGACTCCTCAGGCACCCTCGAGATTCCTCAGGATTCCCTCGGGGTCCTCAGGATTCCGCGTAGTTTCTCAGCATTCGTCGGCTGCTCCTAATCTCTAAGGATGCCGCAGGCTTTCGTTAAGAATTCATAGGGGTATTCAAGGTTCCTTAGGTCTCCTCAGGCTTCTTTCTGATTCCGCTTGGGTCCTCACTGTTCCTCAGGACTTCTCAAGGTTCCTTCGGATCCCCCGGGAGTCCTCAGTGCTCCGCAGGATTCTCCTGAAAGTCTTTGTGGAATCCTGGGGGGAGACTCCAAAGAGCTTCTCGAAAACCTCTTCGGACTTTCTGCGGGCCGTCAGGATTACCGCGCGCGCCCCCCCGGAACTCTTGGGGCTTGGCGGCGTCTCTCTGGTCGACTTGCGGGGATCAGGCAAGACAAAGCGAGGCACAACTCCACACACACATATATATATATATATATACACACACACAAATCCAGGCAGTCTAGATCCGCAAATCTCCGGAGACGCTCCAACGCGAGCTGAAGGCCAGCACAGGCCAGCACAGGCCCTCGAAGACAGGGGGGCGCCCCTGGCCCACCCCTTCTGTGGCAACTCATGGGAGCCTCCCATGCCATCTTGCTGGCTCTTGCGAAATCGACGCTAACCGACGCTAGATCGACGCGAAGTCGACGCCAGATCGACGCTAGATCGGCGCTCTCTCATCGACAATCAGACGCCAGCGCACGCGTGTGCGCCTTGTAAGGACGGAGTTGCGAGGGCATGCAAGGGTCCCATGATTGGCGGCGCGAACACGGGGGTAGGGGGAGCTGGAAAGGCTTCTTAGAAGGAGGCTGCTTCTCAGAAGGCGCGGCCGCTTCTTAGAAGGCGCGCCCGCGCCTTCTATGAAGCAGGGATTGCTCTTAAGAAGCCTCCCTCCCTCCCCCTGCCCCCCCTTGTGCGCGTGGCCGACATGACTTGATCAGCTACCGAGCTAGAGGAACAAAGCACGGCATGAACAGAAACTTTTGGCGGTCCGCGCGGATTTCTTGGATCTGAGCTGGACCCCCCTCCCTGGCGCGCGGAGCGCGCCAGGGGCGGCGCCGGAGGCGCCGCCAGGGCGCTCCAGCGCAGATCCAAGAAATTTGCGCGGAGCACCAGAACTTTTGTGTTTATGCCGTTATCTCAGGGCTGGCCAAGAGGGGGGCGTCGGGGGGGGGCGTAAATCATGGCCAGCGGCATGTGCGCGGCCAAGGGAGGGGGGGCCAGGGACGTATTGAAATAAGAAGAGGCGCCATTAAGCCTGGAGAGATATCATGGCCCCCGCCATGATGTCCCCCCCCCTTGTCATCGACGAACGCCCCTGCGAGGCCCCAGGCCGCGTCGGCCATGTTTCTCTTCCTCCTCGCGGCGAGCACCGAGGGGGGCGGAGGGCGGAGGGCGGGGCGCAGGCGGGGTGGCCTCGCCGAAAGGGCCAGGGGGAGGGCAAGGGCCTCGTCGGAGGGGGCCTCTCGGGAGGGCCCTCCGAGCAGCCCCGGCCAATTGGAGCCAGACGGCGCCCGGGCCGGGACGACATTGGACTGGGGCAGGCTGGGGGCCTTCGAGGTCTGGCGGCTCCAGAGCCCCGAGCTGCCCCGATGCGCGACGCGCAGCACGCAGCGCGCTGACGCGGAGGCGCAACGCGCAGGCTGAGAGCGTACGCTCGGCGCGGCACGTTCGCTATCACGTGGACCGGCACGTGCCGAGCCAATGCGCAGCGTGCCAGCACGCACGTCTTGAACACGGCACGCGCTGCTTGTCGACGCGGGCGCAGCAGGGCAGCGGCAGCCGAACCCAGGACAGAAAAGCGTCCTTCAAGAACACGAGACCCTCCGCCGGCCAGAATGAAGGGCATTCGAGGGTCACTCCCCCTCCCTGGCGCGCGGAACGCACCATGGGGCGGCGCCGGAGGCGCCGCCAGGGAGGTCCAGCGTGGATCCGAGAAATCCCCCCGGACCTCCGCGTTTTTCCCAACCCTCCTGTGTTGGGTACTCGTTTTGAAAAGAGCAGTGTGGTCTCCACCTCCTCCTCCTCCTCCTCTCCTCCTCCTCCTCTCCTCCTTCTCTCCTGTTTCCTGTGTTCCCTTCTCCTCTTCAATCGTGCCGTCTGCGATCTGCGCAACTGTCGCCACTTTCGTGGGCTCCTGGGAGGCCCAGCGGAGGTGGGTCCCACGCGGACTACCTCGCGACCTCGCCGCCCCCTGGGGGGCTTGCGATCTGCACAACTGTCGCCACTTTCGTGGGCTCCTGGGAGGCCCAGCGGAGGTGGGTCCCACGCGGACCACCTCGGGACCTCGCCGCCCCCTGGGGGGCTTGCGATCTGCGCAACTGTCGCCACTTTAGTGGGCTCCTGGGAGGCCCAGCGGAGGTACGTCATCGGGACCTCGCCGCCCCCTGGGGTGCTTGCGATCTGCGCAACTGTCGCCACTTTCGTGTGCTCCTGGGAGGCCCAGCGGAGGTGGGTCCCACGCGGACCACCTAGGGACCTCGCCGCCCCCTGGGGGGCTTGCGATCTGTGCAACTGTCGCGACTTTCGTGTGCTCCTGGGAGGCCCAGCGGAGGTGGGTCCCACGCGGACCACCTCGGGACCTCGCCGCCCCCTGGGGGGCTTGCGATCTGCGCAACTGTCGCCACTTTCGTGGGCTCCTGGGAGGCCCAGCGGAGGTACGTCCCACGCCGATCACCTCGGGACCTCGCCGCCCCTTGGGGGGCTTGCGATCTGCGCAATTGTCGCCACTTTCGTGGGCTCCTGGGAGGCTCAGCGGAGGTACGTCCCACGCGGATCACCTCGGGACTTCGCCGCCCCCTGGGGGGCTTGCGGTCCTGCGCAAACTTGT
>CAUYUJ010008569.1:391611-407668 GCA_963575745.1 Prorocentrum cordatum | reverse complement strand
CGTCGTCGTCGTCGTCGTCGTCGTCGTCGTCGTCGTCGTCGTCGTCATCTTCTTTGTCGACGTCTTTGTCTTTGTCGTCGTCTTTGCTGTCGTCTTTGTCCTTGTCTGTCTTTGTCTTTGTCTTTGTCTTTGTCGTCGTCGTCCTCATCCTCCTCCGTCTGCCTGGCTGGCACACAGCTGCGCACAGACATCCCTCTGGAGGCAGTCAGGGCGGCGCGGACTGAGGATCCCTCTCCCTGCCCCTCCCCCCTCCTCTCCTTCCATCCCATCCTCCCCTCCTCCTCCCAATAGCTTCGCTCGGCTTCCTGTACAGCGTCTGACAAATCCTTGGAGCCTATTAGAACAACTCCTGAGACCATCCTCCTCCCCGTCCTCCTCCTCCTCCACCACCACCACAAAGAGCCGCTGTTTTTGAGAACGTGCGAACCCATGACTGATCAGAAAACGCTAGAAGAATTCCGCCGTTGTGGAGACGAACCCAAGCAACACACCAAACCTTAACTCACCCGGTGCTTAAGTCACCCGGCCTTAACTCACCCCGCGCCCACCGCACCCAATGTTTAACTCGCCTGGCCTGAACTCACCTGGCGCCTAACTCACCCGGTGCTTAACTCTTCCAATCGCTAACTGTCCGGGTCGCTAAAACACCCAGTGCCCAACTCACCCGGGGCCAAACTCACCAGGTGCCTAACCCAACCAGCCAAATTCACGAAGTGCCTAACTCACCCAGTGCCTAACTCACCCGGTCGCTGACTCACCCTGTCGCGAGCTCACCCTGCCGCTAACTCACCCGTTGTGAAACTCCCCCGATGCCTAACTCACCCGGCGCGCCTGGTGCCTAACTCACCCGGCGCTGAACCACTTGGTTGCTGACTCACCCGGTCGCTGACTCACCCGATGCTTAAAACACCAATCGCCTCACTCACCAAGCGGGTGCCTCCTTCGCCCAGTGCTGACCTCGTGAGCTGCCCAACCCACCCGGCCCCTCAGTCGCCCTGCGCCTCGCATGCCTGGCGCTCCTCTTGCCCAGCCCTCACCCGCTCAGCGCCCAGCTCACCCAGCGCCCGACTCGCCCGGCGTCTGCGCCAAGCTCACCTGGCGCCTCGCTCTCCCGTTCCCCACTTCGCTCGGAACTGAACTCACCCGGCGCCTGACTCGCCCACCACCTGTCACCTGGCGCCGTTCTCCTCCTCCCTCCTCCACTTCCTCCTCCTCCACCTCTACCTCCTCCTCCTCCTTGCCATCCTCCTCCTCGTCCTCCTGCTCCGCCTCTTCGTCCTCCTTTGCGTCCTCTTCGGGAAAGGCGCGCGCAAAGAGTGCCGAAAACGCAGCGCGGTGACGGCGGCGGCGACGACGACGACGCCGACAAAGAAGAAAGCGGAGCAGGAAGAGGGAGATAATGGAAGAAAACCTCAGTTTGCGGTGCGGCCCCAAGCGACTCCATGACCAGTGTGAAAAAGAAACGCCCACGCGGCCCCGCGCGAAGCACTCGCTACGAAACGCCGCTGTGATTCAAAACGGCAGAAATCGTCTGGGGCCAATCCCACGCGGCGTCAGACTCGCCAGGCCCCCCGTCAATCATATCTAAAACTATGACTCGGATCGGCCAAATATCGGCTCGGACGGAGTCAAAACGCGCGCTCCACAGAGCGGCAGATACACAGGGCGGCGGCGGCGACGACGCCGACGCCGACGTGAGCTGACAGGAAGAGAGCGGGGGGAAGAAGGAAGAGAGGACGGGATATATACACAAATGTATTCATTCGTACATTCAGACACACACATTTACATAGAGAGAGAGAGAGAAAATGAGAGAGAAACAGAGAGAGAGAGAGATAAACAAAAAAGAGAAAGAGAGAGAAGGACAAACAAATCATTGTTCACCCCGCTCGCCAGGCGCCCACCTCGCCGTGCCGAACACCCCCGGATCGGAACTCAGCAGGCGCCGAACCCACCCTGCCGCGCCCACCTGTCGCGGAAACCACCCACCGCCTCACTCACCCCGCGCGCTTCAGCTGTCGTCCTCGACACCGACGTCCGCGGAAAATGCGCTACAAAACACCGCTGTTTTTAAAACTCTGATTCGAATCGGCCAAATATCGGATCGGACGGAATCGGAGCACGAGCGCCCAATCGGACCGAATCGAAATCGCACGCAGCCTTGGGATCGGAGTCGGAATCGAAGGCGTCGCGCCTGAAGCGAAGTCGACATCGAAATGGCATCCCGCTCAGCTCTGGGCCCTGCTGAACAACAAACCATAGGAGGAGGAGGAGGGGGGGGAGGGGGGAGGAGGAGGAGGAGGAGGAGGAGGAGGAGGAGGAGGAGGAGGAGGAGGAGGAGGAGGAGGAGGAAGAGGAGGAGGAGGAGGAGGAGGAGGACGAGGAGGAGGAGGAGGAGGAGGATAAGTCTTGCGCTTGCCTCATTATGCCAACGATCGCGGGTGCATCTAAGCGATGACTCATATGCTGGCACGTTTCTGCTGAGCTTGTCACCTGCTGCAAGCGGGAGAGCAGCGTGGGGAATCCACTATTCGACACGCTACGTATCTTTTTCTATGCCTTTGTTCAGAAGAGGGGCAACAGTCGTGCCCTTGGTTGCAACCTTGCCGAATGCCCCAAGGCTTCCAGCTGGCGTTGACTGTTTTTCATTTGGGGTCAACCCTATCTCTCTTAAGTTCTCACACAAGCCGTGGGTAAAGGCCTCGTGGTCCTGTTGAACTTCGTCAGGGAACATTATCTGGTAGACTTCCTCATCCCCATCTCATTCTCCTCTTCCTACCCCTGGTCTTTCTCGTCGTCGTCGTCCTCCTCCTCACCACCATCGTCATCGTCATCCCTCCTCCTCCAAATACTCCTCCTCATCATCATCCCTCCTCCTCCTCATCATCAACAAGATCATCATCCCTCCTCTTCCTCCTCCACACCATCGTCATCATCAACACCATCGTTATCATCATCCTTCCCCTGCCTCCTCCTCCTCTTCCTCCTCCTCCTCATCATTATACGGCATCATCGTCGCCCACCTCCTCCACCGCCGCCTCACCATCATCATTCGCATCGTCATCCCGTCTCCTCCAAATCTTCCGCCTCCTCCTCATCATGATCGTCCCTCCTCGTCATCATCATCCAGATCATCATCATCACCACCATCGTCATCATCGTCGTCATCATCTGTCCTCTCCATCCTCCTCTTCACAATCATCATCATCACCATCATAACCATCGTCATCGTCATCATCCTCATCAACATCCTCATCACACGTCATTATCCCCGCCACCATCCTCATCACACATCCTCCTCATCCTCAGCATCATCACCCTGGCCCATCCCCGTCGTCCTCATCGTCGTCATCATCTTCATTCCTCCTCCTCCTCCTTCTCCTCCTCCACATCATCATCGCTATCATCATTGTCGCTCCCCCTCCCCATCCTCCTCTTCATCGTTACTATCATCGTCGTGACGCCTCCTCGTGCTCGTCCTCGTCATCGTCATCATCGCCATCAGGATCATCAGGATCATCAGGATCATCAGGATCATCATCATCATCATCATCATCATCATCATCATCATCATCATCATCATCATCACCATCATCGTCATAAACATCATTCCAATCATTAGCATGAGCATGATCATCATCATCATCATCATCATCATCATCGTCATCGTCATCCGTCCTTCTCCTCCTCCGCCCATTCGCTTCACATGTCAGGACGGAGACTTGGGGTACGGCGGGGTAGTGGGGAGGTGGCCCGTGCAATGGAAAAACAAACCTCCACAATGACTACCTTGCGATCATACGCAATCACACATCCATACGATCAAACACAATAAGAAAACGTCTTGGGTCCAGGAACCTTGTGAAGGTACTCAAGAAAACAAGAAAAAGCGGGATCATCATCGACATACATCATTCTCGTGCCTTGAGGCTGCCCGAGCGGATCTGGGCTGGAGGGGCCCAGAGGAAGCCCGAAGACACGAAACACATTGTATTTTTGACGCCCCACGTTTTTTTGTTTTTTGGTGGTTGCCTTTTTTGGGTGCTTTCCCAGGGCTCGTGGGCCCCAAGTATTTTCTGATTTTTTTTGGTAATATGGATTTGTTATGATGCTTGGTTGCGCGTTCTTTTTTGTTTTTCATGACATGGGCTTTCTAATGGTTTTGGATTGCGCAGAGCCAATTGGTGCAGTTTTTCTTGCATCGATCGTCTTTGTTTGGGGGTGAACATGTCGATTACTATAAGGGTTCGTTGTTGCTTCTGACGGATCGGATGCCTTATTGTTTTGATTGAGCGGAAGGGAGGAGAAATGAGTAGGAGGATGAATCTGAGGAGGAACATGAGGGGGAGAAGGAACAGGATGAGGCTGGTGATGATGATGATGATGATGATGATGCTGATGATGATGATGATGATGATGATGATGATTATGAGCATGACTATGAGAAATAACCCACGTCACATACTCTTAGCTGTAACACTTACGGGGAGGAGGGAAGTACTAATAGCACGAATGCGAATAAGCATGCTGCTAATACTAGTATTGCGACAAAAAGATAATATGAAGACGCGCCTTAAACCCAGAACTAATGATGGACATACTATGAACCAGGATCATACTTTCACATGTTACTACTCGTATTATAGATACTACTAATGCCAAGAAGACGACGAAGACTATGACTGCTAACAATAATAACAATCCATGGAGACGAACACCAAAACGACTAATACCATCAGCAGTAGTAAGAACAGCACTCCTAACAATTCGACTGAAACAAGTACCAACACTAACACTACTAAGCATACGATTCGGAATCATGCAGATACTATCAATCATACTTATAAGAAGAAGCATACCCATACGACTAGTATTGCTACTCGTACTACTGCTGCTACTACTACTACTGCTGCTACTACTACTACTACTACTCTTACTACGCTTACCACCCTTACTGAACAACTACTATTACTACTACTACTACTGCTACTACTACTACTGCTACTACTACTACTACTACTACCACCACTACTACCACTACCACTACCACTACCACTACCGCTACCACTACCACTACCACTACCACTACCACTACCACTACCACTACCACTACCACTACCACTACCACTACCACTACCACTACTGCTGCTGCTGCTACTACTACTACGACGACGACGACTACTACTACTAGTACTACATGGCCCGGGCTGTGATATCCCCCGCCCGTTGCTCCCAACCCCTCTGAGACGCCGCCGACGATCATCGGGGAACAAACAACGACCTAAACATAGACTTTCGCAGGTTCACGCAAGTTTCCCGGATTGGCGCTGGCCCCCTCCCTGGCACGCGGAACGCGCCAGGGGTGGCGCTGGAGGCGCCGCCGCGCGGACCTCCGACAATTCATGATTATGTCGTTGTTCTTTCCCCTTATCGGGGATCTACTGACCCCGGTCAATCCAGACCCAGGCCAACCAATGTTTGCAAAATTCTGCAAGATCCTACAGGATCCTGCGCCCAAGCCCGGTCCAGTGCGACCCTGGCTTTGAAGGATCCTGCAGACTCCGCTGCTCTGGCTGACCCCCGTTTGCAATGAGCCCCGTCCCTTGAGCTCCCACCGCTAATTAGATCATCGGACGCCGGGCCCGTCCTTCATGAAGCACTGGGCCTCGGGGTCGGCGCAGCACTTCGATTCGAGGCAGTTCTCGCCCTTCTCCGTGCAGCCCGGTTGGCCGCCCTTCTGCGCGGCGGGGCTCAGCACCTTGCGGCGGGCCCGCTCCTCCCCCAGGAGGGACCCCTCCAAAAAGGGATGGCCTCCTGCTCCTCCTCGCCGATTCCCTCCACGCCCTCCTCCTCCTCCTCCTCCTCCTCCTCCTCGAGGAGGGAGAGGGGGAGGGGACATAGGCAGAGGACACAATCTTTTAGCAGGTTCCACGGGGCTCTCCAGGAAGTCTGCGTTCCAGACATCCCAGGCCAATCCTCGCTCTTCCCCCTCTTCCCCCTCCTCGCTCCTCCTTCTCCTGCTCCATGGCCTCTCCTGTTTATCCTCCCCCTCCCCCGGCTTACACCTCCAACTCGCTCCTTCTCCCGAGACTTCCTCGCGCGCTTCACCCACCGCGCTACGCTCCTCCTCCTCCTCCTCCTCCTCCTCCTCCTCCTTCTCGACCCTCCCCCTTGTCCGTCGGATGGACGTAGAGAAGCCTGTAACGGCGCGGGGCCATGTCGGGCTGGAGGCTTCGGTGTCCAGCTCGGGGTGGTAAAACAGGGCTAGGATCAGGATAAATCGCTCCAGAGCGTTCCGGAGCGCTCTCAGAGCGTTCCGGAACGCTCTTGAGCGGCCGCGGCGCCCAATACATCCTCCAAACCCGCCGATTCTCAGAGATTTCGAGATATCCCGATCCGATTTTGTCCCGACCTTCGCGTCGTTTTAGCAGGTCACGCGGCGCTGGGTGCAGCTCGGCCCCTTGGGAGTGCGGCCACCGTGCCACCACGAGGAGCGCCGAAGAAGGACCGATAAGGGCCTGGCCAGCCCGAGCCACGACTTGGCTCTCCGGCCTGCATCTCGGGAGCGGCCCGAAAGCCACAGCCCCTCGCAATTGGCCCTTGCCGCGGCGCCTTGGCTCCCGGCCCCTCCTCGGCTCCTCGGCTCAAGGGGGAGCGCTCCGCGGGGACCGCCTGCTCGGGAGGGGACGCACGGACCTGGAAGCGGCGCTGCGGCGCCGAGGCATCGCCGACGGGGTCCCGATGGAGAGCCCAGGCGCCCCCCCCGCGCCGAGCCTCTGGGCTCTCCGGCGGCCGCCCCTCGCCGAGCCGAGCACACCCGGGTGCCTCCCGGCGAGGCGCAGCCGCTGGAGCGCATCCCGCGGGGGAGGCACCGCCCCAGACCGACGACGGCGGCCGAAGACTGCGATCTTCAAGCCCGGAAAGGGCGGCGCGCCCAGGGGGGGAAGGCACAGGGGTGGCGGGGGCCTCTCCAGAGGGCTCAGGAGGCCTTCTGCGAAGCTTCTGTAGGCCTTCTCCGAAGCTGCAAGGGGGCTTCTCAGAAAGCTGGCGGAATTCTCAGACGTCTCGCCGCCTACTTGCGGCCAGGAACTTTTGCTTAGCGTGTCGCACTGGCGCCCTGGCGACACGCCATGCCTTGCGAGCGGATAGTGTGTCGCTCCGCTTCGTGGGCTGGGAGGCTGGGAAAAGCTCGGCACGCGGACGCCTGGGAAGCACGGAGCGGATAGCGTGTCGCGCCGAAGCGTGGTGGGCCAGCACCGGCGGAGCGACACGCTATCCCAAAGTTCCTGGCCCTAGAAGGCGGCGAAGCCCCCGATCCCCACTCGTCGACCCTCAACTGAGCATCGTTTCGCCGATCCCCGCTCCCGTCAGAGTAGCCTGGGCTCCACTGGCCGATTTACCCCCCTAGACAAGGATACAGCCTGTTCCCTTCGGGTCTCGAGGGGTACATCCCCAACTGGGGTGGTGGGATGGTGGGGCTCAAGAAGGGGATGGGGATGGGGACAGGGATCAGTTAAACGATACTGATCAATTACACCTTGTCGCCTGACGTTGCCCCTGGTCTCCTCCTCCCTCCCCGTGCTCGCCCAGCGCGCCTCGCAGCTCCAAGGGTCGCCGTCGGTGTTCAGGCAGGTCTTCAGGCACTGCGCCCAGTAGTCGTCCTCTCCGGGCGGGCCGCGCTCGGCTCCCTCCTCCCTCACCCAGCCCTCCCTCGTCCTCCTCATCCTCCTCGTCTTCTCCCTCTTCCTCCTCCTCCTCCTGCTCGTCATTCCTCTTCGTCTTCTTCCTCCTCCTCCTTTGCCCTAGTGCACCCCAACTGGGGCACCTTGTGGCCGAGACCCTGGGCAGAAGGCCAGCGTGGAATCGCTGGAATGGAGACCCCGGCAGCGGTGCTGGTGCAGCCTGTGCGTGCCCGTTCCCCAGTGGCCAGGTCTCGCGCTTGCCCCATCGCCAACTGGTGGGAAACACGCGCTGGCGCAAGTGCGCATACAATCTCCCCCAACTCCTGCGCCGAAGGTCATGGCTACGACGAGGAGGCTCGGCCTTGAGCCCGAACTGCGGACGGCTGGAGGCAGCGTGCCCACGTACACGACGTCGGCTGTCCCGATGGCGGCCCAGTCCGCGGCGCAAATGCGAGGTTGCGGCACCTGCGCTGGGAGCAGCGCGCAGGGCAAATGCGCGATTGCCCGGCAAGAGCTGGGAGTTGAGCCGCGGATGCGGACACCGCCACATGGCGGGGGGGGGAGGACTGGTGCGGACGCGCCAGCGACGTGCAGAGGGGGGTAGAGACGAGGCCAGCCAGGGGAAACCGCACTCCTTGCGCACGCCAAGGGACAGACCTCCGCCAGCATGCGCGGCACACCTCCGGCTCCTCTCGCGCGGCAGCATCACGCCTCCGACGGGTGGCACGCCAGGGTCCCGTCGCCGCAGGCCTTTTCTTCTGCGGCGGGGCCCTCCATCGGGGAGTGCGCGCCGCGGCGCGCGAGGCAGGTCCTCCTCGGCCCCGCGCAGGGGGAGCGTGAGCGCGACCGAAGCCTGCCTTTGACAGCGCGCGGGCCGGCCGCGGGAGCAGCCCCAGCCCCGCAATCGGCCGAGGGCGGGGGGGAGGGACCCGCGGGCGTGCCCGAAACCGCGCGGCGGGCGCGACCGCGCAGTGCAGGAGCAGCGGCGCGCCCGCTGTCCTCTCAGGCCGGCGGGGGAGGGGGGGGGCGGGAGGAGGGGAGAGCTGGATGGGATTCGGCGAGGGCCTCTGCCGCCACGCGGGAAAGGTGGAGCCCCGCCCAGCACGCGGGAACGAGGGAAGGGGAAAGAGAGAGAGAGAGAGAGCGCGGGAATGGACCTCTCATCCAACCCTCGTCCTCGTCCTCGTCCTCGTCCTTCTCCCTCCGTTCTCCTCTCTCCGTTCTACTCCATCGTTTCTCCTCCCTGCTCGCCCTGCGCACTGCTCGCTCCTCCTCCTCCTCCTCCTTCGAGCTCCAGGCTGCGGACAGTGTCGAGCGATGCTGCGATGACCTCGTCTTCTCCTCCTCCTCCTCGTCCTCCTCGTCCTCCTCCTCCTTCTTCATGACCAGAAAGGGGTAATCTGGTGCGGCAGATGCACTCATGGGGAGACGCCTCGGTTTCAGCACGGAGGTCACGAAACCTTTTCAAGACGAGGCGGTCGATAAAATTGCAGGCCCACCAGGTGCTGGTCTTTCAAATGGGCACTTCTCGTAGTGAATGTGTGTTGGGACTTGTGAGGAGGGGGCTTGAGGGGGAGGGTGTTTTGCAACATCCTTGATGCATCTTGGACTTACTCTGGCCTTCCTCCTCTTCCCCTTCCTGAGCTGAGCTGAATCCTATCATCGAACGCGCGAGTCGTACACAACGACATCGACCCAATTAACGACTGAACAACACAAACGAACTCGAGAAATACATCAACGTCTGCAATCCGTGTCAAAAGGCGTCCCCCCACTCATGACCCTCAAAGTAGTGGTCAGGGAGCGCGTGGAATTGCTTGATGTCCCTATCCAGGCCATCGTCACCGCCCATGCAGAAAAGCCCGCGGCCACTTTGGGGTACTTGGAGTTGGCAGGCGGCATGACGGTAGAGTGCGGCATCCAGGAATGATGAGAGCTGAAGGGTGTACGTATTGATTTGCTGGCGAAATCCTGAACGCGTCTGTGGCGTCTCGTCCCGCAAGGGTCGTGTGGGAGCTTCTCGGATGGCAACATCTACCCCGCCCAGGGTCATTAGCCAGGGCCTGGCGAACATGATGTGGATTAACGACGAGAATGGCGGTACATTTGACACTGGGAACCTCAACACAACACTGATCGATCCAAGCGCAGTCCACCGTGCGTGTCTTGTGGAAGAGCCCGCAGGTGCGCAATCTCAGAGATGTGCCAAGAACTCTGAAGGAAAGGGCCAGAGGGAGGAGCAGGGTGCTCCTCAACTGCCGCGGCGCCATACAAACGGCTACTGGCCACCAGCGTAAAAGAAGTTGAAGGGAGATGGGCCGTTCTGCACGAGCACCAACTGCAAGGCCATGCTCGCGACTGAATCCATGTCGTCAATGTCTCCCAGGTCAGTGGTAAGCCAGAGCTGTCCAGCCAACACCAGAGATTCAAATATTGACCGTTGGCAATGTACATTGCACCGTGCTGCGTCCTTCTGCAGCCGCGCAAGCCCCAAGCGCATCAACCAACGAGATCGGCATTCTAGGCACATCCTTTCCCCGAGTCTCCCTAAAGCCGGAGTTGCCCCCCCCCCGCCGACGGCGAGGGAAGGAGAGTGAAGGGTAGGAGGAACGATGTCAGGAGCGTGGCGGGCGGCACGGGGCTTCCCAAAACGATCGCAGCGCACAGCTTCAGAAACAGCAGATGGGTGCTCGAATGCGCTTTGCACTTTGCATCCAGGGCCCTCAGCTCAGCGTCAAGGGGGCAACAAACAAAAAGGGGGTCCTGGGGTGCTGTCCGCGCGCTCAGGGTCGGGGGAGGGAAGCGAAATCGAGGCGAGAGCGAAGGGGGGCTCCCAGTGGCCCCAGTGGCTGCTGCTATTGATGCTCTCTGTGCCCCAAGTGGGGGGATCATTCTCAATGTCTTGGCGCCGCTTTCCAGCGCACCCTGGGCCATTGGGCCATGGGGCCACTTGGGTGGCCTTCGACGGGAAGAGAGGGGGACCGAGGTGCGAGGACGAGGAGGGGCCACCTCACGGGGCCCCTCGACAGCGGGCGAAGCGTTGGCTGTCGCTTGCAGACGCTGCTGCGGGCATGCTTGGCTTGGAGAGGGCCTCCAAGCGCACTCCGCAGGGCCACAGAGCGGGCCACCAGAAGACTCCGCTGGCCGCGCTGCTCAGATGAGACCTTGGCTGCTGGAAGAGCAGCTTCGACGGTTACAGAGGAGCCTGCCTGGTGCCGGCATGGCACCAAGAATGCTGAGAGGGGGGGACCCAGCGCTTGCTGATATCTGCGACTAGGCTGCCACATCCCGTGACGGAGGATGCAAGTCTACTCCGACGTGGCCTTCTCGTGTTCTTCTGGTGGCATTGGCGGTGCTGGCGGCCTGGGTGGAGTGCGGGACATTGATGCTGCGACATATAGACCCCAGAGGAGGTGGGCTTCCATAGAGCCCACCCTGAGCCCCAGGGCCCCCTCGTGTAGGCCCTACCCTGGGCCTTGGGGTAGGGCTAGGGTCGGCCCTACCCTGAGCACTACAGTAAACCTGGGGTAGTTCTAGAGGTTAGGCCCCAGGGGTAAGCCCAAGGACACGTTCGCCAAGTCGAGCGAGCCAGAAAGCCCCGCCTACTCCCACCCTCCCTTCGGTAATCTCAGAATCAAGTGGGACACAACTTGATATTGGGATTGGAACGCGCTACCACCTCGCAAATGGAAAGAACTCGCGCGGTCCGGCCTCCAACAGCCTGGCGGCAAGACAACTGCGCAGGCCGCGCATGGGCGGGAACGGCAACACTTCCAATGGGCGCAGCAGGGACCGAGCGTGATGGCCACCTTCACCCGCAGGCTACGCGGAGCTTGGGCGAGGTCCGCATGTCGCCCGCGGCCCCACTGGCCACCGTCGCTGCCACGCGCTGCGGCGAACGAGCCGCGCGCCGCGCTCGCGCCGGAACGCCGGTTCCAAACCGAACGTGCACGGAGCTTCGCGCACTCGCACGGCCCGCGTGCGCGGGCGCCAACCACCGCAGTGTGACACAACAAACGCGAAGCCCAGACCTCGACGAGGGGAGGAGGACCTGCGACGTCGGGCCAAGATCGGAGGAGGAGGAGGAGGAGGAGGAGGAGGAGGAGGAGGAGGAGGAGGAGGGGGAGGAGGAGAAGGAGGAGGAGGAGGAGGGGGATAAGATAAGATAAGAGCACCATTGACGCCATATGTCTCTTGGTCTTTACAGGCAACAGCATCGGTGAGGCACTAAAAGCGTGCCAACGGAAGACGATCGACAGGCCCCCTGCGCTGGGCGTCCAGCGACTGGCCTGCGAGCGCCACGGCTCATGGATGGCCCACACGTGGGCTCGATAGCATAAGCCGCCAGCCTCATTGCAATCCCCCCCGCCCCCGCCCCCTCGCCGTACCACGCCCCCGTCCCTTCCCTTTGGCAACAGCTGGCCTAAAACGGCCTTCTTGCTGTCTTAAAAAAGTTAGTGCAGCACCAGGAGTCACACTGCCATTGCGAAGCAAAGCAGCCATACGAGTTGAAAAAGCCTCGAGCCGAGCCGCAAGCCGCCTCACCTGCGACTCAGAGCGGCCAACCTCGCGCCTGCCCCCATCTCCAGGAGGTCTCACACGCGCAGGGGGTTGACGAGGCCTCACATTTTGTTGAGCTCCTCCAGCAACTTCGACGCCTCCCTCTCGAGCGGCCCCCGAGGAGGAGGCCCCACCTTCAGGACGCCGTTCTCCTTCTTCAGCGCCTCCACGACCGCGTCCTGCAGGGCCGTCCACTGCGTGCTGAAGCAAATCGTGATGCGCACCACGTCTGACTGGCTCTCCTTCTTGCGCGTGTCCTTGGTGCGGCAGTGACGAATCTGCTCGGCCAGGTCGTGAAGCTCGCGCTGCAAGACCTGCTGCTTCCAGAAGTTCTCGATGACCGTGCGGATCGCCTCCGACAAGCCCTGCGCGCTGTGCGCCGCCTTGATCATGGCCTTGAACACGTGCAGGAACGGTGGGCCTAGAATGTCGTGACCGCCAGAACTGCCGCCGCCTCCTCCTTCTTTGTTGCGCTTGGCCTGCTCGTGGTAGTCCCTGCCCGCCTCCTTCATTGCCTTCGCGATGGTCGACGCGGCGGGGATCAGGAACGTCAAGTGCACGGCCGCGATTAGATCGCGGAGCTCCGCCGCCTGCGTCAACGCCAGGGCCGCCAACACCTTGACCATCCGCTCGAGCATCTGCGTTTTGTTGCCGCCGCCGACGTCGCCGCCCAGCTCCGTCAGCAACTTCTTGCGCCCCCCCTCCTGCTGGCCTTCCACGCCGCGCTTGAGGGCCCACTTCGGCTCCTCGAGAGCCATGGGCGCGAGGCGGCGCGTGAGAGACGATGTGCCGATGCAGATCAGGTAAGTCTTGAGCCGAGTACTCGCGCAACGGGCAATCTAGGGTAGCAGGTGGGACCACTGGGCCAAGAAATCTCACTCTCGTAAGTCGATCTGGCCTGGCCCTCTTAGATATCACATGACGATCAGCAGCTTGATGACAGGAAGAAACATCACCACAATAAGGGCATTGATTCGTCACCACAATTGAAACATACACGCCAGTTCTACGATGTACACGTTGAATATGTGTCGATAACGCTTTACTCGAATCAAACGATGCCGAACACCCCTCCCCAGTCTCAGTAGTGAAGAAGCATTTCCACGACCCGTCACCTCCTCCTCCTCTTTCATGTCTACCCCCCCTCACGATCCATCGGTGGTTTTTGAACATCCTGAGCCCGCAAGACCCACGTCGACCTTGATAAAATCTTGCCGCGCCTCCGTCTCGCAGACCAGGTCACTAAGGTAAGCATGAGTGTCACTAGCAGGCTCGGTTGCGGACGTGATGCGAAGCTCCGACAAGAACCACTCCGCGTCCTCCACAGCGAGCAGGGCCTTCAGATCCTCTAGTACCCGACGAGCCCAAGGGTTAGCATTCTCCGTGAGCCTCCCGTCCTCCGTCATCGTCTCCCCCCTCTCCCAGTTCATGACCCCGAAGTGCGCCGCTATCCACTGCCTGTGTCGTTCTGGTCGTTTCGCGATGGCTTGAAGTCTCTTTAGTCGTCGCGCCCTCAGTTCAACCACGAGCGAGCACAGCCTCCAGTGTTTTCTGACACGCTCATTTGACCGCGATGAGTGCACTCCCTCGACCTCCTCGTGCGCTAAGCTACGGAGCGCCTTCCTAGCCAACTGATCTACAACTTGCTGCAGGTCGGCCAACTGGCTGGCCGAAGGAAGATAAGCCTCTAAATTCTGCACAGCAGCACCGATGATAAAATACAAAAACATGGCTCGTTTCAATCGAAACGGGACCCCTTTCAAGAACCAGAAGCCGCCCAGGGAGTAACAAACTTTAAAGATGGCCGCCTTGCGGGCCTTCAGTTCCAGAGCATAAGCCTGGCCCGGCCTGGGGTCCGCCACGAATTGACCGCCAAGCTAGCGAACCTGATGGCACGCGTCCCCTGGGACTTGAAGCCTCCCTAGACGTATGTCACGCAAGTCTAAATGAGCGCCTGGTCCGAGCAGGCGCAGCAAACTCATCTGCTTCTTGGTATTCTGAGCACAGTTATCTTCGGCAAGCGCCACCGAGAGGATATCCGAAGCACTTCGCACCCTCGCGACGAGAGAAGAAGCACGCTCACTGGGCTTTCCCAAGTGGGAAAGCTCAAGATCATCAGCATACCGGCACAGCGCGAGGTCGATCGGGGAAGGATCGCAGGGGCTCTTAGCCGCCAGATGTCCCTCCATCACTCCCTCAGCGGCCAGTGCACTGCACCACCGTGCAGCACTCGGTTAAAAGGCCCTCACCCACGCCGCCACCATAAACGGGCCCCCCATCATCCCGCCACAGCCAGGCCGCAAAAGCACCGACCCGAATTCACACGGAACTGAGATGGTGGCCCGATCCACCCTCTGGAGCCCCATGGGAATTGTACCCCCATCAAAAAGTTCTGCCGTTGCCAGCTTCAGCCTGACCTGAGAGATACTACCGAACGCATTAGTAGCATCAAAGTACTGCCTGCAAAAAGATCTACCTTCCCGCTGCGCTCTCCACGCCAGAATGGAAGATACTAGCATGGGGGTCTCTTTACTCCTACCTGGTTGATAGCCGTGCACATCAGGAGCCATGATCGATCTATTCATCAAAGCCGAGTACCACACTTTACCTATCGGGGGCAACATGTGAACCCATCGCTTCCCAGCGGGGCCCTCGGCATCTGACTTCCTAAGCCCGCTAGCCTGACTGCAGTGCCAAACTCTCGGGGTGTGCAACGACGATCGGATTCGCCACAATCCTGAATACATCGCCCAAGTGAAGAAAAAAGTGGGCCTCGCCGCCTCAGGGGCCCCTACACCTCCTACTTGTTTCTTGGCAGGGATCCCCGAACCCGGATTCAAAGCCATGTCCCACAATTCAATCGGAGCTGACCACTTAGGGGTAACTCTCCTCTTACTCACACGACGTAACTGCCTGCGCACACGTTTTAAATCATCTTGCACCTGCTCAGCTTCATTTGGACTAAAAGGTGTGCAATAAGTCTGAAACTCAGGCAAATCCCCCCACCGCTCCAACTCCACCGCCTCCATCCCTCCAAGAGGTCCAGGCTCCGCCCAGAACTTCAGCTGCTCCTCACGGGTCGGCCGGGCAGTGCGAACCTCCAACAGTTTCCGTTTCTTGGGACCGATCCGCACCCCCGCCGCCATCCTCGCGTGAAAAAAAGCTTTGTGCAGGTTCCTCGAGCCCCAAGAGTCCCTCAGGTGCTCAAGGTGCTCATCTCGACGCTGCTTAAAAGCCTGCCTGGCCATCCCTCTGAGCGTCTCCGTGACCTGGCGAATTTCCTCCGACACGGCCTCCAGGGTCACCGACGCCCCCCCCCTCCAGGGAAACCCGAAGCTCCCGGCGACGCTGCAGCAGACTGGAACGGGTCCCCTCAAGCTCAGCTCGCCCAGGCACACTCTGAGACGCTTTCACAAACAAAGGGCACGCAGCATCATGCAAGACCTGCTCTAAATACTGAAACAAACGATCAGGAGAATCCTGCGACGCAAGTCGCGTCCACTCCTGCTGTTGCGCTTCCATCCTCCCCTCCACCCCGTCTAAGAAGTCCCGCAAGCCCACCCCTCCCCTCAAAGCAGCCATCATCGCATCTGGGTGCAGACGCTGCTGGCCTAGGTGAGGCGGCTGCTGGCGCGTCTGCTGCTCCTGGCGAGCAAAAGACGGGCGCGTCACTTCGAGAAACACAAGCAGATGGTCTCGCTTATCTGCCACATTGATGAGCTGGAGGCGGCGCCCTTTGCCCATGAGCGCTCCCGTCACGCGCACCGCCCCCAGCATCGACTGCGGCACGCACACGTAGTCAAGGATAGAGTTCG
>CAUYUJ010008569.1:369111-386611 GCA_963575745.1 Prorocentrum cordatum | reverse complement strand
CCTGTAGGAGGACATGCCCGGCCTACGTGCAGCTGCCACGCCACGCGGCAACTTTTGTTGTCCGCCCCCTCCTGGGCGCACTCTCCCGCCCTGAACAGAGATGCCGCTGGAGGTCGACCTCCGTCTTCAAGGAGGGGCAACGACAGGGGGGGAAAGGGATAGGGGGGGGAGGGGGAAACGCCGACCTGGAATCGGCGATACATCGCCGATAGGTCGGCGATGGGCCCCCGATGGCGCGACCGCACCCTCCCTCGGCAGGTCGGGGCCATCGGGCCCCCGTCGGCGATCAGTGGGCGATTGTGGGTCGATGCACCGCCCCCCTGTGCTCATCCCCCCCCTGTCGCTGCCCCTGATTCGAGCGCCTGTGGAGGCCGCCTCTCTCCCGACCCACCGCAGGGGCCGTCCAGAGCAACGGCCCAGGACGACACCCTGCCTCGGGACAGGGGTCGAGAGGCCCCGGGGCCAGAGTTGGGTCCGGCATGTCCTCCTACAGTTATGTTGCTCCCATCGTACTTAAGGGCCAAATCCAAAAAATACTTTCAAGCACCCAAAGAAGTACCGAAACAGTGTCGAGCGAGTATCGCCTCCCCGAGCCCGACACGCGAAAGCCCTCCAGTTTCGGTGCGTTCTTGCTGCGCGAAATTCTTTCTGGTGGATCAGGCTAAAGCAGGGTTGGAACATCATAATGCTGCAGGCGGATTTTGGCATAACAACGGGAAATATTCAAACTTACCCCAGTGCGACCCTACCTAGAAGTTGGAGCCCCTAGGAAAGCAGCATTAGTTGCTAAGCTATGCTATGCTATGCTATGCTATGCTATGCTGCGCTGTGCTATGCTGTGCTGTGCTGTGCTGCGCTATGCTATGCTATGCTATGCTATGCTGCGCTATGCTATGCTGGGCTATGCTATGATATGATATGCTGCGCTCTGCTGTGCTACGCTATGCTATGCTGTGCTCTGCTATGCTAAAGCTCAGCGAAGCTAAGATGCAGGTAAGCTAAGCTAAGCTAACATAAACCTGAGCTAAGATGAAGCTAAGCTAAGCTAAGATGAAATAAGCTAAGCTAAGATGAGGTAAGCAACGCTAAGGGGACGTAACTGGGGGAACCGCGGGGAGGATACTGGGGGAACCGCCCGGGGCGCTTTCCACTGCCTGGGCCCTTTAAGCCCAGAGAGTAAGAACCCTTCTAGGCAGAGCCTAGGTAGGGAACATGCCCAAACAGAGCCAACAATAGGCAAACCATCGTCCCCAGACTATTTTTGGAATATTTTTGAATATTCCTCCTGTAGAGGGACATGCCCGACCTAAGGCCAGAGCTTTTTGCTCCCAACCCTCGGGGGACACATGATAACACATACATAAAAACTCTCGGAGATCTGCGCGGACTTCTCGGATCTGCGCTGGGACCCCCCCCCGGCGTCGCCTCCGGCGCCGCCCCTGGCGCAAATCATGATCGGCTCCTCGAGACCCTCCCATGTTGGGTCCTCGTTTTGAACAGAGCGCTGCATCTCCTGCTCAGGAGGAGGAGGAGGAGGAGGAGGAGGAGGAGGAGGAGGAGGAGGAGGAGGAGAAGGCCTCAGAAGCAGGGGAACAGAAAGTGGCATGAACATAACAGCTAGGAACTCCGCGCGGATGCCTCGGACTGGCGCTGGGCCCCCCCTGGCGGCGCCTCCGCGCGCCAGGGAAGGGGGTCCAGCGCCGATCCGAGAAATCTGCGCGGACCTCCGAATTTTTATGTTTGTGTCATTGCTCGTTCCCCTACTTGTCGGCGGTGGACAAACCTCCCTTGCGCAAACCACCCTTCTCAATGAAAACGGCATAGGACCGAAACCGACGGACCTGGATCCGCAACACTGACGGCCGCGACGCCCCCTCGCGAACCGAAAGCGGCCGATTCGCTAATCGACGTGTCAGGTTAGGAGGTCTATCAACCTCCGAACTTGTCTCTCCTCCCGCCGACCTGCCTTGCTCCTCGCCGTCACGCCACGCCTGGCCTGGCCTGGGCGCTGCCCGCCGCGCACCCGTCGCAAATTGTCCCGTGGGGTCCTGGGAAGTCCAGCGGCGTGAGGCTTTTCACGCGGCCCAAGCTAACACTCCCCTCCCTGGGCGCTGCCAACTGTGACGCCTGCTCTACTTCTGTGGACCCTGTGAGAGGTCCAACGGAGTGACGCCCTACGCATACCCGGAGGGGACCTGGCCCTCCATGGGTGCTGCACACTGCGCAACCGCCGCGACTTGTCGCGAGCTCCTGGGAGGTCCGGCGGAGCGACGCTTCTGCGCCTGCAATCGAATGCTCTTCGGCGTCGTCGCAGGATCGTCTCTCAGGGCGCGCGCAGTGCTCCAGCTAAACACCCCGCACCAACCATTCTGAGCATTTTCTTAAGGTGGAAGGCTCAGGGTGAACGCCAAAATGGGCTATTGCACCTTGAAAATCGATCCGTCTTGTGATTGATTCACCTTTTGCAGTCTCAAGCCTCGAAAGTCGATCGACACGACATTTCAGATTCCACCCTCTGCCCTCCACCCCAAAGAACAAAATGCTCGGCCATTGCTGACGCCTCAAGCTTGCTCCGGCCTCCTCCTGCCGGCGGGCCCACCGCCGCTGGGACCCCCGCCGCCTGCCTCCCCGGGGATCTTCTGACCCGGGTCGATCCAGACCCGGGTCAGCAGGAAACCAAGAAGCTGCAATGCAGGAAAACAAAAAAACTGCAGTGCAGGTCTTCGCAAACCCGGGTCAGCCAATCTGTGCCGCCGCGCGGCCACGGGCGGCTCGCTGACCCGGGTCAGCCAGCAGGGGCCTTCGCAGGATCCTGCAGGATCTGGTGCCATGGCTGACCCCCGTTTGCATTGACCCCCGTCTCGAGGCTCCCGAAAAGCCGCCCCCAAATCTGTCCCCGGACCCATCCTGGAGTCGAAACTGGCCAATTTTTCGAGCCGCTTCCAACCGCGGAGACGAGTGGTGGCCGGAACCCACGCCGGGCCACCTCGGCCTCCCAGCCGGCTCCAATCTGGAACACCCGACCCTGTCGCTCACGACCCCGCGATCGACGGTGGGCGATCTGGAGGCCTCCCAAGTGAGGTCCGAGCAGATGGGTTAGGGGGAACGCGCCGCATCGCCGATACAACGCCGATGCATCGCCGATACATCGCCGATGCGTCGGCGATGGATCGGCAACGTCGGCGTGAAGGAATGCGGGCCCCACATCGCCGATGCGTCGGAGATGAGGCGCGATCCTCCTACCCCATCAGCTCGGGCCCGATTTGGGAAGCCTGGGCGATCGCGCCCTGCGTATGGTGGATGCGCGCCCGGGGCGCTGGCGTGAGCGAGCGCTCGGAGAAAACGTCCTCCATCCTGTGCACGCCGAACGCGAGGCGGCTGATGGCGGCGTCGCCTGCAGCTGGTCGTCGCCTCCTCCTGCTCCTCCGCCTCCGCCTCCTCCTCCTCCTCCGCCTCCACCACCTCCTCCTCCTCCTCCTCCTCCTCCTCCTCCTCCTCCGTGTGTCCGCGTCCTTCCATAATCAGAGGGCCACTGCCCCAACACAACAACTTCTCCTTCGGGGCTTGCTGCCCCCGAGGTGCCCGGAGGACCGTGTGGAGCGCCAGGAGGGGCAACGGGGCGAGGGGGGAGGGTCAAGACATCCGTGCAGCGGACCAGCGGTACGGCCCTTGAGCTGGTGCTTGCCCGCGCCAAGTCCGCGGGTTCGTTATCCTCCCCTTCAGAGGGTCTCCAATGAGGTTTCCCCTCTTCGTTTCGCCGCCCAGGGGTTCTCCAACGAGCACCCGTCCCTGCGCCCAAAAGGGCAATCCTGCTGAGCCAATCCTTCCGTGCGTGGTGTGAAGGAATCACGACGGACGTTTGTTGTTCGATTCGCATTTCCAAGGTATTATCATTGTTGCTCCCCCTTCTGGCCCATGGTGTTTTTGCATTGATGTGCTCCTCCCGGGGCGTCCAAGGAATGTCTTGGGCCTCCGAACTGGGCCCCTGGCCCCCGGTTTACAACAGCAGCAGCAACAACCATCATTTTAAGACTGTTCTTCCTTACCTGCTCGCGTGTCACTCCACACGTATATCCCAAACCCTCGATGACCGCCCTCTTCGTGTTCGATCGTTTCCCCTTGGTGGTATGTCTTCCTTACCTGCCACGTGTCAGCCCTGAAAGAGGGAGTATCTTTTCTTTGAAACTTTCTCGGCGGAGATCGCCACCACGTTCTGTCCCCAGCCACAACAAGTATTTTTCTCAAGTGTTTGAGCCAGCAGCAGTTAGGGGTGCGGACATGGGCTGAGGCGGCTCCGTTTGATGATGCCTCGGGGCATCTCCTGACCACAGTTGCCTATTTCTTCCATCTGCTGGCCCCGTTGATTGGTGTTTTGTTTTGTGCTCGGTGTGGGTATTTCGGGGTCACCAGTGCCCGAAACTTGAAATTACAGTGCCCGCCTACCCGAAGCCCTCCTGTGCTCGTCTCCACGAAAGGCCATGAAGCGCTCAGCAGGTTGAGAAGCGGGTTGCATCCCAAATCGGGGACGATTTTCCCACTTGATTGATTTCGGCGTCGCGGCCAGGCTTGCACTTGGGTGCTGCATGATGTTATGAATGCTGAGTGCAACTTTTTCTCCTCCTCCTCCTCCTTATCCTATTCCTCCTTCTCCTCCTCCTTTGGTGTGCTTTTCAGCCTTCTGCTCCTCCTCCTCCTCCTCCTCCTCCTCCTCCTCCTCCTCTGAATGTGTTTTTTCTCGCATCCCCAGAGATCCAGCGGTTCGAGCAAATCAGGACGGGTGTGCTTATTTGTTGTGTTGCCTCTGGGGGCAAATTTCGGGCCCGGGGCTCCCATCAACAACAACAACAACCCAGTATGAAAAGCCCACCCCTGGGAGGGAGTCGAGAGGTCCATGGTTTCGTGCCTCGATCAAATCGAGCCGCTGGATGCCAGGTTCCTCCTCCTCCTCGTCCTCCTCCTGCTCGTCCTCCCCCCTTCTCGCGCTCGCCCTCCTCACTGCTCCTGCTCGTCGCCCTCCCTCCTCCTCCTCCTCCTCCTCCTCCTCCTCCTCCTCCTCCTCCTTCTCCTCCTCCTCCTCCTCCTCCTCCTCTTGCTCGCCCTCCTCGTCCTTCCTGCCCCCCCCTCCTCTTCCTGCTCCTCCTGGGCACGAAGGCACGGAGCAGGCCGCCACCGCCGCCGCCGCCGCCGCCGCCGCCGCCGCCGCCGCCGCGTCGTCGTCGTCGTCGTCGTCGTCGTCGTCGTCGTCGTCGTCGTCGTCGTTGTCGCTGTCGTCGTCGTTGTCGCCGCCGCCGCCGCCGCCGCCGCCGTCGCAACCGCGGAGGCAACCGCGGAGGCCTGCGGCGCTGGCCGCCGGGTCGGCCCCGGCCCAGCACAGCAGCGCGGCGGCCACGCAGAGCGCCCCCGCGCCGGCGCCCAGGAGCGCCGCGCTGCGGCAGAGCGGCGCGGCCCCGGGCGGCGCCTCTGCGAGGGGGTCGGAGCGCTCGCCATCGCTCGGGCGTCCATTCCCTGCGTTCTTTGTCGGTTTCGTGCGTGGTTTTTTCGCCAAATGATCAAGGATGCTCCTCGATGGTCCTCGCCGAAGGAAAAATTCACACGTCCGAGCGATGCCAAGAGCGGGGAGGCGGCGTGCCCAGGCGCGGCGGCGAGTGGGGATGCAGCGCGAGAGCGAGTTGCGAGGTCTGCGTGCGTGCGCCTTCGCGTGCTTCTGCAGGTTCTCTTCGGCACCGCCTGTTCTCCGCACCCTCCGGCCGCATGAGGCCCCGCCCGCCCGCGTCCCCAATTAGTGCTTCGCGCGCCCCGCCTAGCTCTTAACTGGAAGAGGCCTGCTCTCGACCCGCCGACCAACAAAATGTTCCTGCAAGTTTGGCGGCCTCGGGACGCGTTCCAGCGGCTGCGCCTCGCCGAGAGCATTTCGGGGATGCCCAGGTCGTCCCGAACGGGCGCCGGAGACCGGAGGTATGACCCGGGAACTGAACTTGGCGGCGCGCCCATGGGGGGAGTGAGAAGGAGGCCCTCTCAGAAGGCGGCGGGGCTTCTCAGAAGCCCTCGCGCCTGTCCGAAAGTGTTTTTTCTCCGTCGCCGGGGAAGGCTAAAAGAAAACCTCCCAGAAGGCCGGGGGACGTCCGAGTCTTCTGTGGAACCCTTCTCCTTCTCACTCCCCCCCAGGCTCGGCGTCGAGAGGAGGCAACGTTCCCAGACCCCCTCGGGTCATGAACAACTCATGACGGACATTTTTTGTTTTTTGCTATTTTCGGCCTCTGGGACACTCGCCGTGCTTCGGGACCATCAATAAGAACGACTCTGCAAGGAGAGCCACTCCCAGGGCATGGGTCGAGACCTCTGAGGGTCGATGTTATGAAGAATCACGACGTCGGGTCTGGGGTAAGGGGGAGGTTCGACGTGGAGGCTCGAGAATTTCGGGGTCGAAGTTGATCCCAGAAAAGTACCCTGGCGAAGGACCCAACTATATGCAATTGTGAGCACCGCACTTGTCAGCCCCGCCTTCGGTGGAGCTCCCTGTGGGACCACGAAACGCGTGAGGGTGCGCCGAAATGGGTGCGGTGGCGCCATGCGCGAACCCTGTCAGTGGGGCCTTCGGTGGAGCTCCCTGTGGGGCCATGAAGCGTGTGAGGGGTGTGCCGAAATTGATGCGGTGGCGCCGTGGGAACCCTGCCTCTGGGGCCTTCGGTGCTCCCCATGGGGCCACGAAACGTGTGAGGCGTGCGCCGAAATGGGTGCGGTGGCGCCATGCGAACCCTGTCACTGGGGCCTTAGGTGGAGCTCCCTATGGGGCCACGATGCGTGTGAGGGGTGCGCCGAAATGGGGCGGTGGCGCCATGCGAACTTTGCCACTGGGGCCTCTGGTGGATCTCCCTATGGGGCCACGAAACATGTGAGGGGTGCGCCGAAATGGGGCGGGGCAGCCATGCGAACTTTGCCACTGGGGCCTTGGGTGGAGCTCCCCATGGGTCCACGAAGCGTATGAGGGGTGCGCCGAAATGGGGCGGGGCCGCCATGCGAACGTTGCCACTGGGGCCTTCGGTGGAACTCCTCATATGGCCGCGAAACGTGTGAGGGGTGCGCTGACATGGGGCGGGGCAGCCATGCGAACTGTGCCACTGGGGCCTTCGGTGGATCTCCTCATTTTGCCACGAAACGTGTGAGGGGTGCGCCGAACTGGGGCGGGGCCGCCATGCGAACTTTGCCACTGGGGCCTTCGGTGGAGCTTCTTATGGGGGCCCGAAACGTGTGAGGGGTGCGCCGTAGTGATGCGGGGCAGCCATGCGAACCTTGCCACTGGGGCCTTCGGTGGAGCTCCCTATGGGGCCGCGAAACGTGTGAGGGGTGTGCCGAAACAGATGCATGCGGAGGGCGGAGGCAGGGCAGGGAGGAGGGAGGAGGGGGAGGAGGAGAGGAGAGGAGGGGGAGGAGGAGAGGAGAGGAGAGGAGAGGAGAGGAGAGGGGAGGGGAGGAGAGGAGAGGAGAGGAGAGGAGCGCGGGGCGCTGTCTTTTCAAAACGAGGACCCAACACCACAGGATGGTTTGGAAAACACACGGCGTGAGGTTTTAGGCTGTTTCGACCCTCGGGGGCCCTCGCCAGGCCCCAAGACCGCCAAAAAACGGCCTGGGATGAAGAGTTGGCCTCGGGGAGCGGGTCGGAGCTCTCCGGCAACTTTTGCGCAGCGTGCCGCGGTGGCGGCGGCCCCGGCGACACGCTATGCCCTGCGATCGGACAGCGTGTCGCTCCGCGGGGCGCGAGGCCAGGGAAGGCTCGGGACGTGGACAGCGTCTCGCGCCGAAGCGTGACACTTGGGGGGAGCTTCGAAGCTCGAGGTGCTCGGGGTCGGAGTGAAGCATGTTTTTTTTTGTTTTTTTTTTTTTTGTTTGTTTTTTTTTTCTGGCATTTTCGTAGGCCCTCGGCGCTTGTCCAGCCTCGGGATGCTGTCCCGCAGCTGTGCCTCGCCGAGAGCGTTCCAGGGGTGCCCGATATCGCCCCGAACGGCCGCTGGAGATCCGATGACCTGAGACCGCGACGAGGCCGCCAGCGCCGACGCCGTCTGCGGCGCCGACTGCGGCGCCGACGGCGGCGGCGGCGCCGACGACGAGGCCGACGACGACGGCCCGTGATCTCCGATGTGTTTTTTCTTGTTTTTTGTTCCAGCTTGAGCGTTTTTTTTTTTTTTTTTTTTTTTTTTTTTTTTTTTTTTTTGTTTTTTTTTTTTTTTCCAGCCCGAGCGTTTTTTCCTCGATTTCAGCCCTCTGGAGCCCGTTGTCGGGCCCCGGGGCCAGCAGAAAGGCTTCCAGGGCGAAAAACTGGGCCCAGGGCCTGGGGAAGACCGTTGGGGCAGCGCATTGAAAAACTCCCATCGGCGGGTGTATGGGAATGCGCCGCCGACGGCGACGGCGACGCTGCAGAGGCGACGCCGACTGCGACTTTGACGCCGACGGCGGCCGCTCAGGGCCCCCTACTATCAGAAACTTTTGCTTCGCGTGTCGCGACGGCGGCGGCCCCGGCGACACGCCATGCTCTGCAAGCGGATCGCGTGTTGCTCCGCTCCGCGGGGCGGGAGGCTGGGAAAAGCTCAGAACGTTGTTGCCTGGGAGCTGGGACGTGGTTAGCGCGTCGCGCCGAGGCGTGGTGGGCCAGAACTGGTGGCGTGACACGCTAAACCAACGTTTCCGACCGTAAACCAAGCAATTGCTAAGCAGGACTCTGAAGATTCCGCCTGGAGAGAACGATGAGTGAAGACTGTTTCGACGCACGGCTGCAGTGTTCTCTGGCGCGCCAACGTCCTGATTTGTCAACGTCCCCGTTGAAGGGGCACTGAGCGGCGGCGGTAGCGGTGACGCCGGCTGCGACATTAACGCCGGCGGCGACGACGAGAGGAGATTTGAAGGAGGACGAGGACGAGGAGGATGAGAACGGGAGACCAATGTAAACCCAAGACTCGTTAACGATATTGCAATAAACCCTCCTCCATATTCTGTCTTCATTTGCCCCTTACAAGGATTCATTTTCACCGGCAGAAGCGCCCCGTTGGAAGACAATCGCGTAAACATTTGGACCTGTGTCAGAACACTAGTCCTGGAACTTCAACGCCGCTAATCACAGTTACTGTCGCGTCTTGACGATCCTGGTTCGAATCAGAAAGCGCATGCTAGTATCTCAACACAGCGAATTAATGTGACTGCTGCGCCCAGACATTCCGACATCGTGCCAACACAACTTCTGGGACGTTAGCCATGCTAACCCTTGAAACTGCTGCAAACCCTTAAGACGAATGTGCGCGGCGCCCAAACGATAACCACATATTGAAAGCCACGCGCCCTCAATCCCTGAAGTTCTTGCAAACTTTAAGACGAATGTGCGCGACGCTTAATCGAGAACCGCATTTTGAAAACGACCCGCCATCCATCCGTGATACTCTTGCAAACTTTCAAAACGAATGTGCGCGGTGCTTCAGCGAGAACCAAATTATCAAAACCACCCGCGCTCCATCCGTCAAACTCTTGTACAATTGTAAAAACGAATATGCGCAACGCTAAGGCGATAACCGCATTTTGAACATGACCCGTCTCCATCCGTGAAGCTGCTGCCACTTGAAACTTCAGGATCAGAAATGGTGAGGACGTTTCAAGCGAAAAGCCCAGCCCGCCCTGTCGACCAGCCTCGGGATGCGACAGGGAGGAATTATGTGTACGGAAGGGAAATTGATCATGATGCTGCTGATGGGGAGGAGGAGCAGCAGCAGGAGGATGAGGAGGAGGATGAAGAGGAGGAGGAGGAGGAGTAGGAGGAGGAGGAGGAGGAGGAAGAGGAGGAAGAAGAGAAACAGCAAACACGGTAGAGGGGGACCAGCTCAGGGGTGGAAAGATCGACTGGGAATCGGCGATGCATCGCCGATAGGTCGGCGATGGGCCCCCGATAACACATCCGCACGTTCCTGGGCGGGGTGGGCTGTCGGGCCTCTGTCGGCGATGAGTGGGCGATTGGGGGTCGATGCGTCCCCCCTGAGCCATTGCCCGCCAACGATCCTCGTCTCTTGCAATAATTCGGCTCTCTGGCGGCCGTTTGGGACGATCCCAGAACCCCCAGACGCCTCTCAGCGAGGCGCAGCTGATGAAGCGCATCCCGAGGGCGGACAAACCGCCAAGGACGGGATAAACTGTCCGAAAACCCTGAACTCCCGATCTCCTCCTGAGCAAGTCCGACCCCCAAAATGGGCGGCGCGCACAAGGGAGTGGAGGGAGGGGGGGAGGCTCCTTAGAAAGAGGCTGCTTCTCAGAAGCCGCCGCCCCTACATCTATAGATGAGGCCCGCGCCTTCTGAGAAGCAGGGGTGCTTCTAAGAAGCCCTCCCCCCTCCGCCCACCCCCCTCTGCGCGTGGCAGCGACAGGGGAGGATAGGCATAGGGGGGGATGTATCGACGGCGAATGGCCGATACATCGCCCATGTACCGTCGATACATTGATCGTCGTTGCAGACCGCCTATGCATCGTCGATTTCCTCCTGATACCAACGATGCATCGTCGATGTATCCCTCCTCTGGTGATCAAGATTAAAGCACGTGAGAACATCATCACCTATGCCTATCCCCCCCTACCCGTCGGTCGGAAGAAGTAGGTACAACATGCTGTTGGAAAGCGGATGCAATAGATTGGGTCTAGGCCCTCCCAGAACACAACACAACATAGCAAGGCAGATCGACTCTTGCAGCAGAACGGCGCTTGAAGTAGATTGGGACCAGGAGGTCCGACAATACCTACTTCCAACGACCGGCGTGCAGCCTATATGCCAGTCCCCCCAACTCTAGGGGAATGAAACATGACATGAACATAGCAACTCGGAGGTCCGCGCGGTTTTCTTGGATCTGCGCCGGACCCCCCTGGCGCGCGGAGCGCGCCAGGGGCGGCGCCGGAGGCGCCGCCAGGGGGCCCCAGCGCCGATCCGAGAAATCCGCGCAGACCTCAGAGTTTGTATGTTTATGTCAGTCTTCGTTCTCCTATGTATATGCCTATGTCCCCAATCGTTGCCCCCGAACTGACGTTGCCCCTGGCAGGAGCAGGAGGCGCAAGAGGAGGAGGAGGGTGGAGGAGGAGGCAGGAGGAGAGGGGGAGGAGAGGAGGAGGAAGCGAGGAGGAGGAGGAGGAGGAGGAGGAGGAGGAGGAGGAGAGGGGAGGAGGAGGAGGAGAGGAGAGGGAGGGGGAGGAGGAGGAGGAGGAGGAGGAGGGAGGAGGAGCAGGAGGAAGAGGAGGCGGAGGAGGAGGAAGAGGAGGAGGAGGCGCACGAGCAGGACTCGGCCCGGAGCGCCCGCCGCCCGCCGCCCGCCCCCGAGGGTTTCGGCCTCGGCGGTCGTGAGCTCGCCGTCCGTCTGGGGGGCCACCTCGCCGCTGCCGCGGCGGGCCACAGAGGCTCCCCTCATTCCTCCCTCCTTCCTCCCTCCTCCTCCTCCCTCCTCCGCCCTCCTTCCTCCTTCCTCCCTCCTCCTCCTCCTACTCCTCCTCCTCCTCCCCCTCCCGCCTCCATTCCTCCTCCTTACAATAACTTCTCCCTGTCGCATCCCGAGACCAGTTTGTATGGCGGGCCGGGCGTTTCGCCTGAGACTTTCTCACCATTTGTGACCCTGAAATTCTAAAATTGGCAACAGCTTCACAGATGGAGGGCGGGTGGTTTTCAAAATGTGGCTCTCACATTAGCGCCGCGCACATTCGTTTCTTTTTTTTGTCATTGCAACGAGTTTCGCGGATTGAGGGCGGGTCGTTTTGAAAATGTGGCTCTCGCATTAGCGCCGAGCACATTCGGTTTTTAAACATTGTAAGAATTTCGCGGATTGAGGGCGGGTGGCTTTCAACATGTGCCTCTCGCATTAGCGCCGCGCACATTCGTTGAACACATTTGCAAGAGTTTCACGGATTGAGGGCGGGTGAATTTCAAAATGTGGCTCTCGCCTTAGCGGCGCGCGCATTCGTTAAACAATTGCAATAGCTTCACGGATTGAGGGCGGGTGAATTTCAACATGTGGCTCTCGCCTAAGCGCCGCGTACATTCGTTTTACAATCTGCAAGTGTTTCACGGATTGAGGGCGGTTCCATGTCAAAATGTGGCTCTCGCCTTAGCGCCGCGCACATTCGATTTAAATGTTTGAAAGTGTTTCACGTATTGAAAGCGGTTCCTTTTCAAATGTGGCTCTCGCCTTAGCGCCGCGCACATTCTGGATACACAAATTGCAAGAATTTCGCGGATTCCCATGATCGACGTACCAGAAATGGTGTTTTGGAAGGGTTGACGATCTGGAGGGCGCAACACAGTTAGGATGATTCGCGGAGTTGAGGTCCCAGGGATGGCGCTCTGGCACGATTCAAGATCTTCAAGACGCAACAATCAGGTTCAGCCGTGGCGCTGGAATGCCGAGAATCATGTTTTGGCATGCTTCAGGGTCTTCAAACGGTTGTCTTCCAACGAGGCATGTCCCTCTGTGGAAATGAACCGTTGTAGGGGCCTAAGGGGCCTATGAAGAGGGAGCTTTGGGCGAGGGTTTATTCCAACATCGTTGGTGACTCTTGGGTTTGCACTGGTCCTCCTCCTCCTCCTCCTCCTCCTCCTCCTCCCTCATCCTCCCTTCTCCCTCCTCCTCCTCCTCCTCCTCCTCCTCCTCCCTCCCTCCCTCCCTCCCTCCCTCCCTCCTCCTCCTCCTCCTCTCCTCTTCTCCTCCTCCTTCTCCTCCTCCTTCCTTCTCCTCCTCCTCCTCCGCCTCTCCTGTCCTGCTCCTGATCTCCTCCCCTCTCCTATCCTCTTCCTCCCCCATCCTCCTCCCTCCCCCTCCCCCTCATCCCTCTCGCTCCCCTCCGCCCTCGCCGCCCCTCCTCCTCCTCCATCCTCCGCTCCTGCTCCGCTCCGCTCCTTCCTCTCCCGCTCCTGCCTGCCTCCTCCTCCCGCCTCCTCCTCCTCCTCCTCCTCCTTCTCCTCCCTCCTTCTTCCTTCTTCTCCTCCCTCCTCGTCGTGTTGTCGGCGTCGTCCTCCGTCTCCTCCTCTTATCCTGCTCCTGCTCCTGCTCCTGATTTCCGCCACGCCGTCCTCCTCCTCCTCCTCCTCCTCCTCTTCCTCTTCATCGTTCTCCTTCCTCGTTCTCCTCCTTCTCCTCCTCCGCCTCCTCCTCCTCCTCTTCCTCCTCCTCTTCTTCCTGGCCAGACCGTGCGGTCTGGACCAAGACGTCTTCAGACCATCCTGTTAGGTGGCCGAACGCGTTCGTGCACCGTTGGCCCCCGGCGCTGTGGCCAGTCTTGCAAGGCCTGCAGCCACCTCGCTCCGCTGGCCCGGCCACCACAGCTGGGCTAAGCTGGCACTGTAGGCCAACTGGCACCGCTGGGCCGGCCACTGTGGTCAAGACCGAGAGGGCATCGAGCAGCCCTGCTCCCATGGCCCTGCCGTGCCGGCTGGGCCGAGGCGGAGGAGGAGGAGGAGGAGGAGGAGGAGGAGGAGGAGGGCCTCTCGGGCCCTCCAACTCCGCAGGCCCACCCCGTGCGACCGCGCGGCCTGGATCGAGACGGCCTCCGCCCGTGGTGCCCCGTTGGCCCAAACCGCTGCGGCCGGGCCATACCCGTCTCTTGCTACCATCACCCTACGAAGGCCCATGGGGAACGTCCTCGCTTTCCAAAGCCCAACTTCTTGCCGTTGCTCGGACGTCCATTTCCCGTGCATTTTTCGGTTTCGTGCGTGTTTTTTTGCTCGATGGTCCAGGAGGGTCCTCGATGGTTCTCGCCGAGAAGAAATGTACACATCCGAGCGATGCCAAGAATTTGAGCCTTGTGAGGGGTATTTGGAAGAGTCCCCGCTTGGGCGCCTCAGAGCCCCCCCCAATCTTGCCCCAAACCTCCTCCCCGCATCCGGCATCCAAATACTATCTCTTCCGCCCCTCGCACACCGTCCTGGTCTGCCGCCGCCGGTTTGTCGTCGCCGCCGCCGCCGTCACCGCCGCCGCCGCCGCCGCCGCCGCCGTCGTCGTCGTCGTCGTCGTCGTCGTCGTCGTCGTCGTCGTCGTCGTCGTCGTCGTCGTCGTCGTCGTCGTCGGCGTCGGCGTCGGCGTCGGCGTCGGCGTCGGCGTCGGCGTCGGCGTCGGCGTCGGCGTCGGCGTCGGCGTCGTCGTCGTCGTCGTCGACTGCTATCCTTACTGTTCGGGTTGATTGTACACGCAACTGCACGGTGTTCGGCCCTTCGCCAGGCTCACTCCTTCCCGGCCCTCTGCTTCTGAGTAATGGGCAAGGGCTTGGTCCGCCCTCCGCGAGACTCTTTGCAGCACCTGGCCCGCCCGTGCCGCCCAGATGGTGCACACGAAACGCCACCGATTTGGCCCACACGCCCTCCTCCATTTGGGACGCCCGGGGCCTCCCGGCCGAGATGCCGCGAACCGCTGGCTAGGTCTAGGTCGGGCATGTCCTCCTACAGGCGGATTTTGTTGGAGGAGTCATTAAATAGAGTCAAAACATATCCAACAATTGCCGAAACATCGCCCCAGACAACTGTTTGACTATTTTCCTTAATCAGTGCTTGCACTGAAGGGGTCCGAGCGGAAATTGACAAAATTAGGCGAACATTTTCCACCGATTCTGGTGGCCGGCTGGGTCCCCGGGTTCCCGGTTCCGGGATTCCAGGGCTCCTGCGGCTATTGCTTCTGGGCCGATTTCCGTGCGTTCCAGGGTTCCCAGGTTCCCGGTCGATCTCCTTATCGATCAAACCATCCACTATGGAGTTTTCTCAGGTGTAATTTGTTTCTGAAGTTTGGGCCTCCTATGGGAGGCCCCGCCTGCCCAGGTATCGGAGCCGCCTCGAGGTTCTGGTCCGAACGCGCCTCGGGAGAGGGCCGGGGAGTAGCGTCAAGTCGGGCATGTCTCTCTTCAGGAGGAACAGTCAAACCAAGTAAAACATGAGGATACCAGAGGAAAGCCCCACTCAAAGTCTGTGCAAGGCCATAGGGCTTTAGGGCTATGGAACGATAGGGCTATGTTTTTCTCTGGTGTAATTGAAGCGTCCTCCTGTGAAAGGAACACGCCCGACGTGAGGCCAGCCCCCTGCCCTGGGAGGCCCGCTTGCTCGTGAAGTCCTGGCGTCCTCCGCTCGCCTGGCTTCCCTGGGCGTGCCTGCACGGCTTCCCGCCTGACGAGGGAAGCGGGGAAGCCGCTCGACTCTTTTTTTGTTTTTGTTTGTTCAACCTTCCCCAGTTGAAGGGTTCAGGTTCGTAGCGTTTGGAGCGCTGCGGGGAACTCAAAAGGGGAAGCCGCTCGACTCTTGAAGCAAGGAGGCACCCAAAGCAGACTGGGACCTGAGATCTCCAGCACACCCACTCTCACATACAGATGGGAACTTTCCACGACTCGCAGATGTGAGGGCCCAGCGCCGCTCCTTTGGAGGCGCGCACAAGGGGGTGGAGGGAGGGGGGACGGCTTCCGAGAAGGAGGCTGCTTCTTAGAAGGCACCGGCCTTACGTCCACAGCTAAGGCCCGCACCTTCTAAGGAGCAGGGGTGCTTCCAAGAAGCCCTCCCCCCTCCCCCCTACCCCCCCTCTGCGCGTAGCTGACCCGCCCCCCCCAGACAAGTCCAGCCTCTTGTGAACCCCCTGCATCCCTCACAGCCGCCGCCCTGGCCCGTCTTCCGAGCCGCGCGCAGCCGTGGGTGGGGAGGACTGGCGCCGCGGGAATCGTGTGGGCAGGAGCACAACAAGGAACACAGTAGCCTTGACACCGAGACGGAGAACAGGAACACACCCACACAAGACTACGACGCGGTGTGAGCTCGTTCGGGCCCGGCTCGGTCTCGTTATAGCGCGTCAGGATCCGGACCGCAGATCGCAGCTGCCTCGCGGAGGCGGGCTGGTCCACTTTTTTCATCCCGCCTGGGTCCGAGTGCTGGCTGCAGGTCGGGCCTGTCCCCCTACAGGCGGATGTTGGAGGAAGAATGAAACGAATAGTCAACACATACGCCCCCAAATGCTCAACATAGTAGAAAAGTCGTCCCCAGGCTATCTTCTTAACTATTTTTGAATGCTCCTCCTACCGAGGGAGAGAGGCCCGACTGAATGCTGGCTCCCTCGAAGGAGGCCCCCAGGAGTGCCCTGGAGCGCGCCCTGGGATTTTGGAGGAAGGATTGAAAATAGTCAACACGTACTCCCCCAAATGCTCAAAACAGTAGAAAAGTCGTCCCCAGGCTATCTTGTCTTAACTATCTTTGAATGTCCCTCCTGCAGAGGGGGAGAGGCCCGACTCAATGCTGGCTCCCTCGAAGGAGGCCCCCCGGCGTGCCCGGGAGCGCGCCCTGGGCCTGCTCTCCGAGGGGCGAGGTACACACCGCGCGGCGGCGGCAGCGGCGGTCCCAGCGCGCGGCGGAGGCGTCACTTGAAGGGGGCGCCGAGAGCAGCAGCACCGCTCTAGACAGGTTTTTTTTTTTGGTCGGCGGGGCGGGAGCGAACCTCTTCCGCTAAAACCTAGGCGGGCTACGCACAGCTCTAATTGGGGAGACAGGGCACAGGCGGGCAAATTAACGAGTCCTGGACAGGACTAGAACAACAACGCCATAATCCGAAGCTTTTCGCGCTCCGCGCGGACCTCTTGGATCCGCGCTGGACCCCCTCCCTGGCGCGCGGAGCGCGCCAGGGGCGGCGCCGGAGGCGCCGCCAGAAGGGCCCAGCGCGGATCCGAGAAATCCGCGCGGAGCGCCAAAAGTTTGTGTTTATGGCGTTTCTTCTTCTTCGAGCTCTCGGGTGAGTCCTGGACAGGACTCCGAGGGGAGCCCCGCCCCTCTAAGACAAGCGCGCTCCGCTACTCGCAAAAAGTAACTGCCTGCACATGGCCGGGATCCGCCGCGGGGGATGTAAGATCCGCGATATCGAGGAAGGCATGTGCTATTTTTGTTGGACGTTTGCGCGCAGAACCCTCTGCGAGTAGTGGGCTGCGCTCGGCGACCCTCGCGCATCGAGCGCCCGCCCTCGAAACGGCCACCACACCGCGGCCCTCGAGCACAGGAGCCTGGATCCTCGACCGCGGCGACGACGGCGGCGGCGGCGGGGGGGGCGCGCTCCTCGTGGCTGCTTCTGGGCACCGCCGCCGCCGCGCGCCAAACCATCCTGTAGGGGGTCGCCCACTGAGCGACGATCAGAAACGGGTCTCACGCGAGAGGCCATAGCGACCTTACGCGGTGGCTTACGCGGGCCGTCAGCGCGTTACGCTACGCTGGAAGCGAGGGCGCCTGCGCGCGACCATGCGCGAGCAGCTGGCGCGCGCCAATGTCGGCGCAGACGACTCCGTTTTTTTTGTTTTTTTTCGTCGCTCAACTGACGCCAACTCTCTCTGCACTGGCACCGGCCCTGCAGTCGGGAACTCGTGGTTGGCGTGCCGCGGCGGCGGCCCGGGCGGCACGCCGTGCGGCGGCGGCCCCCGCGACACGCCGTGTCCCGCGAGGGGAGTCAGTGTGCCGCTCCGCTCCGCCCCGCTCCGCTGGGCGGGAGGCCGG
>CAUYUJ010008569.1:266611-364111 GCA_963575745.1 Prorocentrum cordatum | reverse complement strand
ATGCAGATGGTGATGATAGTGCTGGTGATGATGGTGACGATAAGAACAGTGACGAGGATAATAATGATGCTGATGATGAGTATGCGGATGATGATAATGCTGATGCTGATGATGATGATGATGCCGATGACGACGATGATGACCACGACGAGGATGATGCAGATGCTGCTGCTGATGATGCTGCTGCTGATCACTATGTTAATGACGAAGATGTTGCTGATGATTATGATGCTGCTACTGATGATGATGCTAATGCTGATGATGAGGTTGGTGATGACGATGAGGATGATGCCGATGATGAGGACGCTGATGACGAGGATGCTGGTGATGGGGATACGGATGCAGATGTGGATGAAGATGATGATGAAGATGATGAAGATGAAGATGATGATGATGATGATGATGATGATGATGATGATGATGATGATGATGATGATGATGATGATGATGATGATTATGGTGGTGATGATAATGATGATACTGATCATGGTGATGATGACGATGATGATGAAGATGATGATGATGATGCTGATGATGATGATGATGATGATGATGACGATCACTACGTTGACCACGGCGATGATGGTGACGACGATGACGACGCCGATATGGTGATAATGATAATGGTGATTCTGATGATGATGATGCTGATGATGATGGTGATGATGATAACGCTGCTTCTAGTGATAAGGCTGCTGCAAAGGATGATGGTGATGATGACTGATGCTGATCATGATGATGTTGATGATGACGATGAGAGGGATGACGAGGACGGGGATGATAATGATGCTGATGATGATGATGATGATGATGATGATGATGATGATGATGATGATGATGATGTCGATGACGACGATAATGACGACCACGAGCATGATGCAGATGCTGCTGCTGATGACGATGCTGCTGCTGCTGATTATGTTCATGATGCAGATGTTGCTGATGATTCTGATGCTGCTGCTGATGGAGGTGCTAATGCTGATGGTGCTGTTGGTGATGACGATTAAGATGATGCCAAGTATGAGGCTGATGATGAGGATAAAGAATAAGGATGAGGATGCTGATGATGAGGATGCGGATGCGTATGCGGATGAAGATGCTGATGATGACGACTGCCATGGTGACGTTGGTGATGATCATTGTGATGGTGGTGATAATGATGCTTTTGATGATGATGCTGCTGCTGATGATGTTGATGATGCCGATGAGGATGCTGACGAGGATGAGGATGAGGATGACGACGATCATGACGATGAGGACGACGATGAAGATGATGATGCTGATGATGATGCTGATGCTGCTGCTGATGATGTCGGCGATGATGAGGGTGATGCTGCTGCTGATGACGATGATGATGATGATGATGATGGTGATGATGATGATGATGATGATGGTGGTGTTGGTGATGATGATTCTGGTGATCAAGATGCTGCTGCTGATGATGCTGATGATGCTGATGATGTTGAACATGACGATGATGATGATGACGAGGATGAGGATGAGTATACGGATGATGATGCTGCTGCTGATGAAGATGGTGTTTCTGCTGACGAGAGCGATGGCGATGCTGATGATGCTGCTGATGATGCTGATGATGTGGATGCTGATGACAATGATGATGATGATGCTGATGCTGCTGCTGCTGATGATGATGATCTTGCTGCTGATGATGATGATGATTATGATGACGACGACGATGCTGATGCTGATGCTGATGCTGATGCTGATGCTGCTGTTGATGATGACGATTATGATGATGATGATGATGATGATGATGATGATGATGATGATGATGAAGATGATGATGATGATGATGATGATGATGATGATGATGATGATGGGTATGCCGATGAGTATGACGCGGTTGTTGATGTTGTTGATGTTGATGCTGATGATGAAGCTGATGATGATGACGACGATGATGATGATGATGATGATGATGCTGATGATGCTGATGATGATGATGATGATGATGATGATGATGATGATGATGATGATGATGATACCGATGATGATGGTTATGCTGATGATGCTGCTGATGATGATGTTGCTGATGGTGATGGTGATGATGCTGATGCTATTGATGATGATGCTGCTGATTGTGAGGATGATGGCGAATCATATCACTTTGCTGATGCTGATGAAGAGGAACATGAGGAGACAACGTGAGATGTGGAACCGCTCAGGGGGGCAACCATCGACCTGACATCGGCGATACGTCGGCGGTGGATCGGCGATAGGCTCCCGATAGCGAATCCGCACGTGCCTGGGCGGGGTGGGCCCATCGGCGATGAACGGGCGACTGGGGGTCGATGCACCCCCCCATAAGCCAGTCCGCTCCAATTTCGAGCATTACCTGGTCCTCGTCCTCCTCCTCCGCCTCCTCCTTTACCCATGAGTCGATCCTCGTCGTCTGGTTTTCGAGCATTACCTCGGGTCTCTGGCGGCCGTCCAGGACGATCTGGGAACCTCCTCGGACGCCTCTGCGCGAGGCGCAGCTGCGGAAGCGCATGTCGAGGGTGGAAAACCGCCGAGGACAGACGAAACCGTTCAAAAAACCGCGAACTTCCATTCCCCCCTGAGCCAGCTCTCCACCGCCGCCGGCGCCGATGACGATGACGAAGACGACGAGGAAGACGAGGACGACGACGACAACGAGGAAGACGAGGACGACGAGGACGACGACGAGGAAGACGACCCACGACGACGACGACGATGACGACGACGACGAGGTCGCCGCCGCCGCCGCCGACGCCGACGACGACGACGAAGACGAGGCCGCCGCCGGGGCTGCCGACGACGACGACGACGACGACGAGGCCGCCGCCTCCGCCGCCGCCGACGACGACCACCCTGATTTGAAAGGATCCGGGGACGCACCGCCCTGGGGCAGTGTAGACCCGGGCCAGTCGGGCTTTGCAGGGCCCTGGAAGATCCTGCAGGATCCTGCGGGCTCCTGCGCGCAGGCCGGGGCCAATGCAGCCCTGACCCCGCAGGATCCTGCAAGATCTGGCGCTCTGACCGACCCGCGAGAGGGAGGAGGAGGAGGAGGAGGAGGAGGAGGAGGAGGAAGAGGAGGAAATGGAGGAGGAGGAGGAGGAGGAGAGGAATGAGGGGAGGAAGGATACGGAGGAGGAGGAGGAGGAGGAGGGGAGGAGGAGGAGGAGGGAGGAGGAGGAGCAGAAGAGGAGGAGGAGGAGAGGAGGAGGGAGGAGGAGGAGGAGGAGGAGAGGAGGAGGAGGAGGAGGAGGAGGAGGAGGAGGAGGAGGAGGAGGAGGAGGAGGAGGAGGAGGAGGCGGGGAGGAGGAGGAGGAGGAGGAGGAGGAGGAGGAGGAGGAGAGGAGGAGGAGGAGGAGGAGGAGGGGGAGGATGAGAGGAGAAAGGAGGAGGACGAGGAGGAGGAGAGAGGAAGGGGGAGGAGGAGGAGGAGGAGGAGCGAGAGGGTACAGGTTGGCGCTCTCCGCCGTCCTCCTCTGGGCGAGGGCCCCCGCTCGCGCGGGTGCCGATCTGCTGCCGCGGCGCCCTGGGTCCCCTCTCCCGCGGGGCTGCGGGCGCGGTGCCCTCTGGGCCAGCAGGGGGCGGAGGAGAGAGAGAGAGGAGGAGGAGGCGGAGGAGGAGGATGAGGAGGAGGAGGAGGAGGAGGAGGAGGAGGAGGAGGACGAGGAGGAGGAGGAGGAGGAGGAGAGGAGGAGGAGGAGGGGAGGAGGAGGAGGAGGAGGAGGAGGAGGAGGAGGAGGAGGAGGAGGGAGGAGGAGGAGTGAGGAGGAGGAGGAGGAGGAGGAGGATGGGAGGGAAGGCGGAGGAGGAGGAGGAGGAGGAGGAGGAATCGGCGGAGGAGGAGAAGGGGAAGGAGAAGGAGAGGGGTAGGAGAAGGAGGATGATGATGATGATGATGATGATGATGATGATGAGGAGGAGGAGGAGGAGGAGGAGGAGAGGAGGAGGAGGAGGAGGAGGAGGAGGAGGAGGAGGAGGAGGAGGAGGGAGGAGGAGAAACACGATGAGGAGGAAAAGGAGGAGGAGCAGGAGAAGCAGGATGATGAGGAGGAGGAAGACGAGGTGGACGAGGAGGACAAGGACAAGGAGGGGAAGGGGGGGGAGACGGATGCACTGTTGAGTGTAGACCCGTTCTTCGGTCCGCTCCGCGTTTAAGTTACTGGCCACGGCGGTGGCTCTTGAAACGCCTGGCCAACGTCGCAGATAATGGGGCCCGCATGGCATCTCTACGTGATCTCCCAGTGCGTGTATGGGAGGCCGTTTTTTCTTACCACCATTAGAAGGATGTGGAGGTACGGACATGCAGGCGGCATCTCTCAGTGATTATTGTATGGGAGGCCCTTTCTTTCTGCCACCAATCTCGGTCAGAGGCGTAGAGCTGGAAGCACGGATTGTCTCCAAGTGGACACTGACACACCGAGCGTGTCGACCGTGGCGAACGCGTTGACCGCCACGGCCCTTGCATTCCATATCTGCATTTCCATCGCACTTTGGTGGCATCAGGCCAGAAACATATTCAGTAAGATGAGTGCCAGTATTCTGATTGCTTACTTGCTGCCCTGAGGGTGGGCACGAACTGCCCTCGATGAGGAGCCTTGCCATGGGAGGGAGGGAGCGGGAGTATGGAGGTGGACGGGGGATCCTTGCGTTACCTGGCCATCCAGCATTCTCTGGATGCTCTACTCATTCCTCTCATTGTCACTGATTCGCCTTGCTTTTTTCCCGACTGCTGCTCGTCAGGCCTGCATCTCTGCACTGCGCACGTTCAAAAACGCAACATGCATCACACCTAAGGTTAATCTAACGCAAAAGGGGGAGAGGGAGGAGGAGGAGGATGAGGAGGAAGAGGAGGATGATGAGGAAGAGGAAGAGGAGGGGGAACACGAGGAGGAGGAGGAAGAAGAGGAGGATGAGGAGGCACGATGAGGAAGATGAGAAAGACACCTTCCCCTGAGGCGCGCCGAATCCGCGTCGGTGCGCCTTCGCGACGGCACCCTCACACCGCAAGAGGCCCCACTCTCGCGGACCGCTAGGCAGTCAGACGCATTTAACCCTCGAAGTGGTTGGCCCCTAGACTTTGCGAGACGACATCTTGCGCTCGCGCAGTATTGAAGCTAGGACGAAATAATCCAACAACCACAACAACAGCATGACACTTGTCGGGATGTCCTAGAGGCAACGAGCAGACATCGAAGCGCACCCTAGGGCCACACTAACCCCACCAGTCGGCGAGGGAGGGAAGGAAACGCAGCACGACAGGAACAACGTGAGGACAACTGACGTAGTGCTTTATGGCATCACCACCACCACCACATCAAACACTACACTTTTCGAAGCTTGGCGATACAGACGCGACGTATTCATAGCATTGCGAGTACAGTTAAGCATGAGCAGACCGATAAAGCACTGGAGGTTGTGACCAAGGATGCGAAGGCGGACTAGCACAGTCGAGATCTGTTCTGGCGTGATGTCAGCATGCCAGTGCCTGAGACGGCGTTCTACTATCTCCTGAAAGCACGGAAGCGGGAACTGACTGAATAACACTTTCTTCAAACCACTTTGTATCTTGGGGCACTCCGCGGGACCCGATTCCCAAGGACACTCTTGGACTGACCTGGGGAGCTGCCACACATAATCGTACATCGCAACCGGTTGTATTAACGGGAATATGATGTCGCCCCTCCATAGCCTCCTTAAACTCCCTGTTGCACTCCCAGAATTTAGGGGACCTGGAGGTATTACTGTACAAAGCAACGCGTCCTTCGTGCCAGAGAGAGAGAGAGAGAGAGAGAGAGAGAGAGAGAGAGAAAAAAACACAAAGAGCGAGCACTCCAGCTATCGCTGAAGAGGTCGCCGATCCTGAGCAGGACAGCATTCGGCATGACATGAAGAGGAGGAGGAGGAGGAGGAGGAGGAGGAGGAGGAGGAGGAGGGAGGGGGAGGAGGAGGAGGAGAGGAGGAGGAGGAAGAGGAGGAAATGGAGGAGGAGGGGGGAGGCGGAGGAAGAAGGAGGATGAGAAGGAGGAGGAGGAGGAGGAGGAGGAGGAGGAGGATGAAAGGAGGAGGAGGAGCAGGAGGAGGAGGAGGAGGAGGCGGAGGAGAAGGGGGAGGAGGAGGAGGGAGGAGATGAGGAGGAAATGGAGGAGGAGGAGGAGGAGGGGGAGAGGAGGAGGGAGGAGGATGAGGAGGAAATGGAGGAGGAGGAGGAAGAAGAGGAGGAGGAGGAGGAGGAGGAGGAGGAGGAGGAGGAGGAGGGAGGAGGAGGAGGAGGATGAAATGGAGGAGGAGGAGCAGGAGGAGGAGGGAGAGGCGGAGGAGGAGGATGAGGAGGGGGAGGCGGAGGAGGCGGACGAAGAGGTGGAGGAGGCGGAAGAGGAGGAGGAGGAGGAGGAGGAGGAGGCGAGGGGGCGGGGGAAGCCCGTCTGCACAGGCGTCGTGGAACCGGCTGGGGGACCGAAGCGGCCCAGCACCGCTTCCGGCCAGCAGACGATGAGGGGAGGGAGAGGCCCCCCTCGTCGCCACGGCTGGGCGCGGCCAGGAAGACTTAGCAGTCTCGGCTCCAGGAGGAGACCGGGGACAGGTTCTGAGCGAATTGGCCCTCCGCCCCGCTTCTTCGCCGATTTTCGGTGGGCTGATCCAGCTGCGACTCCCCCGGCCGCTTTCCACAGGCATCCACGGCGACACCGACATCGAAGGCCGACCGAAATGATATGTTTGTCGGCACATGCGGTCATGCGTCTGGACGTGCCACAAAGAAGCGCACGTCCTTCGTCGACTCTGAGCTTTATTCGTCATTTGCCCCACGGCTTCGCGGGCCCGTTGGGAGATAAGGAAGCTCTCGTGGGGCACCCGTTGACAGGCCAGCTTTTTCCTTAGTGTGCCAACTGTAGCGAAACCAAAACCGACCCAAACAGACGGAACGGAAGCAGCCCAGGAGGACGCGGCGGCGCAACGACCGACCGAATCGAACCGAGCGAATGCGGCCGACCGCCAAACAACCGAACCACCGACCGAACAGCGGGCATCCTTGAAAAGGTGTAGTCGGACCATGGGGGAGAGCGCGTTTCGCGGGCGCGTTGGTGCGACACGCTCCTCGGCACGTCGAAAGACGGGGGGCCCTCCCCCCCCAGCATCCAACGCACCTGGCGAATTGGACCCTGGCCCTTCTTCCTACCGACCCCCCCCCCTCCCCACAGCACCGCACCCCCGCGCCAGCAAACGCCGACGACGACGGAAGACGACCGACGACCACGACGACGACGACCGAGGGGCAGCGATCGGGGGGCGCTGGGCTGGCACAGGGGGGGGATGCATCGGCCTGGACTCGGCGATGCATCGCCGACAGAAATCGGCGATGGGCCTCCGATAGGGAATCCCGCGCCTTCCTGGGCAAGCGGGGGCCGTCGGGGCCCCTCTCGGCGATCCGTGGGCGCCTGGGGGTCGAGGCATCCCGTTGCCCCCGGACGACGACGACGGGCGGGTGGGCGGGACACGTCGTCGCCGCCGCCGCCGCCGTCGTCGTCGTCGTCGTCGTCGTCGTCGTCGTCGTCGTCGTCGTCGTGCGTGCGGGGCGAGTCGTCGTTGTCGTGGGCGAGACGGTCGGGCGGGCGGCACACGTCGTCGTCGTCGTCGTCGTCGTCGTCGTCGTCGTCGTCGTCGTCGTCCGCCAGTGCCAGGGGGGGGAGGGGATGGATTGACCTCCCCCTTTGGCGCGAGGGGCGTGTAGGGAAAGGGGGGTGTTCTGACCCCCGCCCCTCGTGGACGCGGGGAGGTCCTCTCAGCTTCTCGACGTCCAGGAATGTTAGAGGGGGGGTCTCCTGGTTTAACACCACTGCCCCCCCCTCAAGCGACTACAGAACGCGCGATCTTCCAAACATGGCCACGAAGACATGGGTCGAGAACGTGGGCCTTCTCACCGAAGGGCCAGTGCCCCATGGATGCACTTCCTTGGCGAAGGGCGTCGCGAGGTGCCCCAATGCGAAACGCACGAAGGTGCCCCTCCCAGACTGGGCTTGCTCTTAGCCCTCGTGCCAGCTGCAAGATGCGACGCAGCCGGGTGGCACCACCACAGTCGCCATGACAGCAGCCCAGGGGGCGAAGCCTGCAATGGCCCTGATGCGCCTCCGAAACGGGAACCTCCAGTGCACGGGATGCTCTGCGGGGCGGTCTGGTCCGACAGGGTGGCGGCAGGCGGAGGACGGACGAGCCCAGACCTCCAGGAGGAGGAGGAGGAGGAGGAGGAGGAGGAGGAGGAGGAGGAGGAGGAGGAGGAGGAGGAGGAGGAGGAGTAGGAGTAGGAGTAGGAGGAGGAGCCCAGACCTCCAGAGGCTCGAGGACACCGTGCCCGAGCTTCTTCCTCTACGTTGTTCTCGACCTCGGGAGGCCGTCTGCGGGCCCGTGGGTCTTACATGCAGCGGAGGCCAGGCCACGAGAGAGCCTCCACGAGAGGCCCAACCCTGAGACCCCAGGGCGTCCATCGCGTTTGGTGGCGTGGGGACGTCACGCGGTCCATCGCAAAACCGTCGACACCCAGGGGACCCTGGAGGCCAGCAGGGTGTTTCTTGGCATGGGTCTCCACTGTGCGCACTGCGCGGGAGGAAACGGCCGTCCCAGGGAAGGGGTCGACAAGGCGGGGGCCTGGAGATTCGACATCGCTGATCGAGCCGTCGGAGGTCTGGGGGGTGGACGATCAAGGAGGAGGACGCAGACCTCGGGCGGCTTGAAAGAAGCACGACGTCCAGCATTTCAGGTTTTGGCCACTGGGGGCCCTCACTGGCCCTCGGGGCCTACCAAAAACGGCTCGCGGCGCAACATCCACGCGAACGCGCTCGATTCGAGAGCACTGGTGCTCCGAGCACTGAAGCAGCTCAGGACGTCGGAGACTTGGAGAGGGAGGGGCTGGACAGGACTTTGGGAGTTTTGCGTTTCTTCTTGGGGCCTCCTGGGGGGGCCTTCGTCGTTTCAATCCAGGCCCGCCTCGAAATCCTGGCCGCCACACGCTCCAGGACAGGTCAGGAGCGGCAAGCTCCGACATCCAGTGTTCTGGAGGCGACAGGCTACTTCGCGATGATTCGGCCTCCCTGGATGTCGCTCCTGGAACCTGTACGCCACCACGGCATGCAAAAAGGCCAAACGTGCCAAACAGTCCAGCCGAGCATTTAATTGCCAATCAGGAGAAACTGTGATGGACGTGAATGCTTTCATGACAGCATTTATATTTCAGCTCGGTCAATCTTTCGCCTTTTACTAGAGGGTTGCCGTGAGAGGGACGCATCAATATGACTTCCAGGCCCTGGGCCAGATACCTGCACAGAGGAAAGGGTTCGAGAGCTTCAGGGCCAGCGCTGTGAGAGGGATCGTGGCGTCGGCGGTCTGACAGGCCAAACGATGACAAAGGCGACGACGTCGGCGCGCCCCCGACCGAGGTGGAATATCACATCCTCCAGCCTAGCTCCGACGTCAACGTCGGCGCCGTGGCCGTGGCCGTGGCCGTGGTCGTGGACGTCGCCGCCGCCGACGTCGCCGTCGCCTTCGACACCGTCGTCTCTGCCGCCGTCGCCAGCGTTGCGGCTGCCGCAGTCGTCGTCGCCATCGTCGTTGTCGTCGTCGTCGTCGTCGTCGTCGTCGTCGTCGTCGTCGTCCGAAAATCCGCTCCAAAGCCCTCCCGAAGTTCATCCTGGCAAATGAAAATTACCTAACAGCGAAGACTGATAGGTTTCTAGTGGTCTTAAAAAAGAGCAGCAGATGACTCCACAGGGGGGTCTGGGCGGGTGCCGAACAGGGTGCCGCAGAAGTCGTTTTAAGCCAACAGTCAAACACTTCGTGCTCTTCGACCTCCCAGAACTCCATTCCTGGGCCACATTCTGAATGCCCGGAGCCAACTGTAGGCCACTTCGTGCTCTTCGAGTTCCCAGAACTCCATTCCCGGGCCACATTTTGAATGCCCGGAGCCAACTCTAGGCCACTTCGTGGTCTTCGAGTCCCCAGAACTCCATTCCCGGGCCACATTTTGAATGCCCGGAGCCAACTGTAGGCCACTTCGTGCTCTTCTACTTCCCAGAACTCCATTCCCGGGCCACATTTTGAATGCCCGGAGCCAACTGTAGGCCACTTCGTGGTCTTCGAGTTCCCAGAACTCCATTCCCGGGCCACATTTTGAATGCCCGTAGCCAACTGAGGCTGAGGCAGGCTGCTGCTGAGGCAGGCTGAGGCTGAGGCTGAGGCAGGCTGAGGCTGAGGCAGGCTGAGGCTGAGGCTGAGGTTGAGGCTGAGGCTGAGGCTGAGGCAGGCTGAGGCAGACGCTGAGGCAGGCTGATGCTGAGGCAGGCTGAGGCTGAGGCTGAGGCTGATGCAGGCTGAGGCTGAGGCTGAGGAAAAGGTTGAGGCTGAGGCTAAGGTTGAGGCTGAAGCTGAAGCAGGCTGAGGCTGAGGCTGAGGCAGGCTGAGGCTGAGGCTTAGGCAAGCTGATACTCTGAGGCTGAGGCTGAGGCAGGCTGAGGCTGAGGCAGGCTGAGGCTGAGGCAGGCTGAGGCTGAGGCCGAGGCTGAGGCTGAGGCTGAGGCTGAAGCAGGCTGAGGCTGAGGATGAGGCAGGCTGAGGCTGAGGCTGAGGCAGGCTGAGGCTGAGGCAGGCTGAGGCTGAGGCTGAGGCTGAGGCTGATGCAGGCTGAGGCTGAGGCAGGCTGAGGCTGAGGCCGAGGCTGAAGGCAGACTGAGGCTGAGGCTGAAGCAGGCTGAGGCTGAGGCTGAGGCAGGCTGAGGCTGAGGCTGAGGCAGGCTGATGCTGAGGCAGGCTGAGGCTGAGGCTGAGGCTGATGCAGGCTGAGGCTGAGGCAGGCTGAGGCTGAGGCCGAGGCTGAAGGCAGACTGAGGCTGAGGCTGAAGCAGGCTGAGGCTGAGGCCGAGGCAGGCTGATGCTGAGGCTGAGGCAGGCTGATGCTGAGGAAAAGGTTGAGGCTGAGGCTGAGGCAGGCTGAGGCTGAGGCTGAGGCAGGCTGAGGCTGAGGCTGAGGCAGGCTGATGCGGAGGCAGGCTGAGGCTGAGGCTGAGGCTGAGGCTGAGGCTGATGCAGGCTGAGGCTGAGGCAGGCTGAGGCTGAGGCCGAGGCTGAAGGCAGGCTGTGGCTGAGGCTGAGGCTGAAGCAGGCTGAGGCTGAGGCTGAGGCAGGCTGAGGCTGAGGCTGAGGTAGGCTGATACTGAGGCAGGCTGAGGCTGAGGCTGTGACTGTGACTGCCGTTGCCACTGCGACTGTCATCGCGAATGCGACTGCGACTGCGAGAACAGGAGAGTTCTACAACTGGATTCTCATCTGGATTTTAAGGGGAATGTTTCCATATATGCTTCTACACATCGCTGTTAGGTTGCTTTGCCGGGATAATTTTGTCCAGCCGTGGCGACGAGAACTTCCCGAAACGCTCCAAGAACATCCGAAACAAAAACGCCGACATCGTCGCTCTGGACGCCGATCGTCGCCGCCGCCGTCGTCGCCGCCATCTTCCGTGCCCCGGCGCCCCCCCCCCCGACAACCGCGCGGCACCCGCCTGGCGGCCCAGCTCGCCCGCGCCCGCGCGGGGCCACGCGGAAGGCCGCCCCCCCCGCCGCCGCCGGGCCGTCGTTGTCGCCGCTGCCGCCGACATTGCGGTCGCCGCAGCCGTCTTCGTCGTCTTCGTCGTCGTTGTCTTTGTCTTCGTCTTCGTCTTTGTCTCCGCCGCCGCCGCCGCCGTGACGCCGTTGTCGCCGCCGCCGCCGCCGCCGCCGGCGCCGGCGCCGCCGTGCCCCCTGCGCGCGCAGGCGGCGCCCGCCCGCGGGGCGCCCGCGCGGGCGGCGGCGGGAGCCCCCCCCCCGCGGTGGGCGGAAGGCACGTCCGCACCCGCGGCCTCTCGCGGGCCAGGCCCCGCGGCCGCGACGCCGTGGCCGCGGGGCGCCCTGCGCGCGCCTGCCCTGCGCGGAGGGCGCCCCGCAGCCACCCCTGGCGCCCCCCGCGGGGGGCATCGCGGCCCGGAGGCGCCCGGCTCGCGGGGGCGCGGGCCGGGGCGCGCCCGGGGCCCGAGGCCCCCGCAGCGCCCCCCCCCCCCCCTCGCCAGCGGGGCGGCGGCCTCGCCCGCCTCCACGGCCTTGTCCCAGTCCTCGGGGCGGGGCGGCGGCGGCCCCCGGCGGTGCGTCGTCGGCAGGCGCCTCCGCGCCGCCGGGCGCGGGACCGCCTGCAGCGGGGGGGCACCCGGAGCGCCGACGTCGTGGATTTTCACCGCGTGGGCTCCCAGGTGTCTCGGCCCTTCGCGGATCCGTTTTGAGCGACGGGCGTTGCGGCCCCCCAGGCCGCAGGGACCCCCCGGAAGCCGACAACTGCCAACAACTTCCCGCCGTGTCTTCGTTCGACTATTTGTCTGTGCGTATCTTCATGTTCCCCTTCGTATGTCTCAAGGCGCGAGGAGGTGTCGGCGTACACGTTTCGTGGCCTAACACAGGGAGCTCCCCCGAAGGTCTCAATGACAAAGTTCGCATGGCGTGCCCGCCACCAAATCCGGCACGTGGCCTCATAGGGAGATCAACCGAAGGCAGAGCTCGCAACTATGGTACTCACAAGTGCACATGGTTGGGCCCTTCGCAAGAATTTTGGTACTTGTCTGTCTGTTCCGCCTGTTCCCTTCCATTCTTCTTGCATTGCGCAAGACCGTGGCAACGAGAGCGAGATGCAAACCGCACCTCGCCGCGCGGACTGGCCCCAGCGGCCCAGCGAGGGCAGACAGACAACGTGGGTGGGTGGGCGGGACAGGCGGCCCCCCTTGGTCCGAAACTGCTGCAGAGGCAAACAAAAAGGGAAAGAAGCAGAGGGCAAGAAAACAGCACATACATGGGGCATCACCGTTTTTACCTTTCTTCTGTCTCACGACGCGATGGGGGCGTGGGCAGAGGGGCAGGAGAGCCCAGAATCGCATCGAGACAAGTCGGATCTCGGCGAGCGAAATGAATCGCATCGGCGGAAATCGGCAGCCGACTCGGGAAAAGTCGGATCGGCGGAAATCGGCAGGCTAGCGGGCCTCCAGCAAAGCATCGGAGCACAGACTGGAACCCCGAGTCGAGCCGACCCGGAAGCGTGAGGCCCCCGAACTCGAACCGAGCCGAGCCGCAAGAACCGACGCGAGCCCTGCAGAAGGGTCCTTCCGGATGTCGCCGTTCACCAGCTGCCGCGACAGGTGGGCCAGCAGCACCGCACGACGGGCGGGGGCCGGCGGCCAGGTGAAGTCCTCCGCGCGGGCGCGAGGCGCCGGGCGCCGAGCGCCGAGCGCCGTCGTCGTCTTCGTCGTCGTCGTCGTGTCGCCGTCGTCGCCGCCGTCCTCGTGCGATTGACAATGGCAAGACACATCGGCGTGCGACTGCGGGGGCGCAGAGATCGGTCTGCTGACGCAGGCGTCTTCCGAGCGCGAGCTCGAGGCCGAGGCCGCAGCACTGCGCGTCATGGGTTGCATGCTCCGCCGGCGCAGCCGCTGCGGACTGTGCCCCCTCCGCTGTGGCCCAGCGCTGGCTTGACCAGCGTAGGGGGGACCAAAAGGTACCCATACCATTAGGTCGGGCGTGTCCCCGTACAGGCGGATTTTGGACGACAGATTTGAAATACCCCCCCAAAATTCAAGAATTGCAAACACAAGTACCTGAACAATCGTCCCCACACTATTCTGTGAGTATTTTGACTTTTCCTCCTGTAGAGGGACAGGCCCGACTTAACACTAGCTTAACCAGTGTGGGGGGACCCAAAGGTACCCGTACCACTCCCTACTCCCCGGACCTCTCCCGGGGTGCGTTCTGACCAGGACTTCGAATCAGGCGAATCCAGCGAGCCCGCGACCACAACGAATTCGGTGCTCACGCTCTGGGAACGCTCGCCGCCCACGCCAGCGCGCCGGCACGACTGCGCGGGCGCGGCGCTGCCGTCGTCGCCGTGGTCGCGTCCGCCGCCCATGTCCGTGGCCGCCGCCGACGTCGCCGGCGCCGACGTCGCCGTGTCGTCGTCGTTTGGCGGCGCGCACACGGGGGTAGGGGTACTCAGAAGGCGCCAGCCTTACGCCTATAGATGAGGCCCGCGCCTCCTGAGAAGGAGGGGCGCTACTAAGAAGCCTCACCCCCTGCCCCCCTCTGCGCGTGGCCGAGTTGTGGAAGGAACAAGACCAGTCAGCTAGACTTAGGTCGGGCCTGTCCCCCTACAGGCGGATTTTGGACGACAAATAAAGCATACCCCAAAAATGCCCCCCAAATGCTCCAAAATGGTCCACAAATCGTCCCCAGAGTATATTTTCTGCCTATTTTGGAAGATTTCCCCCGCAGAGGGACAGGCCCGACTGAAGAGCTAGACCTCTCTTGGGGCCTCTGGGCCCCTTCTGGCTTACACTGGGGCGAGCTTGGCCCCTCCAGGGGCCCTCCTGTCGCGCCCGGCCGTGCGCCCGCCCCTCTCGGGGACATCTGGCGCGCCTTCTCGGCCATCTCTGGGGGCGATCTCGGGGGCCTCCTGGGCCGCCTCGGGAGCTCTGGAGGTCGAGACGGAGAACATGCTCACCCAAGCCGTGCGAGCCTGCGGGGGATCCGTGTACTCTGCCCCTCGACAGCATCTCGCGGGTCCTCCTCGGGCCCTGGGCTGTCGAGGGAGCGACGCTGCTGCTCCGTCTAGGGGCTACCCCTCGCCATCTTTTGGACCGTCTTTGGCCCGTCTTGGGGGTCTCTTCGGAACCTTTAGGGGCTGTCTTGGGCCCTCTGGGGGCGCCCCGGACTTCACCAACCTGACACAACTCAAGTCCAGCCAAGCATTCTTGTGTTTACAGTGGAAAGGACTGAATGAGAGCGGCTGTACGCAGAATATCATGCAGCCATCTCCGAAACAATAGAACTCAGAAAACCATTCATTGAATCTGCAACTGCTTTCCCCAGCCGTCTCGTTCGGGACGCCCTCAGCAATTTGAACATCGGGCACATCCCTCACGCAGGTAGCGACGTCAGGGTCAGCCGCCACATGCACTTTTCAATATTTCGACGGAATGCTTCAGCGTGCACAATGAATTTCAATGGAATTGAAACACGATAGAACATTTTTGATCCGCGGGTCGAGAGCGAGCCTCTTCCGGTCGAAGCTAAGCGGGCCGCGCACAGCCTTCATTGATAGAGGGAAGAAAACAGAAGGAGGGGCCTCATGTCAAGGCCAAGAAAGGGCAACGCCCCGGGATCGGGCGGTGCCGAAGGCGAAGGGCATGCAAACACGACAAAGCAATACGGAACATATAATAAAACATCTCAGATCGGTCCCGTTCGGCTCCACGCAAGAGTGACCCTGGGTAAGAGTGACCTTTAGTGTGCGGCTTTTTGGGGGCCGCGGGGAGACCAAACCTGGGCGCGCAGGCCGCCGCTACCGCTTCGCTTTCGGCCATCTGGGGACCCACCCGTGCCCGCACCAAAGGCCACTCCGGCGAAAGGTCACTCTTACGTCTGGTCGACCCGTGCGCTCTCGCGCTTTCCCGGGCCTCCTCGCGTGACTTCGCCAAGAAGGCCCGGAGGCCCCGAGACGGGCCCCCGGAGAGGGCGCCGCCGAGGCCTCGAGAGGCGGGCCCGACGGCGCTCCCAGGGCGCGCGAGGACGGGGCCCCACGGGGGCCCCAGGAGGCTTCCCAGGAGGGCCCAGGAGGAGGAGGAGGAGGAGGAGGGAGGAGGAGGAGGAGGGGAGGAGGAGGAGGAGGAGGAGGAGGAGGAGGGAGGAGGGAGGAGGAGGAGGAGGAGGGAGGAGGGAGGAGGAGGGAGGAGGAGGGAGGAGGAGGAGGAGGAGGAGGAGGAGGAGGAGGAGGAGGGGAGGAGGAGGGAGGAGGAGGGAGGAGGAGGAGGAGGGCCCCGAGATGCCGAATTTCGAGCAGGGCATCGACAACAGAATCGACGTGCCTCAGGATTCATTTTCTCGCCGAATCACTAAAACATACGTGGAGTGATCTACGAAGATTCTACGTATTTTCGTACATCCGACGAGAAAACCAATTTCGGAATAAACCGATTCTGTAGTCGATCCCCTACTCCAGAAATTACGGATGCTCCCTCTGTTTTTGACAGATTTGTGTGTGTTCTCGCCCTGTCTCGCTCTCGACGCTCCAGCACGGCCCGCACGGCCCCCGAGCGCCCCACGACGGCCAAAGAGGCTCCCAAGAGCGCCCCCCAGACGGCCGAAGATGGCCCCGAGACGGCCCGAGAGGCCCCCAAGACGGCCCAGCAGTGCTCCAGGAGGGACCTAAAAGTGGGAACGCGAACCGACATTTCGAACCCCTCGCCCCAAGATGGCCCCCGAGACCGCCAGCAGGCACCCAAGAGGCCCCCGACGAGCTCCAGGAGCCCCCCAAGAGGCCCGCATCAAGCCCCCAAAGGCCCCCAAGAGACCCCCGAGAGGCCCCTCAGAATACCCCCAAACCGAATCCGAGAAGCTTCCGAGAGACCTCCCGAGAGATCTCCAAATGCATCCCAGAGGCCCCGGACCTACGACCCAGGCGCGGTGGCGGGAAAGGCCGAGGGCCACTGGATCCGCCGCGCCCTCGTGTTTCACCAAAGGGGTGCACAGCGTGCCTCTGGGCGTAGATGGTTTAGGGCGCTTCCTCTTCCATCTTCCCTCGTCCCATTGGGGGAGGGGCTTACCATTGTTCTCCATTAGTGAACACTCCCTCCCCTGGGCGACCAGCAGCCAACCAGGACCAATGCCCCACCCCACCATCCCTGTCACAGAAATACCCCTTGGTCGGAAGAGAAAAGGTGAAACCACTCGATCATTGGCGCTTAAAAGTATAATGGAATCTGGGAGTCCAGAACTACTTTCAACGACCGATGGGTAATGTACAATGCACTTTGGGTTAGGTCGGGCATGTCTCCATACAGGGGGAATTTGGACGACAAATGAAACATACCCCAAAAATGTCCCGAAGTACGCACAACAAAACGTCAAACAATCGTCCCTCGACTATTTCCCTACCTAGGCTCTGCCTAGAAGGGTTCTTACCCTGCGTGCTTAAAGGGCGGGGCAGTGGGCTTCGCCCCGGGCGGTTCCCCCAGGATCCGCCCAACGGTTCCCCCAGTTACGTCTCATTAGCTTCAGGTTGCTTATCTCATCTTAGCTTAACTTATTTCATCTTAGCTTAGCTTAGCTTAGCTTAGCTTCATCTTAGCTCCGGTTTATCTTAGCTTAGTTCACCTTCATCTTAGCTTCGCTGAGCTTTAGCATATCATAGCATAGCATAGCATAGCGTAGCATAGCATAGCGCAGCACAGCATCTCATATAATAACCCAGCATAGCATAGCATAGCGCAGCATAGCATAGCATAGCATAGCATAGCATAGCGCAGCACAGCACAGCATCGCACAGCGCAGCATAGCATAGCATAGCATCGCAGAGCATAGCAGCAAAGCAAAGGCAAAGCAACAGCAACGACGGCAAAGCAAAGCACAAGCAATGCAAAGCAAAGCAAAGCACAAGAAATTAGCATGGATGTAATTCCCTACCTAGGCTCTACCTAGAGGGTTAGCTTAGCTTAGCTTAGCTTAGCATAGCGCAGCATTCGCATTAGCATAGCATAGCATAACATAGCCAATCATAGCATATCATAGCGCAACATAGCATAACATGACATACCATAGCACATCACAGCGCAGCTTAGCATAGCATATAATATCATAGCTTAGCATAGCACAGCATGACATATCATAGCCTAGCATAGCATAGCATAGCGCAGCATCGCATAGCATTGCATAGCATAGCGCAGCATAGCATGGCATGGCATGGCATAGCAACTAATGCTGCTTTCCTAGGGGCTCCAACTTCTAGGTAGGGTCGCACTGGGGTAATTTTCATTACTTTTCGAATATTCCTCCTGTAGAGGGACAGGCCCGACGAAAACTTCGGGACGAAATCTTGGGTCATGCCCGGGGGGCCCGCGGGCACTACTCTGCAGTGTTCCGTGGGCAGGGGGCGGCGCGAGGGGGCCGCACCTCGCACGCGGCGTGCAGGGCCGCCGCCCCTGCCAGAAGCAGTGCAAAGTGCGGCTCGCTGCAACAGCGCACACGTCTGTGGAAAACACTTTTCGGTCGCGGCCCCGCGACAACGGTCAGGCGGCGAGAAGCAAAGTCCGGGGCATGCGGCACGATGCGAATTTGCGTGGGAAACACATACGCGCGCACACAAACACACACGGTGGGGGAAAAAAACGACACAGTGTGTGTGTGTTTTTGACAACGTCCCGCCTTCCTCGTCGGCCTCCCTCCTCTCTCCTTGCACGCCGGCCGATTCGCTAGTTGCTGCCCCTACCTAGCTGTTACGCTGGTGCGGATTTCGCCGCCTCGCCGCTTACGGAAAAGTGCGTGTGTGTATATATATATGTTTTCTTCCGCAGACTATGCGCGGGCACCCCGCGACCACTTTGCACTGACGTTTGACAGGGGCGGCGGGGATGCTGGCATAGTGCCTGCTGTGTGCAGGCCCGCCAGACACCATGATGGCAACGCCGCCGCGATTGCGCACTGGTTTTCGACAAGGATGGTGGGCCGACATTTTTCCAGATGTGTACTGTCTTGTGCGCGGGCGCGGGCCCCGAACGTGGCCAACCTGGCGCGGCTGGAGCATGCGGGGACACATGGTGCCCCTGGAGCACGTGCAGCATCTGGCGCACCGGGCGTGCCTGGTACGCTTGGGCCCCAGGGGTGCCCGGCGCACCTGGCGCGCCTGGCGCGCCTGGCACGCGTGGCACACCTCGCCTCAGCGTCGCGCACACGGGGTTTGTTGTGGTTCCCAGTGCCTGTCCATCCCAGAAATTTGGACGCCCGAGATGGGCACGGAAAGAATGGGGACAACGCCCAACAACAAATGTTGTCCCAAACCAACAGCGGCCGCTGTGGGGCAGGCGGCCTCCTGTCTCGAATGGACACAGGCCGCGGCGGTGTCGACATCGAATGCTGTTCAAAATGAACAAGAACTGCTGTTAGGCATTGTACCCATTCTTTCCGTGCCCTTTTCGGGCGTCCAGAAGAGAACAGCAGGCGAACGTGCTGCGGCCCGGGCGGGCGGGCGTCAGCGCGACGGCCCGCGGGCGGACTCCCCGGGCCTCCACAAAGGAAGATCTGCGGCTGGGATCCTCTGCTCCGCGTGTCGCGCTGGCGCTCGGGTCGCGGGGGACAAAAGGGGGGGGGATAGCACGGGGTAGGGCAGAGACTCGGCTCACGCAGCTGACTTTCCCGGCGCCTCCCGGCGACGGGGGGGCGCCCACATGTATCGAGGGGCGGGCCTGGCGGCGGGGCCGAAACCAGCTGCGTGCAGCAGATTTCGTACCCCCCCTTTCCCTATCACCCCCCTACGTTCGGCTCGACATTGGGAGCTGGGCCGTTGTTCGCGCGGCGGCCGAGGAACGGTGGGGATGCCGGCGCCGGTAGGGCGCGACACGCGAAGCCCAGATATCCGCAGCGAGGTCGAGACGACACCCTGGACGGCGTCGCGGAACGGAAGTGGCGGCGGCGAAAGAGGCCTATTGACGCTCGGATGCGCATGCACACTTGGTAACAGTAGGGCTCAGGGCGCTTAGCATCCGAGGCCACGCCCACCGTGAGCAGGGTGGTGGGGAGCCCATCCATTCGCACTGTTGGAAACATGTGCGATTACATTCAGCGACGGCACATTTATCCACGCTGCTCCGCCTCTGGAGAACGGGTTCGGGCCCCGGGGCCATCCAAGTACCAGCTGCAAAACAGCATCGTGGATGGGAGAGCCGCTCCCTGGGAAGAGGTCGGGAGATCCGAGAGCCCCCACCAGTCAACCTTCAGTTCTGCTGTCAATTGGCAATGAAGGGGCCCGAGGACTCCTCTGGGGACGACCCTCGGCCAACGAAGACGTCCCTAGAGGAGGGTCCAACGCACCTCCACACCTTCACAACTTTCCATTCTGGCGTCAATTGCCACCTAGGCAATCTTCCGGTGTTCCTCCCTCTGCGGCTCCCTTCTTACACTCATGCTGTTGCTGCTCCTGCTGCTGCTGCTGCTGCTCCTCCTCCTCCCAAACTGTTGCATGCCGCGGTTTGCTGTCCGCTTCGTGCCCGGACTGCCGTGCATGTCCGGGGCCGTTCTTCGGGCGTAGCGCTTTTTCTGGCGCCACGCTCCACGATCGCTGCGCGCAAGGGGTCCGACCTGGACTCTGCGATCATGGCCGGCCCCGGTGCCAGCCCCCCTGGCGCCGGGTCCGGGGCTGCACCTGGCACGCCGGGCAGGCGAGCGACGAGCGAAAGAAGGGTCTCGCGCACGAGGTCGCAGCGGCCTTACGCGACGGTTTACGCGGGGCACCCTTGGGGGGCCAAACAGGCGGTCAGGACCGCTGCCCCACGGACCTCTCCTGTGGCCCGTTCCGCGACCAGCACTTCGAGGCGAAGCCAGTCGTGGCGACGGGGGGAGGGCAGCGGTACTGGCACCCCTTCCTCCTCTGAGCCCTGAGGAGGGGGAGGAGGAGGAGGAGGAGGAGGAGGAGGAGGAGGAGGAGGAGGAGGAGGAGGAGGAGGAGGAGGAGGAGGAGGAGGAGGAGGAGGAGGAGGAGGAGGAGGAGGAGGAGGAGGAGGAGGCGGCACCCACGCGCGACCCTGCGGGGGCAGCTCGCGCACGAGCGTCCGCGCGGCCGACCCCGCCTCCTCTCGCCGCCGCAGCAGGCCGAGCACTGCGGGCGGCGTGCGCGCGCCGCCCGCCGCCCCTCGGCGAGGCCCCGAGGGCGGGCCCGCGAGCCGTGGGGTCGGCCCCGGCGCGCCCTGGAGGCCTCCGGCGAGCCCCGTGCAGCACGCCACGGCAGGCCCCGACTGAGCCGCTCCTCGCCCTCCTCCCGGCGGCGCGCAAGAGGGGGGCAGGGGGGAGGGGGGAAGGCTTCTTCGAAGCACCCCTGCTTCTTAGAGGGCCTCGGCCTGACGTCTACAGAGAGGGCCCGCGCCTCCTAAGGAGCAGGGGTGCTTCTAAGAAGCCTCCCCCCCTCCCCCCACCCCCCTCTGCGCGTTGCCGGCTCCTCTCGGCGGTGGGCAAGCCTCCCTTTCGTAAACCTCCCCTCAATGAGAACGGCCTGGGACCGAAACCGACGGACCCGCACCCGCGAAGATGACGGCCGCGACGCCCTCGCGCGACCCGAGAGCGGCCAATTCCTTCATCGACGTGTCAGGGTAGGGGTCCTGTCCACGCTCGATCCTCCCCCTCGGGGGAGGAGAGAGAGAGCCCAGGCGTGCTCGCGTCGTGGGCGGATCAGCCCGTGCCTCTGTCTGCCGTGGTGGGCCTCCGGGGGCCCTCGCAGGGCCCACGGGGTCCGTCAAGCAAGAACGGCTCAGGGTGAGAAGCTGGCCCCCGTGGAACAGGTGGGGACTCTCGGGGATCCAGCATTCCAAGACATCGAGGCGTCGCACGCCCCTCCCTCCACCTCTAGAGTGTTCCGAATGGGGTCCGAGTAGATAGGCGGCCAGAGGATCACGCTGCATCGCCAGTGAGTGCATCGCTGATGCATCGGCGACGTCGGCGATGCATCGGCGCCGTCGGCGTGGAGAAAATCGGGCTCTACATCGAGCCTCATTGCCGATACATCGGCGATGCGGCGCGATCCACCGAAACAAACTGCTCTGACCCCATCTGGGAGGCCCAGATCCTCCCTCCCTCCTCCTGCGATCTCCGCCGCCTCGGGCCCCAAGAGGGTGCAACGAGGCCTCGATCTTGAGCGCCCCTGCCCGCGCCGAGACGGCACAAACCCACAGCAGCTGCGAGGTCGTATGTGCACCAGGCCCGTGCCCAGACCGAGACGCAGCCAAGGCCGAGACAGACTCGGACCAAGACCCCTGAGATCCGGCCGGCCTGGAAGACGTATCGCGCGCCGCGGCCTTTCCAGAGTGATCTTAGGTCGGGCCTGTCCCCATACAGGGGGATTTTCGAAGAAACATAAAAAAATCAAAACATATGCAAACATGATTCAAACGATACTCAAACATCGTCCCCACACTGCTTTTTGACTCTTTTGGGATGTCCCCCCTGTAGAGGGACAGGCCCGACCTGAGAGTGCTCCCGACCGCGCTGGGAGCGTTCGGGAGCGCCCTGCAGCGAGCTGTCCCGGTCCCGGGCGCGCGCGACGGACGAGGCAGGCGGGGCCACAGCCACAGGCCCAATTCCGCGTGGTGTCTCGCAGACGCCCGCCCTCCACCGCCCTCGGCGTGCCGGCCAGCGGGCGAAGAGCGGCGGACGACGTGCAGATCTTTCCGCGGTCGTGGGCGCCTGTCCCACTGCGTTCCAGGGCTCGAGTTAAACCGTGTTTTCCGTTTTCGTTTTGTTTCCGTCATCCCTGGTTATGTCTTCGTCCCACATTTGCTGCAAAACGAAGTCAAAACGAAAACGGTCCACGAAATTGCCAAAACACCGTTTAGCTCGAGCCCTGCTGCGTTTGGGAAGCCTGTGCCACTGCGGTGGCAACAAGGGGTATCAACTTTCCAGCCGCCCCGGAAGAGGCGGCCCCGACCGCGAACAAAAAGGGTAACCCTATATAGCAACAGGGATCGCCCATGTTCACGCGAGGCCGCGTCCTCCAAATGTCGTAGATTCCTCGGGGTGTCCTTTGAAATTCCGTTGAGACTCCTGGGACATTATAATGCATCTTGTGTTGGAATTTATTTCATGTGCTAGCGATATCGCCGGGAGGGCACCACCGAACAAATAATGATCAATTCTATGTTTGGTGCTCCGCCACCGTGCCTCTGGGCATGGAGTGGGGGTGTCCTCAGGTCCTTCAATCCCCTGAGCCTGAGAGCTTCAGTCCTCAGTCCTGCGGAATCAACGCGGGGCCAGGAGCCAAATTTGCCAACTTTGGCGGGGCTTGCCGCGGTTCCCGTGGGGCAGCGTGGTGGCGCGTGACTTGTTCGGGCCCCAGCTGGCTCCAAAACGGGCCAAGAGAGCTCCAAGAGGCCGCCAAGACGGTTCAAGAGGGCCCCGAGACGCTCAATGATCGTTCCAAGACGCCCCAAGAGGCCGCCAAGAAACCTCCCGAGAGAGCCCCAAGAGGCCACGACCATTGATTGCCATTGTTCCCTAATCATTCTGTGGTGCTGGGTCCTCGTTTTGAAGAGACGGTCCCCGCGTTCCTCCCTCCTTCCATCCTCCCCCTCCTCCCTGCGTTTCACCCACCCAGTACAACGTTTCGTGGCTCCACAGGGAGCTCCATCGAAGCCCTCAGTGGGACCGCCCGCACGCGTCCCACACACCCAATATGGCATTTTCACCCGCCCATTACAGCGTTTCGTGGCCCCATAGGGCGCTCCACCGAAGCCCCCAGTGGGATCGCCCGCATGCGTCCCACACGCTCAATTTGGCTTTTTCACCCACCCAATACAGCGTTTTGTGGTCCCATAAGGGGGCGCCCGCATGCGCCCTGACGGCCCCAGTGGGGCCGCCCGCATGCGCCCCCCCCACACCCAATACAGCGTTTCCGGGCCCCGTAGGGAGCTCCACCGACGGCCCCAGCGCTACCGCCCGCATACGTTCCCCCCACCCAATGCAGCGCTTCGGGGCCCCATAGGGGAGATTCACCGAAGAAGACATTCACAATTGCGGTACCCACAATTGCATCTGGTTGGGTCCTTCGCCAAGATACCTGTGTCCCGAAGTTTTCCCAACCCGATACTGGTGTCTCCACCTTCTTCTCCTCCTCCTCCTCCTCCTCCTCCTCCTCCTCCTCCCCTTCCTCCTCCTCCTCCTCCTCCTCCTCCTCCTCCTCCTCCTCCTCCTCCTCCTCCTCCTCCTCCTCCTCCTCCTCCTGCTCTCCCTCCTCCCGCCTCCCTTCTCCCTCCTCCTCTGGTCTGTCGCCTGCTTACTCTTGCCTGTTTGTAAACTCCCTGCGCTACCGTCGGGCGACACGGTCGCCGCCACTTTTGAGGGCTGCTGGGGGGCAGCACCGTGCGGGATCCCTGGGGGCTGCGAAATGCGAAACTGCCACTTTCGAAGGCTGCTGGGGTGGCGGCAGCACAGTCGGGTCCCACGCAGACCCCAAAGTGTGAAACTATCGCCATTGTCGAGGGCTGCTGGGGAAGTCAACACAGTGGGGTCCCACGCAGACCCAAAGAAGACCTCGACATACCTGGGGGGCTGCGAAGAGCGACACTGGCGCCACTTTCGGGCCGCGTACCACGGATTTGCAGCCCGAAAGTGGCGACGCTGTCGCTGCGGACGTCGTCGTCGTCGTCGTCGTCGTCGTCGTCGTCGTCGTCGTCGTCGTTGTCGTCGTCGTCGTCATCATCCCTCTCGGCTCTCAGTGTTGCTGTCGCACTATTGTCGGGACACCTTCTGTTTCCCCTTGATGCCGATGGGTTGGGTACGTCGCAGGGTAATTTGGGCTTCTCGCCTTTTCGGCTTGTCGACGCTCCAAGACGGCCGAAAATGCCTCCAAGATCGCTCCAAGACCGTCCAAGATGTCCCCAAGAGAGCCCCAGGACGGCACAAGAGGGTTCCAAGACGGCCAAAGAGTCCCTCAAGGCAGCCCAATCGGCGTTTTGGGTGCCTCTCGGGGCCTGGCGGAGTGTTTCTCAAGGGCATCTGAAGCCCTGAGATGGATCGTGAGTTGGGAGCCTCTTGAAGTCTCTTTAGGAATGCCGTGCAAAATGTACGCGCGCGAGACGTCTCATGTGCTGCTTGGGGTTAGGCGGCCTCCTGGGAGACTCTTGGAAGCATTTTGGGAGCCTCTCGGGAGTCTCTCAGGGGATCTGGGAGCGTTTTCGGGGTCTCTCGCGAGCCTATGGGCGCCTCTTGGAAGCATCCTGGAGGCTTCCCAGCAGGTGTTGGGGGCATGTTGGGAGCTGCGCTTCCCAAGATAGTGCCCCACCCACCGGTACCCTCTCGAGGCCCTTTTGGGGCTCACTTGGACCGTCTTGGGGCCCTCTTGGGCCGTGTTTGAGGCCTCGCAAGCGGTCTTGGAGCCTCCTTGGGCGCCTCCTGGACCACCGTAGAGGCTGCCAAGACTGGAACAACGAATCTGCTGAACAGATGCTTTCAGACGGAAGTGGGGCGATGGCTGCCTCCCGGGGCCCTTGGGGGGAGGGAGGCCTTGGAGGCTTCTCGGGGGGTCCTTGGCGCGTCGTCAGGCCGTCTGGGGGCGCCTCGAGACGCGTCGGAGCGCCCCAGACGCACTGCCGGGCGGTCCTGGCCCAGCTCTTGGGGGGGCGCCCGCAGCTGTCCGGGAGCTCTCGGGGCCCCGGCGGGCCGGGCCGCCGGGCCCCCCCCCGTGCCGACCCGGGGCCGCGGTCTGCCCCCCCCTCCAGGCCAGCGCGGATATGTAGGCATGTATGTGTGTATGTGTGTACGTGTGTATGTGTGTATGTGTCGCACGTACTCAGTGTATGTGTGTATGTGTGTATGTGTGTATGTGTGTATGTGTGTATGTGTGTATGTATGTATGTATGCATGTAAGTATGTATGTATGTATGTATGTATGTATGTATGTAGGTAGGTAGGTAGGTAGGTAGGTAGGTAGGTAGGTAGGTAGGCATGCATGCATGCATGCATGCATGCATGTATGTTTGTATGGGTGTATGTATGTATGTATGTATGTATGTATGTATGTATGTATGTATGTATGTGTGTGTGTGTGTGTGTGTGTGTGTATGTAAGTGTGTCTGTATGAATACATGTATGTATGTATGTATGTATGTATGTATGTATGTATGTATGTATGTATGTATGTATCGGGGATGGACAGACCTCCCTGTCGTAAACGTGGTTCAGTGAAAACGACCTGAGGCCCAAACCTGGCGGGCGCAAGCCTGGAAAAGAACGGCCACGGCGCCATCTCGAGAACCGAAAACGGACAATTCACTTATCGACGCGTCACTGTTGGGGGCTCTGTCCACCCCCGAATGTATACACATGCGTGTGTAAACAACTCTCTCTGTGTACGTGGAAGCCGTGCTTGAGAGCGGGGGCGCGCCCAGGCACCACCTGCTGCTGCTGGCAGGCGCCCTGAGCGAGGCCCAAAGCGACCGCGGAGAGCGGGCTGTGCCGTGGCCGCGCCAGCCCGCGAGCATGCCCCGCTGCCGCGCAGCACCTGACCCCGAGGGGTCGGCCCGAGAGAGGGGGCCCGGGCCGTGGCCAGGGCGCGCTGCGGCCCCTGCAGCACCAACCCCGAGGGAGGACGAGCACGACGAGGCTGAGAATGAAGGGGCCCTGGGACACACAAATAAAAACACAAGTAACAGAATTTCCCATATTTTCAATGTTTTCTCGGATTTTGTCTTCCCCACCACTTCCTATGTTTTCCCATATTTTCTGGGGGTCGACGATTAATCGTGTCTGTGTGTTTTTCTCCCTCCTGAGAGAAGGGCACCAACCAAGTCGTGGCGTGAGCGCACGGCAGACGCGCGGACCTGGACAGGAAGAGCCGCCTGCGGCGGTGGCCGAGAATTCTATCATGTTTCAGCTCGTGCCAGCTCTGCAGAATTGCCTTCGCCACGCAGGCATGGGTAGCAGCACTGGGGATGGGACGGCAAGGATGCAGATGACACAATGGATGAAGAAACCAATCTCCACGAGTGGTCGAAATGTGTGAACCGCTATGGCGCCTTGCAATAGCTGCGCGGCGCATGTCTTCGGCCTGCATGGCACTAACAAGTCCTAGTGCGTACCGAAAAGGGGGGCCCGTACAACGGAAGGGGGTGCTCGGACCTGCGAAGTGCACGCCGGCGGGGGCGCTGCACGCGGGCGCCGTGGCGCCCGCCCTGGTGTGAAAGTTGTGCGGCGGCAGACTCTCTGCGCGGTGCAGCCAGGGAGGGGAAAGGATGCGCGAAGGGAGGGAGGGACGCACGACAAGCGAGGACGAGAGGCGAGGCCGAGGGAGAGAGGGAAGGAGGGACGAGCGACAAGAGGGACGACGGAGGAAACGCGAGTGAAATAATCTGAACGTCAGTCGCAACTAAGCTGGACGCCTGGTTTTCCCGGAGGGTCCTCTCTGCTGTAATGTCTGCTGCTAGGCATGCTACCATCCACGACTCTAATCAGCGTCAGTGTGAAAGTGATCATCATATTATCTACCGACAAATTTGCCTTCCAATGTTCGCCAAACGTCTGTTCTGGCAACATCAAGCCACTCTGACAACATGAATCAATCACGGAAGGGGGGACCAGAGACAACTGGTGGCGGTAGGGGCGAGGATGAAAGAGGACGGAGCGAGGACTGGGGAGAGCGGAGAAGGCTGGCGACGCCAGGGATGGGGCGGATAATCCGACTAACAAAAATGCTGGCCCTCCAAGCCCGCAAATTAGGTGCATAGCTGTCTGTCTTCCAACGACTTAAACGCAGCGCTAGGAAAGCAAGCTGGCCAGCACAAGCTGTGGTCTTCGAATGACCAGCGTCCTTGAGGCTTCCCAGCAGGTGTTGGGGGCATATTGGGCGTTTTCCAAGATAACCACACGACCCGTTTTGGCAGTCTCTTGAGGCCCTCTTGGAGCTCACTTGGACCGTCTTGGGGCCCTCTTGGGCCGTGTTTGAGGCCTCGCAAGCGGTCTTGGAGCCTCCTTGGGCGCCTCCTGGACCACCGTAGAGGCTGTCAAGACTGTAACAACGAATCTGCTGAAAACGTAGAAACTCATTTGACGGAGATGGGGTGGTGGTTGCCTCGGGTCCTGGAGGCCTCTTGGGGGGTTCTTGGCGCGTCTTCAGACCGTCTGGGGGCGTCTCGCATGGCACCAGAGCGCCCCAGACGCAGTGCTGGACTGTCCTGGGCCGGTGGATGGGGGCGTATGCAGCTGTCCGGGAGCTCTCTGGGCCCCGACGGGCCGCCGGGGGCCCCCCAACCCGGGGCCGCGGTCCGGCCCCTCCTCCTGGCCATCGTGGCGGATTCAATTCACACACACACACATATATAGATACATATATATATATATATATATATACACACGCATACATGTATGTATGCACGCATGCATGCATGTATGTATGCATATATGCGTATTCGCTCCCAAATTCTGTGCAACTGTAGATATCGCTCTCTGTCTATATATCTATGTGAGTATACCTAGCTATTTTTTCGTATATCTCTCTAGCTATCGCGCTCCCTATCTACCCATCGCTGATGGCCCATCACAATATCCGTCTATCGATGGCACGGTGAACATCTGCATATCAGCATCTCGCGCGCGCTGCGCGCGTGCCTAGGTTCCAGTCGCAGCTCGGCCATGGCTCTCGCTTTCGCTCGTGTTATGGGCGACGCTGCGAATCTCCCCGCATCTGGTCTTGCAAACCTCCGCTCCCCTCGGCCCTCTCCTGCCCTCGTCCCTCCCGGTACTCGCCGCTGCCGTGGTCGCCCTCCTCCTTCTCCCCTTCTTCCTCTGCTCCCTCCGTGGTTCTCCCTTCCCCCTGTCCCTGCCCCCTCGTTGCTCCTGTGGTCCTCCTCCTCCTCCTCCTCCTTCTCCTCCTTCTCCTCCTCCTCCTCCTCCTCCTCCCCCTCCCCTGTTCTGTCTGTGTCCCCCTCCTCCCTTGCTTCCGCCGTCCTTCTCATCACTCGCCTCCTCCTCCCCTGCTCCCCCTGTGTCCCTGATCTGGCATCTTGCATGTCTCGTGGGGGTCTTTCGACGGCCTCTTGGAGGAGTCGTGAAAGCCTTCTGTGGTGCCTAGGGGGGCCTACTTGAGCCCTCGTGAAGCCTCCTCAGTTCTCCTCCCTCCTACTCTCTGCTCCTCCTCCTCCTCTCGCCTCCTCCTCCTCCTCCTCCTCCTCCTCCTCCTCCTCCTCCTCTCCTCCTACTCCTACTCCCCTTCTCTCTTCCTCCGCCGCTCTCCTCCTCTCTCTTCCTTCTCCTTACCCCTCCGTCTCCTTATCTTGCCCGTCATCCGCCTGCTCCTGTTCCTCCTTCTCCTCCCCCCCCATCTCCTCCTCCCCTGCTCCTCCTCCTCCTCCTCCTCCTCCTCCTCCTCCTCCCACACCCTCGATCAGAAGCCGTCGCACGCCTCGAGGGGGGGACGAAGGTTCGAACGTCAACGTCGAAGTTCGACTACTTTCGGATTTGACTCTTCGGGATGCCTCCAGGAGGCCGGACAACCGGAAACGCCAAACACCCGAAGACCTCTTTCCCGCAAGACCCCTTTCCCTCCTGGCGAGAGTTGCGAACCCTCCGCGGCCCACGACGACGACGACGATGACGACGACGTGGGCCTTCTTTTACGGTCTGGAGGCTCGGACCGGATTTGAATTTTTGTTGATTCTTCGTGGGTTGTTGTCTACCTTCTGAGTTGAAAAGATGGGAGCTCCAACAACTCGTTGAAACCGATGGGAACCCATGAATTTTGTCTGTCTTTTGGGAGCCGTCTGGCGACCGTCTTGGCGCGTCTGGGGGGCGGTCTCGACGACTCGGGGGCGACTCGGCGCCGTGTTGGGCTGTTCTGGACGTGTCTTGGGGGGAGCCCCTGAAACCATCTTGAAGCGGGCGAAAGATGCTTCTGGTGCTCGGTTGAGCGTTGGAAAGCAGAAAAAGGCGGAACTCACCCAAAACGTCAAAAGCATAAGGAACATATGAATTTTGCGTCCTGGGGCTTGTGGGGCGCCGTCTGGGAACCCTCTTGGAGCGTCTGGGGCTTTCTGAGCTGTCTAGGAGCCTTCGCGGAGCGCCTTTGGAGCGTGGTGGGCCGTCAGGAGGCGACCGCGGCGTCTGGGAATGACTTTCCAGCGACTCGGGCGCGACTCGGTGCCTTGTTTGGCTGTTCCGAAAGTGTCTTGGGGCGGCTTTGGTCTGGGGCTGGGATGGAGCGTCGGTAAGCAGAAAAGGCGGAAACCACTAAAAATATCTTAAACCAGCGAGAAACCGATGATTTGCCTCTTGGGGCCCTGTGGGGGGCTGTCTGGGAATCCTCTTGAAGAGTCTGTGGGGCATTTTGAGCCGTTTAGGAGCCTTCGTGGAGGTCTCAAGTATCTAGATGCCTGAGGTCGGTCTGCCACCAGAGCTGACACCAAGAAACTATTTGTATTCTGCTAATTTTTCAGAGATGATGATAGTTTTCTCCAGGAGGAGATGGAGGAGGGCCAGGACGGGTGGAGGGAGGGAGGAGGGCTTCTCACAAGGAGGCTGCTTCGTAGAGGGCGCGGGCCTTGCATCCACAGTTCAGGCCTGCGCCTTTCGAGAAGCAGGGGTGCTTCTAAGAAGCCCTCCTCCCTCGCCTCGGGAGCGTGATGGGCCACCTGGAAGCAACCACTGGCGTCTGGGCGTGATCTTCCAGCGCCCCAGATGCGCCCCGAGAGCCCCGAGTCGCCTCTGGGGCACCCTTTGGGCCCCCCGTGCCCGCCTCGCGCTGTCGAGGCTTGGCCCCGGGGCCCCCGGGCATCGTGGACGAGGCTCTGTGTATGCGTGGATGTACATGTATACATATTTGTATATGCATGTGTACATGTATGTGTGTATGTGTATATGCATGCATGTGTATATATATTTATATATATATGTATATATATGTATATACATATATACACACCTATGTATATATGTATGTGTATGTATACATATATGCATACGCACATGTATAGGTGTGTGCGTATGTGTATGTCGGAGGTGAGGGGGTGAGATCGAAGTGGAACGGAGAGCCCCCCTACCGGGAAATCGATTTCGGTTTCGTGTTCGTGCGTGCCGTGCGGGCGAGGCGAAGCTGCGTGGGCGGGCGAGAGAAAGTCTCCTGTGGCTGAGGCGCGGCCGGACCAAATGTCTCCCTTCCGGGCGGCCGGGGGCCCGCGGTGTCCCGCCGGTGTCCCGCTGGTGTCCCGTGTGGCTGAGGCGCGGCCGGACCAAATGTCTCCCTTCCGGGCGGCCGGGGCCCCGCGGTGTCCCGCCGGTGTCCCGCTGGACGATGTTGATGTTTTGTTTTGATGATCGATAGTGAGATCGGTAGTGATATCGATTGTGAGATCGAACGTGAGATCGAATGTCAGATCGCTTGTGAGATCGATTGTGAGATCGATTGTGATACCGAATGTGAGATCGATAATGAGATCGATAGTGAGATCGATTGTGAGACCGAATGGGATATCGATTGTGAGATCGATTGTGATATCGATAGTGAGATCGATAGTGAGACCGAATGTGAGATCGATTGTGGATTCTATTGTGAGATCGATAGTCAGATCGATTGTGAGATCGATCGATTGAGTTAGTAGTGATATCACTATCTGTAATGAGATCGGTGGTGATTTCGATAGTGAGATCGATGATGAGACCGAATGTGAGATCGATTGTGAGTTCGGTTGTGATATTGATAGTGAGATCGATAGTGAGATCGATAATGAGATCGAAAGTGAGTTCGATAGAGAGATCGATACTGAGGCCGAATGCGAGATCGATACTGAGAACGATTGTGATATCGATAGTGAGATCGATCGTGAGACCGAATGTGAGATCGATAATGAGATCGATAGTGAGTTTGATAGTGAGATCGATAGTCAAATCGAAGGCGAAATCGATTGTGATATCGATTGTGAGATCAATAGCGAGACCGAATGTGAGATCGACTGTGGGATCGATTGTGAGATTGATTGTGAGATCGATCGTCAGATCGATTGTGAAATCTATCGATTGAGATCGATTGTGAGATCGGTAGTGAGTTCGATAGTGAGATCAGTCGAGTGCGACGTTGGTCCCTCCCCCCCCCTCACCTCCTTATCACCCGAAGGGTGGTCTATGCGGTATGTATGCATGTCTGTATCTGTATATGTCGGAGGTGAGGGGGTGAGATCGAAGTGGAACGGAGAGCCCCCCTACCGGGAAATCGATTCCGGTTTCGTGTTCGTGCGTGCCGTGCGTGCGGGCGAAGCGAAGCTGCGTGGGCGGGCGAGAGAAAGTCTCCTGTGGCTGAGGCGCGGCCGGACCGAATGTCTCCCTTCCGGGCTGCTGGGGCCCCGCGGTGTCCCGCCGGTGTCCCGCTGGTGTCCCGTGTGGCTGAGGCGCGGCCGGACCAAATGTCTCCCTTCCGGACGGCCGGGGCCCCGCGGTGTCCCGCCGGTGTCCCGCTGGACGATGTTGATGTTTTGTTTTGATGATCGATAGTGAGATCGGTAGTGATATCGATTGTGAGATCCAACGTGAGATCGAATGTCAAATCGCTTGTGAGATCGATTGTGAGATCGATTGTGATACCGAATGTGAGATCGATAATGAGATCGATAGTGAGATCGATTGTGAGACCGAATGGGATATCGATTGTGAGATCGATTGTGACATCGATAGTGAGATCGATAGTGAGACCGAATGTGAGATCGATTGTGGATTCTATTGTGAGATCGGTAGTCAGATCGATTGTGAGATCGATCGATTGACTTAATAGTGAGATCACTATCGGTAATGAGATCAGTAGTGATTTCGGTAATGAGATCGATGATGAGACCGAATGTGAGATCGATTGTGAGTTCGGTTGTGATTTCGATAGTGAGATCGATAATGAGATCGATAATGAGATCGAAAGTGAGTTCGATAGAGAGATCGATAGTGAGGCCGAATACGAGACCGATTGTGAGATCGATTGTGATATCGATAGTGAGATCGATAGTGAGACCGAATGTGAGATCGATAAGGAGATCGATAGTGAGTTTGATAGTGAGATCGATAGTCAGATCGAAGGCGAGATCGATTGTGATATCGATTGTGAGATCAATAGCCAGACCGAATGTGAGATCGACTGTGGGATCGATTGTGAGATTGATTGTGAGATCGATAGTCATATCGATTGTGAGATCTATCGATTGAGATCGATTGTGAGATCGGTAGTGAATTCGATAGTGAGATCAATCGAGTGCGACGTTGGTCCCTCCCCCCCCCCCCCCCCCTCACCTACTTATCACCCGAAGGGTGGTCTATGCGGTATAGATACATATAGGTATGGGGATGCATATAAGTATGCAGATGTATGTATGCATCTGTGCACATATGTAATCATCGATCTCACTACTACTATACTTGCCCATGCATCTATCACTCGGCCTCGCCATTTACCCATCGAACTATCCAACCATCAATCAATCATCGGGACAACCATCGGAACATCCGTCGGGACAACAATCGGGCCAATGCCAACCATTGGGGCAACCTCTCCGGGTCTAGTTATCTAACGAGCTCGTCATGCATCTATGTAATTTAATTATCTGCATTCATGTGTTGTTTGCGCATACAGACATACGGATCTATACCACTGCATGTATATCTGTTGGTGTCAATCGTTCTTCATCGATCTATACGTTTATGCACGCCGCTATCTAGGTATCACTATCACTTCCCGTATGCTGTTCGATCTATACACTTTTCGGCCTCACGATATATCTACCGATCTCACTCTCGACCAATCAATCTACGGTCGGGGCACTTATCGGAGCAACATTCGGGACAACAATCGATCTGTGTATCTATCTGTAGAAATCACCCTGTTTTACATGCTTGCGCACCGCTGTCTATCTACCGATCTCACTGTTTCCCAACCATCCTGTGGTGTTGGGTCCTCGTTTTGAAGAGACGGTGCCCCGCGTTCTTCTTCTCCTCCTCCTCCCCCTCCTCCCTCTTCCCATCGTCATCATCATCATCATCATCATCGTCATCATCATCGTCATCATCATCACCACCGATTTCGGCACACCCCTCACACGTTTCGTGGCCCCATAGGGAGCTCCACCGAAGGCCCCAGTGGCAGGGTCCGCATGCCTCCCCACCACCCATTTCGGCACACCCCTCACACGTTTCGTGGCCCCATAGGGAGCTCCACCGAAGGCCCCAGTGGCAGGGTTCGCATGCCTCCCCACCACCCATTTCGGCACACCCCTCACACGTTTCGTGGCCCCATAGGGAGCTCCACCGAAGGCCCCAGTGGCAGGGTCCGCATGCCTCCCCACCACCCATTTCGGCACACCCGTCACACGTTTCGTGGCCCCATAGGGAGCTCCACCGACGGCCCCGGTGGCTGCGTTCGCATGCCGCCCCCACACCAACTTCGGTGCACCCCTCACACGTTTCGTGGCCCCATAAGGAGCTCCACCGAAGGCCCCAGTGGCAACGTTCGCATGCCGCCCCCACCACCCATTTCGGCACACCCCTCAAACGGTTCGTGGCCCCATAGGGAGATCCACCGAAGACGGTACTCACACCAGCATTACTCACAACTGCATATGGTTGGGCCCTTCGCCAGGCTAATTCCCAACCGTCCTGTGGTGTTGGGTCCTCGTTTTGAAGAGACGGTGCCCCGCGTTCCTCTCCTCTCCTCTCCTCTCCTCTCCTCTCCTTCTCCTCCTCCTTCTCCCTCCTCCCCCTCTTCCCTGCGTTCCACCCACCCAGTACAGCGTTTCGTAGCCCCATAGGAGCTCCACCGAAAGCCCCAGTGCCCGCGCCCGCATGCGTCACCCACACCCATTTCGGCACGCCCCTCACACGTTTCGTGGCTCCATAGGGAGCTCCACCGAAGGCCCCAATGCCCGCGCCCGCATGCGTCACCCACCCCCATTTCGGCACACCCCTCGCACGCTTCGTGGCTCCATAGGGAGCTCCACCGAAGGCCCCAGTGCCCGCGCCCGCATGCGTCACCCACACATATTTCGGCACACCCCTCACACGCTTCGTGGCTCCATAGGGAGCTCCACCGAAGGCCCCAATGCCCGCGCCCGCATGCGTCAGCCACACCCATGTCGGCACACCCCTCACACGTTTCGTGGCTCCATAGGGAGCTCCACCGAAGGCCCCAGTGCCCGCGCCCGCATGCGTCACCCACACCCATTTCGGCACACCCCTCACACGCTTCGTGGCTCCATAGGGAGCTCCGCCGAAGGCCCCAGTGCCCGCGCCCGCATGCGTCACCCACACCCATTTCGGCACACCCCTCACACGTTTCGTGGCTCCATAGGGAGCTCCACCGAAGGCCCCAGTGCCCGCGCCGCACGCGCCCATTTCGGCACACCCCTCACACACGTCGCCCATAGGGAGCTCCACCGAAGGCCCCAGTGCCCGCGCCCGCATGCGTCACCCACACCCATTTCGGCACACCCCTCACACGTTTCGTGGCTCCATAGGGAGCTCCACCGAAGGCCCCAGTGCCCGCGCCCGCATGCGTCACCCACACCCATGTCGGCACACCCCTCACACGCTTCGTGGCTCCATAGGGAGCTCCACCGAAGGCCCCAGTGCCCGCGCCCGCACGCGTCACCACACCCATTTCGGCACACCCCTCACACGTTTCGTGGCTCCATAGGGAGCTCCACCGAAGGCCCAGTGCCCGCGCCCACATGCGTCACCCACACCCATTTCGGCACACCCCTCACACGTTTCGTGGCCCCATAGGGAGCTCCACCGAAGGCCCCAGTGCCCGCGCCTGCGTGCGTCACTCACACACATTTCGGCACACCCCTCACACGTTTCGTGGCTCCATAGGGAGCTCCACCGAAGGCCCCAGTGCCCGCGCCCGCATGCGTCAGCCACACCCATTTCGACACACCCCTCACACGTTTCGTGGCTCCATAGGGAGCTCCACCGAAGGCCCCAGTGCCCGCGCCCGCATGCGTCAGCCACACCCATTTCGGCACACCCCTCACACGTTTCGTGGCCCCATAGGGAGCTCCGCCGAAGGCCCCAGTGCCCGCGCCCGCATGCGTCAGCCACACCCATTTCGGCACGCCCTCACGCGTTCCGTGGCCCCATAGGGAGCTCCGCCGAAGGTCCCAGTGGGTGTGCCCGCATGCGTCCCGCACACCCATTTCGGCACACCCCTCGGCCCCAGTGCCCGCGCCCGCATGCGTCAACCACACCCATTTCGGCACACCCCTCAAACGTTTCGTGGTCCCATGGGGAGCTCCACCGAAGGCCCCAGTGCCCGCGCCCGCATGCGTCAGCCACACCCATTTCGTCAACTCCCTCACACGTTTCGTGGCCGCATAGGGAGCTCCACCGAAGGCCCTAGTGGGTGTGCCCGCATGCGTCCCGCACACCCATTTCGGCACACCCCTCGTACGTTTCGTGGCCCCGTAGGGGGCTCCACCGAGAAGATATTCACAATTGCAGTATTCACGATTGCATATGGTTGGGTCCTTCGCCAGGATTATTTTTTGACGAGCTCACTATCCGCCACCGTGCCGTTGAGGCACGAGTTGGAGTGTCCTCAATCCCTTGCCCAATCCCCAGAAGCCTCAGTCGTCAATCCTGAAGATTTGTTGACTGGCCTGGACTCCAAATCTCAAAATCCCCTGGGGCTTGTCGCGTACCTTCTGGGCTCACCCGAATGCTCACCCGAGTGTTCGCCAAAAGGGCCCCAAGACCAAGAGGGTCCCAAGAGGCCTCCCAGACAATTCAAGGGTGTCCCGATTCCCCGCATGACTGGTCCAAGAGGCCCAAGGTGGCCCTAAGACGGCTCAAGAAGCCTTCGAGGCGCCCGAAGAGCCTTCCCAACAGGGCCCCCGGAGGCGAAAGTCATGCATGTAGCTTCTTCAATGTTTTTCCCATCCATCCTGTGGTGTTGGGTCCTCGTTTTGAAGAGACGGCGCCCCGCGTTCCTCACCTCCTCCTCCTCCCCCCTCCCTCCTCCCATCATCATCATCATCATCATCATCATCATCATCATCATCATCATCATCATCATCATCATCATCATCATCATCATCATCATCCTATCATCATCATCATCATCATCATCATCCATCATCATCGATCATCATCATTCATCATCTCATCATCATCATCATCATCATCAACCTCAACACCATCACATCATACATCATCATCATCATCACCCTCATCATCATCATCATCGTCTCATCCATCATCAGCATCAATCATCATCATCAGCATCATCATCATCATCATCACCACGATTTCGGCACACCCCTCACACCGTTTTCGTGGCCCCCATAGGGAGCTCCACGAAGGCCCCAGTGGCAGGGGTCGCAGACTCCCCACCACCCATCTCGGCACACCCCTCACACGTTTCGTGGCCCCATAGGGAGCTCCACCGAAGGCCCCAGTGGCAGGGTCGCATGCCGCCCCACCACCCATTTCGGCACACCCCTCACACGTTTCGTGGCCCCATAGGAGCTCCACCGAAGGCCCCAGTGGCAGGGTCCGCATGCCTCCCCACCACCCATTTCGGCACACCCCTCACACGTTTCGTGGCCCCATAGGGAGCTCCACCGAAGGCCCCAGTGGCAGGGTCCGCATGCCCCCCCACCACCCATTTCGGCACACCCCTCACACGTTTCGTGGCCCCATAGGGAGCTCCACCGAAGGCCCCAGTGGCAGGGTCCGCATGCCTCCCACCACCCATTTCGGCACACCCTCACACGTTTCGTGGCCCCATAGGGAGCTCCACCGAAGGCCCCAGTGGCAGGGTCCGCATGCCTCCCCACCACCCATTTCGGCACACCCCTCACACGCTTCGTGGCCCCATAGGGAGCTCCACCGAAGGCCCCAGTGGCTGCGTTCGCATGCCTCCCCACCACCCATTTCGGCACACCCCTCACACGTTTCGTGGCCCCATAGGGAGCTCCACCGAAGGCCCCAGTGGCTGCGTTCGCATGCCTCCCCACCACCATTTCGGCACACCCCTCACACGTTCGTGGCCCCATAGGGAGCTCCACCGAAGGCCCCAGTGGCTGCGTTCGCATGGCACACCCCTCACACCCATAGGAGCTCCACCGAAGGCCCAGTGGCAGGGTCCGCACCACCCCATTTCGGCACACCGCTCACACGTTTCGTGGCCCCATAGGGAGCTCCACCGAAAGGCCCAGGCAGGGTCCGCATGCCTCCCCACCACCCTCGGCACACCCCTCACACGTTCGTGGCCCCATAGGGAGCTCCACCGAAGGCCCCAGTGCAGGGTCCGCATGCCTCCCCACCACCCATTTCGGCACACCCCTCACACGTTTCGTGGCCCCATAGGGAGCTCCACCGAAGGCCCCAGTGGCAGGGTCCGCATGCCTCCCCACCACCCATTTCGGCACACCCCTCACACGTTTCGTGGCCCCATAGGGAGCTCCACCGAAGGCCCCAGTGGCCTGGTTCGTATGCCTCCCCAACACCCATTTCGGCACATCCCTCACACGTTTCGTGGCCCCATGGGGATTTCCACTGAAGGCCCCAGTGACTGGGTTCGCATGCGCCCCCACACCCATTTCGGCACACCCCTCACACGTTTCGTGGCACCATAGGGAGCTCCACCGAAGGCCCCAGTGGCTGCGTTCGCATGCCGCCCCCACACCAATTTCGGCACACCCCTCACACGTTTCGTGGCCCCACAGGGAGCTCCACCGAAGGCCCCAGTGGCTGCGTCCGCATGCTTCCCCACCACCCATTTCGGCACACCCCTCACACGTTTCGTGGCCCCATAGGGAGCTCCACCGAAGGCCCCAGTGGCAACGTTCGCATGCCGCCCCCACACCCATTTCGGCACACCCCTCAAACGGTTCGTGGCCCCATAGGGAGATCCACCGAAGACGGTACTCACACCAGCATTACTCACAACTGCATATGGTTGGGTCCTTCGCCAGAATTTTGGTTCTCCACTTTTCGAACCTCCGCCGCTCGAAGACGTATCCCAAGAGGCCCCCAGGACCGTCCCAAGACGGTCCCAGAGGCCCTCAAGAGGGCTCCAAGATGGCCCGGCAGGGTCTCAAGACAGCCCCAAGAGGGGGAATACGAACCGAACCGAAAATCAGCGTATTCCGCCCCAAGAGGCGCCCAGGAGGCCCGAGAGGCCACCAAGAGGCCCCAAAAGGCCCTCCCAAAGGCCCAAGGGGGTCCAAAACAGCTCTCCAAAGCTTCAAAACTGCCTCCAAGAGGCTCCCGAGAGGCCTCCACGAGATCCCAATGAACATCCAAGAGGCCTCAGACTCACAACCCAAGCACGGTGGCGGAGTGGGCCGAAAGCCATTGGTCCGCCGCCCCCTGTGGTCTTGCCGCAGGGGTGCCAGGCGTGCTACACTTCAGGAAGCTTTTGATTTATTTAAAGCCACCCCCTGGGGTTCAAGTCGATTGTGCCGGCCACCTGGAAAGCTTCCAAACTTCGGTATCCATTGGCCTCATCGCCTCCAAGACGGCTGATATGGCCAAAGAGGGCCCAAGATGCAAACAAGACGGCCCACTATGCACCCAAGACGGCCCAAGATGGCTCGAGACGGCCCGAGATGCCCCCACGAGGCCTCCAAGACGGCCCAAGAGACCTCAAAAAGGTCCTCCATGAAGGTCCGCAAAGGCCTACATCATGGATTTGCCTTGGGGTTTTCACAAATTATGGCATGTGTCTCAAAGTGGCCTTCCAAAGGCCCAAAACGGTTGCCCCAATATCGCCCAAGATGCCCCCAAAACGGCCATGCTCCCCAGACGGCCCTAGAAAGGCCCCAAGACGGCCCTAGAAGGGCCCCAAGACGGCCCACAGAGGCTCCCAAGACGACTTCCGGGGGAGTCAGACGGATCAGGAACGCCCTTAGACGGCCCAAGAAGCCCCCCCCCCAAACTCCCCAACGCCCCCAAGAGGCCAAAGGAGGCCCCCTCGAACCCTCCCAGAGGCCCCCAAGAAACTCCCAGGAGGCGCCAAGAATGGCTCAAAAGGCTCCCAAAAGGTCTCCTCATCCTTCTCCTTCTCCTCTTTTCTCGTCCCCCCCATTCTTTTCTTTCCCCTCCACGTGTTCCCCGAAGGACTTCCACAACGGTTGGGGGAACGCATGGTCCAATATCGCGGCCAAATCTGCCCACACGTTTGCCCGCATCGGCGCAACCTAAAAAAGAGGGGTGGCGGTGATTCGCCGTAGGCGTCCTCGATGCATCCGCCACCGTGCCTTCATCACGCAGTGGAGTGTCCCAAGGCTCTTGCAGCCCTGAAAACACAGGGTGTGGCCAGACCTCCAGTTTCCCCGGGCGCTTCTGGGCGCTGCCGGGGGTGTGTCGCACGGGCCTCTGGGGCGGCGGCCCAGCCCAACAGGGCCCCCAGACGCGGGGAGAGGGCCCACCCAAACCCCTAGACAGGGTCCAAGAGAACTTTCCAGGACGCCCCAGATGGCTTCAAGACGGCCTGGGAGGCACACGAGACGCACCAACAGAGCTCCGAGGGGAGCCCCCAAAAGGGCTTCGAGAGGCCAAGCCATTGATTTCTATGTTATTTTTTGAATGCCTCTTGGGTTCTCCACTTTTCGAGCTTCCGACGCTACAAGACGCCCCACAAATGCCAACGAAGCCCCCCCAAACGGCCCCAAAGGCCCCCAAAAGGCCCAGGTACGGTCCTAACACGGCCCAATAAGCGCCCTAAGCGGCCCAACAGGAGCCCCAAACGATTTTCTTCTTTCTTGCTCATGGGGGCCATGCTCTAAGGAGAGCACTGACTACGTTGCATCTGGTCAAAATGAGCATGGCTTCGCAAGTGCTCTCGGGGTTGTTCCCTGAAGAGGCTCATCCTACGAAGCCGACGTAAATTGCTGAAAGACGCGGTCCGCACTCGGCCAGATGCCGCGCAGACCCTGCCAGCACGAGCCCGAAGCGTGCAACGCCCCGAAGGCTCGGCTGGCCTTAGGTACGCGGGCTCCTGCCAGAGCTGATACCTTTACCGCTCGAGCAACCGCTCTTTCCCCCGCCCCCTCTGCGGTGGCGCTGCCTCCTCGGAATGTTTATCGTCGGGGGGCTGTCCAAAACATCAGGGGGCCGGGGAGTAAACTGCTGCGCGCTCTGGCTGCGAGGCGGAGACGGAGGGGCGGGGGCGGAAGGGGGCAGGCGGGGGGGGGGGATCCCCTTGCCAGCAGCTCGGCTAGGCGCGACCTCGTACGCAAGTCCGTCGAGAGCCTCATGCCTCCTTGCCGCCGCTGTGCTCCTCCCGGTAGTTGATGGGCGCCCTCTCCAGGGGCCCGCGAGGTGGAGCTCCGACGAGCCTCTTCCCGCCCTCGAACTCCGCGAACTTGGCGAGCCACTGCTGCGCCGCGCTCCCGTGGGCGTGGCGCGGGTCCACGTGCCGCATCAATGTGCGCATCGGCGTCGCTCCCTTCTCCTTCTTGTGCAATTTCGCCCTGAAGCGCCCGATCAGCTGGCCGACCTCGTTCGCCGTCTCGTACTTGCCAAGTGCCTCGTTGAAGAACGGAAACATCTCGGCAACGTGCTTGGGCTCTTCCTGCTGCGATGCGCCCGCTGCTGGCGCCCTCGTAGCTCCGTGGCCGAACGCCGACATGCATATCAGGACGTAAGCCGCGCCCCTTGCCTTGTGGTCCACAATCCCCCCCGCCTTTTCCTTGGCCTTGGGCGCGGCCGAGTCCCCGTCGCACTTCTTGCCCGCTGCCTGGCTGGCCGCGACGACCCCGGCGGCGACTGCGAGCTCAAACTTCGCGTAGTGGAGCGCGCCCGGGTTGCCGATGTCCTTCGTGTTGGCCAGGGCGAGCTTCGCCGCTGGCACCACGATGTCGTCCTTTGCGGTCCTCTGCTACTTGGGCTTCGTATCTCCCTTCTTCTTGCCGCTGCCGTTGCCGCCTCCGCTGATGATGTGCTGGCTGCGCCGCGACGGCATGGCGGTCTTCGGGTCTTCGGCCATCGCCTCAGACATGACTGCTTGCTGGCAAAGACTCTGGTCTCGGGCCAATCTGTCCTGGTAGGTGGTTTGACAGTAGATGGCTACAGAGGTAGTTCAAGGTCCCTCCTGTAAATTCACAGCGCGCATTCTAGATGACGAAGCTATTTTAGCGGTAGTAACGTGCGGGCTGTTTCGCGCTGACAGTGTCCACGTGTTAGAGCGCGAGATGGAGGCTTCGCGGCCGTCTTTTGCGTCGCGAGCGTCTGGCGACAAGCGATGCATACGTTAGTAGGCGTGATGGGGAAGTAGGGTTTACGGACATCATGCGCTGACTTCATGCGTGGTGAGTACGCAGGCCTCTGGGAGAAACTAACAATGAACTCCATGTGGGCTGTGCCTGCGTGTGAAGGCACCCGCTGAGCCCCTCCCTGGTGGAGGAGCCACCGGCGACGAAGCAGCGTCTTCAAATTCTGGAAGCGGGGTCCGCCTGCCGAACTCCCGACTGCTCAGCTCAGCAAAGTCAATCAAACTGAAATTTTCCATCGCGACCTTATCCGCGAATATTCATACATTAGAAGCCATCGGCTCGATCGCGCGATCAAGCGGCAACTCGCGAGCCTGGTCGAGGTCCCGAGCTATCTGCTGCAGACGCGGGGGCGCGCGCAGGGATGGACGTCCGGCGATAATTTGCGGCCTGGCGTCGAACTCAAACTCGCCGAAAAGAGCAGCCAGGACCTGGGCATGGTGTTCAGGACGCCGACCTCATGTCTGATAAAGTTCCAGGCGCCTAATCCTCATCCCCTGGCTAGAAGGGAATACCGTCCAGACGTGCAAGATTTCTTTGTTAGTGGGTCTCGTGATGTGCCCCCCTCCTGGTATGCCGCCTTCCCTCCCGTCGCTGCTCTTCCCAATCTGCTCAAACATGAGTCCAGGATATCATGATCGTATTTGGAAAAAGCAAAACTCTCTAGCCCAGAAAAAAAAAACGACGTTTAGCACAACATCTGTGAACAGCCACCTCCTCCACATCCTCGCTACTCCCGTGAGCTTCCACATTCCACCGAGTGAGTGAAAGCCAGAAGGAACAGCGCCGCACCTACGAACCACTTCTTTCCTCGCCGAGTCCTGCGTGGTCAAATGAGGCCCCGGATGTCTGGCCTTCTCCCGCGCTGCCCCCTTTAACGAGGTCGCCAGCTCGAACTTTGGCATGGCCAGCGTGACCGCGTTGCATCCCTGCCACTCCCCACTTGTAACTTAGATCTCGTATCCTGTGATCTTAGCTCCCGTCCCCGCGACAAGATCGGGAAGTTAAGCGCGCCCAGGAAGGCTGGAACAATGAACGGGTCGCCCATGCAACCTCCTCCTGACGGCCAACGCTCCGTCCGCGACCTCGACGTGAATGAGACTCTGCCTGAAACGTTGCTTACATATCTGCTGGTCCTCTTGCCCCGCATGAAGCTCCGCGACCTGGTCCAAAGTAGTGCGGTCAGTACTGCCGAACGCGTTGCTGAGGTCCTTCGAGCATGCGACGCGCGCGCGTGAACCCGCCCTCCCGAACCCGACAACCCCCCCCGACGCTTCCCGACGAACCCGTAGTCCATGATCTACGGGTCTCCTCTCAGACGACGACCGGAATAGCCGTTGCTAATGGTGGGTAGAATGGGTGCTACTCGTCGCCCCCGCGGCCCCTCAAGGCCCGACATGCGTTGTCCGCGCGCCGTGCTAGCGTGCCAGTGCAGTAGCGTCTGCTGAAGCATGCGGATCTTAGACAGTCCCGCATTTACCTGGGAATGGGGCGCGAAGGGTACTCGGGGGCTCCAACGCGGCTCCTATGCCCTGCGCAGGGCGCGCGTCTTTCCGAAGCCGAGGAAGAAAGCCCAAGCGCCGCAGCTCCAGCGTTGCGGTCCCAGGTGGGGCCGCCAGTCTATGCCCGAATAAGATGCCGAAGGATAGTCGAGTGACCTTCCTTGGCCAACTCCAAAAAGTCAGATTCGGGCAGCCGTTGAAAATGCCCATCTTGGTCGTCGCGCGGTGCCGACCAGTCAGCAGGCTGCGCGGTTATGCCGCCCTCGTGGCCTGGCAACGACCAGACTTCCAGCCATTGGCAGCCTGGGAGATGACCAGGGCGGATCAGAACTCCATCTTTCTGCTTGGGCCCGGTCCTCGCGCGCGCGACCGTGCGCGTGAGCTGCGCGGCCTCAAGCGCTCGCCTTTACCTCCACATGTCATTGGCCTTGCTCAGTAGTTGCTGCCTCCGTCTCCTCTGGCATCGACGTCGAGCGAGGGGAAAGAGTCGCCAGCTTCTCGCTGATCATTGCTCATCTTGGCCTCCTCGTCGCCGCCCAAGACCTTGTCCGCCCGAATCTCCGCCCTTCGTTGTAGTGGCCGGCGCCTTTCCGCTCGGTGCTGCGCGTCGTCCTCGCGCATCGGAGTCCGTCCAACTTTCGTGAAAGATTCCCCCCCCGCGTATTACCTAACACCGAAGACTGATGCGTTTCTAGTGGTCTAAAGAAAAAACATCATGACTCCCCAGGGGGGTCTGGGCATATGCCGGACGGGTGCCGCGGGAATCCGGGGGCTCCCTAGAACCGTATCCCAGGCCACATTTTGACTGCCCCGAGCCAGCAGAACACCATTCCCAGGCCACATTTTGAATGCCCGGAGCCAAATGTAGGCCACTTCGTGTTCTTCGTGTTCCCAGAACACCATTCCCAGGCCACATTTAATGCCCGGAACCAACTGTAGGCCACTTCGTGTTCTTCGTGTCCCCAAAACACAGTTCCCAGGCAACATTTTGAATACCCGGAGCCAACTGTAGGCCACTTCGTGTTCTTCGCGTTCCCAGAACATCATTCCCAGGCCACATTTTGAATGCTGGGAGCCCACTACGTGTCCTTCGTGTTCCAGAACACCACTCCTGTACTATATTTTGATTGCCCAGAGCCAACTGTGGGCCGCTTCGTGATCTTCGTGTTCCCAGAACGCCAGTCCCGTGCCATATTCTGAATGCCCGAGCTGAGGCAGGCTGAGGCCGAGGCAGGCTGAGGCCGAGGCAGGCTGAGGCTGAGGCTGAGGCACGCCGAAGCAGGCTGGGGCTGAGGCTGAGGCAGGCTGAGGCTGAGGCTGAGGCTGAGGCTGAGGCTGGGGCCGAGGCAGGCTGAGGCTGAGGCTGAGGCAAGCCGAGGCAGGCTGAGGCTGAGGCTGAGGCTGAAGCTGAGGCTGAGGCAAGCTGCGGCTGAGGCAGGCTGAGGTTGAGGCTGATGCAGGCTGAGGCTGAGGCTGAGGCTGAGGCTGAGGCAGGCTGAAGCTGAGGCTGAGGCCGAGGCAGGCTGAGGCTGAGGCCGAGGCAAGCCGAGGCAGGCTGAGGCTGAGGCTGAGGCTGATGCTGAGGCAGGCTGAGGCTGAAACAGGCTGAGGCGAGGCTGAGGCTGAGGCAGGTGAGGCTGAGGCCGAGGCAGGCTCAGGCCGAGACAGGCCGAGGCTGAGACTGAGGCTGAGGCTGAAGATGAAGCCGAGGCAGGCCGAAGCTGAGACAAGGTGAAGCTGAATGGGGGGGGGAGGTGGGGGGGGGGAGGTGGGGTGGGGTGGTGGGGTGGGGTGGGGTGGGGTGGGGGGTGGGTGGTGGTGTGGGGGGAGGGGGGGGGGGGGGGGGGGGGGGGGGTGGGGGGGGGGGGGGTGGGGGGGGAAGGTGGTGTGGGTGGGTGGGGTTGGGGGGGGGGTGGGGGGTGGGGGTGGGTGGGTGGGTGGGTGTGTGGGGGTGGGTGGGTGGTGTGGTGGGGTGTGTGGTGGGTGTGTGTGTGTGTGTGTGTTGTGTGTGTGTGGTGTGTGTGTGTGTGTGTGTGTGTGTGTGGTGTTGTGTGTGTGTGTGTGTGTGTGTGTGTGTGTGTGGGGGGGGAGAGGGAGAGGGGGGGGGGGGGGGGCTGAGGCAGGCTGAGGCCGAGGCAGGCTGAGGCTGAGGCTGAGGCAAGCAAGCCCAGGCAGGCTGAGGCTGAGGCTGAGGCTGAGGCTGAGGCTGAGGCTGACGCAGGCTGAGGCCGAGGCAGGCTGAGGCTGAGGCTGAGGCAGGAGGAGGCTGAGGCCGAGGCAGGCTGAGGCTGAGGCTGAGGCAAGCCGAGGCAGGCTGAGGCTGAGGCTGAAACTGAGGCAGGCTGAAGAATCCGTAGGAATCCATAGGAATCCGTAGGAATCCCATAGGAATCCGTCGGCATCCTTAGGAATCCTTTAGATTCCTCAGGAATCCTTTGGAATCAATAGGAATCCATAGGAATCAGGATTCCTACAGATTCCTACAGATTCCTAAGGATGCCTTAGGAGTCCCTAGGAACCCTTAGGATTCCATTGGATCCTAAGGCCGTTGCCAGTGCGACTGTCATTGCGAATGCGACTGCGACTGCGAGAACAGCAGGACTCTACAACTGGATTCTCACATGAATCTTAAGGGAAATGCTTCCAGATATGCTTATACACATCGCTGTGAGGTTGCTTTGCCGGGATAATAACATGTTTTTGTTTCCGCTGTCTCTCAGATCTCGTCTGGCGAATGTCTCTCTCTCTCTCTCTCTCTCTCTCTCTCTCTCTCTCTCTCTCTCTTCTCTCTCCCTCTCTCTCTCTCTCTCTCCCTCTTTCTTGTTCTAGTGAAATTCGGGTCCACTGCTTGGCTTGCAGCGAGTCGCTTAGTTTCTCCGTAATTCTCGCATGTGGGTTCCCTTCTTCAGAGCCTGCATAAGAGCGTCGCTGTCCCGCCGCAGCGGTGGTTCCACCCGTACTTCAGGTGAGTATTTAGCATGTCTCATGACGTATGCTATTGGCAGATGGCCCCGTGGCGCAGCACCCCGTTGTAATTGTAATGTCGCTCCCAATCGCGGAATCGTACCACGCGGAATAACCGTTGGTTCCACATATGCTGGATAACTCCTATAATCAATGCGCGAGCTGTGCGTCTCGCCGAAGAAAATCGGCGAAGTTCCCCAGCCAATCGCGCCGCCCTCCACAAGTCGGAGCTCCGCCAGAAGTGGGCGGGGCAATGCGCCTGCTCCGTCTTCGAGTCGTTCGGGCGTCGGAACACCTATACTTGTCGAACCGACATCCACACGGCCCGCGCCTTTCTCTTGCAGCTCCATGCCATTATTCAGACCGCAAGACATACAAGGAATTGATGTTGTCGGAATATGAACCAACATTTCGCTCAAACAATCTGTTAGAATACGAACCGTTCTAACATGGGCCAGTGTCTCCTGCGGTCGAAGATCTCGACGGGGGGATGCAGGGGGGCCGGCGCGAGATCCTGGCGCCCACGCTCGACGCGAACTGCGATTGCCCTCTCTCGAGCTTCTCGCGGTGATCGCCGGCGCTCAACTATGTGGTCTTCCTTCGGTTGCCGCCGTCCGCGATCGCGCGTCCGCGGCAGCTGTTCGCGCGCGGGCCTGGGCCGAAGGGCGCCTCAAGTAATGGTCTGTCTGCTGCGCGTTTGCGGGGGATCTGGCTGCCCGTGCGATTCTGTCGGTCGTCTACTGGTCCCCGCCGGCAGCGCAGCGTCGAAATTCCGAAGCTCCGTCGTGGTCTCCCCCTGCTTCATTCCCGCGCAACTCTGCGGGTTCCAGCGCATGAGGCGTCGTGTGTGCGCCCGCGCTGGGCCGCGCCAGCGCGCGTAAAAATCATATGCGCCGTGGCAGGGGGCGCGCTCGCGTGGGCAGCTGCCCGGCGGAGAATTGCCGGCATGAACCGATTGGCTCCATAACGGCCCCAAGAGGGGCCCGAGAGGGGGATTGCGGGCCGACAACCCAAGCCTGCCGCCCCAAGAGGCACCCAGGAGGTCCCAAGAGACCATGGGAGGCCTCTAAGGGGGCCCCGCGATACCCCCAACAGGCACCCAATAGGCCAACAGAGATGCATCCAAAGGGCCCCCAGGCAGCTGCAAAACTGCCTCCGAGCGGCCCCCGAGATGCCCCCCCCCCCCCCCCGCGCAGGATCCCAGCGAACGTCCGAGAGGCCTCGGGCCCGCGGCCGGGCATGGTGGCATGATGGGCCGAAAGACATTGGAGAACTCTAGGTTTCCCTGCCCGTCTACCGATGCCACTGCTTTTCTTGTCTAACGACATCACTATATATATGTGTCGGCCTATCGGCCTAGCTATGTGTCCACTCGGTGTATGTGTGTATGTATGTATACGCACGCATGTATATATATGTGTATGCATGTATGCATGCATGTCTTAATGCATGCACGCTTGTACGCATGAATACTTACGTGTGTGCACAACGCACATTTATCCCCGTCTCTTTCATTTGTTGCTTCTCTCTCTCTCTCTCTTTCCCTTTTTCCTCTTTCGCTTGCCCTCTCTCTCTCTCTCGCTCTCTCTCTCTCTCTCTCTCTCTCTCTCTCTCTCTCTCTCCCGCTCTCTCTCGTTCTGCCCTCCCTCCCTCTCTCTCTCTCTCTTTTCAAGCTATATTTATATTCCTTTCTCTCTCTCTCTCTCTCTCTCTCTCTCTCTCTCTCTCTCTCTCTCTCTCTCTCTCTCTCTCTCTCTCTCTCTCTCTCTCTCTCTCTCTTATCTTTATTATATGTTCTTTTTTACCTAACAACTTTTGCTGATAGGTTTCTAGTGGGGTCAAAAGAAAGCATCATGTCTCCGCAGGGGGGTCTGGGCGGGTGCCGGGGAGGAGAGCCGGGAATCGTTTTTCGCCAACACTCACACACTTCGTGCTCTTCGACCTCCCAGAACTCCATTCCCGGGCCGCATTCTGGAGAACCGGGAACAGAGCCGGGCTCGCTTTTGCAACAGTCACACACTTCGTGCTCTTCGACCTCCCAGAACTCCATTCCCGGGCCACATTCTGGAGAACCGGGAACAAAGCCGAGCTCGTTTTTTATCAACAGTCACACACTTCGTGCTCTGCGACCTCCCAGAACTCCATTCCCGGGCTACATTTTGAGTGCCCGGAGCCAACTGTAAGCCACTTCGTGCTCTTCGAGTTCCCAGAACTCCATTCCCGGGCCACATTTTGGATGCCCGGAGCCAACTGTAGGCCACTTCGTGCTCTTCGATTTCCCAGAACTCCATTCCCGGGCCACATTTTGGATGCCCGGAGCCAACTGTAGGCCACTTCGTGCTCTTCGAGTTCCCAGAACTCCATTCCTGGGCATGATTTTGAATGCCCGGAGCCAACTGTAGGCCACTTCGTGTTCTTCTAGTTCCCAGAACTCCATTCCTGGGCTACATTTTGAATGCTGAGGCAGGCTGATGCTGCGGCCGAGGCAGGCTGAGGCTGAGGCAGGCTGAGGCTGAGGCCGAGGCTGAAGGCAGACTGAGGCTGAGGCTGAAGCAGACTGAGGCTGAGGCTGAGGCAGGCTGAGGCTGAGGCTGAGGCAGGCTGATGCTGAGGCAGGCTGAGGCTGAGGCTGAGGCTGATGCAGGCTGAGGCTGAGGCAGGCTGAGGCTGAGGCCGAGGCTGAAGGCAGACTGAGGCTGAGGCTGAAGCAGGCTGAGGCTGAGGCTGAGGCAGGCTGAGGCTGAGGCAGGCTGAGGCTGAGGCTGAGGCAGGCTGAGGCTGAGGCTGTGACTGCGACTGCCGTTGCCGCTGCGACTGTCATCGCGAATGCGACTACGACTGCGAGAACAGCAGAATTCTACAACTGGATTTTCATCTGAATCTTAAGGGGAATGCTTTCAGATATGCTTCTACATCTCGCTGTTAGGTTGCTTTGCCGGGATAATCTTTGTTTATTTCTCCCGCTCTCTCTCTCTCTCTCTCTCTCTCTCTCTCTCTCTCTCTCTCTCTCTCTCTCTCTCTCTCTCTCTCTCTTTCCCGCTTCCCCCTGTCCATGTGCGTCGGGCGCGCAAGCCGCCCCGGCAATGCGCGCTCGTGGCAGCTGGGGCGCAGAGATTTCCGGGCGCCCCGCGCGGGGCCGCGAGGGCCGCCGAGCCAGGGGGGGGCCTCAAGTGGCCGCGTGGGCCGCGGAATCGTTCGGCCCCCCCCCCGATCCAGGGGGGGTCGAACAACTCCGCGGTCGCGATCGCGAGAAGAGGATGAAACGCGTCGACATTTCTCCTTCTCGCGCGGCATTCCCGGAACGCCGCGACCGCGAATGCGCGGGCGCAACGGGCCGAGCAGAGCCGCTGTCGCGAGAGCGCGGGCGCGACGGGCCGAGAAGCGCCGCGTTCAAAGAGAGGGGCGGCTGACAGAAGAAGAGCGCCCGTTGCCGCCCCGCGAGGAGGCCGACGGGGCGGGGCGAGCAAATCGGGCACTGCGGGCGCGCCGTTTGGACCTCGAGCAAAACGCGGGGCCCGCTCGCGCCGCGCCCCTGGGCAAATATGTAGAGCGAGCGGCCTGGGCGTCGCGGCGCGCAGTCTGGCAAGGCTCGCCCCCGTCGGCCTCCGCGAGGCCCCGAGAGCCGCCGGTGGGGGGGGGCGGCTTTGGCGGGGGGGGGGGGGGGATTCGCAGACGCGGCGGCAGTGATCGCGCGGGGCGGCGAACCCTTGCCGGCGAAGACCGTGCCAATCGTAGAGCAACCCGCGAACGGTCGAGAAGCCCGCGATGCCTCTGGCGCGCAGGTCGCAGACGGATTCGCCGCGCACATCTGGTCGCTTCACCAACGTTGGGTCGGAATGCCCCACTTCGCCTGCACGTTGAGCTCCCAGCCGCTTCGCGCCTTGGACAAGTCCACGGGCTTAGAAGCGATTGGAAGCGCGAGACAGCCCCCGCTCGGCGCGGAGACGGCGCGCCCGCAGCGTCGGCCTCGAAGGCGCGGCAAGCGCGGGCGCCGCAGAGCTCCCAGGGGGCTCCCGCGGCGGCGCCAGGGTCTGAGGGCGGCGCCGCCGAGGAGTCGATCGGGCGCCCCGCCGTCCCCCTCGGCTGGGTGGCAGCAAAAATTGAATGCAATGGCACTTCGATTGCGCCGCGGCTGCCCATGAAGTCGGGGCTCCGCGCGTCTTCTCACTGCGCGGCAGCCGACGCGTCGACGGTGGCCTCGATCGAGGTCAAGTGGAAGAAGACAGGGAAGAAACTCCAGTGCGGGCCCTCCCGCGTTCGCGTCGATCATCACATGGGCCAGCAAGAGCGAGCCCCGGACGCAGCGGCGCGATTGCCTGGCGCGGCGACGGGGGCGGCCAACGCCGCCGGCTCAATGGGCTAGTCCTTCTCGCCCTTGAGAGCCTTCCGTTCCTCAGGGGCTTTGCGTCGCCCTTCCGTGGCCTGGTGCTCGTTCGCCAGCTCGCGGCCAACCCGCGTCTCCAGCTCGGGGTCGCGCGGCCCCCCCCCGCGTGGCCGAGAGGAACGGGCTGTTGCAAGTGAGCGTCGTCGCAGGGGTCACTGACGACGCCCCCCCTCGTCCGTTCGGGCGGCTCGCGGTTCGCGACGCGGCGAGTTTAGCTGGTCGCGAGCGGCTCCGGAGTGCGGCGACTTCATCGCCGCGGCGTGCTCTCCGATGCCGCCGTTGGTGAGCCGCGGCTTCCCGTCGCCCGCGAAGCGGGCGCGTCGCTGCTCGGGCGCGTGGGAGTGCCGGGCGATGGCGCGCAGAACGAAGTGGGCCGACCTCGGCCCGCTGAGCGGCTACTTGTCCCGAAACGACTCCTGCATCTCCTCCGCGGCAGCGCGGGGGCCGCGGTGCCTGATGCCGCGCGTGGCGCAGTTGATCGGCGGCGCCCTCGCGCCGGCGTCGCCCCCGCGCGGGTCGAGTCTGAGTCTGTGCCGGGGCGGGCCAGCCTTGCCATGGCATCGGCCATCTGGGCCATCGGGGGGCCGCTCCCAGCGAAGACGTCCTTCGCCGGCGCGTCGGGCTCGTTGAGCTTGCCCAGGTGCTCCGTCAGCTACGTGTCATTGTCCGACTTCGACCTCGGCGCCCACTGCGCCCTCCCCACGACGGCCTTCGTCTTGCTGAGCGCCGCGTCGTCGCCGTTCTCGTCGGCCGCTCCCTGCTTCCCGCGGGAGTCACCCGCGGCGCGCTGGAACTCCGAGCGTCGGGGCTCGGCGTAGCCGTTGAGCAGGTCGGACATCGCCCGCTCCGCGCGCGCGCCCGCGCCCAAGGCAATGGCGATGCCCCGGGTGCGCGCGACATCCTGCGGGCTGGGCGTCTCGGTTCCCAGCGCGAACCCGCGCGCTGGGCCACCCAGCGCCCAGCCGCAGGGGCCCCGAGCGGGCGGGAGGAGCGGCGGCCACAACCCAGCGGCGTCCGCCTGGATCGCCGTGACCGCCCGCGAACGCGCCGCCGCCTCCGGCCCCTCTCGCCTCGGCGAGCCTCGCGGCGTCGGAGTTTAATCATCCTCGCTGGGGTCGTCGGCGACAAGCGCCCAAGCTGGGGCGGGCCGAGGCTGCTTCCCGTGGAGCCACTGCGTGAAGGCCGCGGGTCGGTTCTCGAGCTCTGCTGCGCCCGCGTCGTTCTCGACGCCGTCGTCAGCCATTAGAGCGACCAGGCTAGCCTTGTAAGCCTCCCCCCAAGCAGTCAGTGTCTTCACCATCAACCGGGGGATGCCACCGTTCGCCCGTCGTAGAATAAGAAGGCGTCGCCCTCGCGCGCGCCTGCTGGGAACTGGCCCGGCGAGGGGAAGGGCCTGATGTACTGGAACGTTTGACCGTGAGCCAGCAGCTCGTCGTGCACGTCATAGTCTGGAGTCCCATCGCCTCAGCTTCTCGTGGTGGAAACGTGCACCGATATACTTCACCGAGATGCGACCGCCTGCGCGCCGAGCGTCGAGCACTGATCGCGGGAAAGCCATGGCCACGCAACCTCTCCTGAGCTGCCCAGCGGGCCGCCAGACGCGGTGTGGGTTCCTCGCTCACCTCGCTTCGCTGGGGCGCCAGCGAAACCTTAGAATCATTCGAAGGTCCCCCCCCCCAGATGCGCAAGAACATCCAACAAACACGAAAAGGATTAGGGTACCCCCCCGAGCCGAACTCGATATTGCACTTCGGTCCGCCTGTTGTACACGCGGTTCGCCGCCACGCCCAGCAGGATCCCGCCGGTCACAGGCGCCCTCCTCGCCAGCGCTGGGACGGCGCCAGGCGCCCCTCTCGGGCGCTCGCAGTTGTTCCCGCTCGGGCACCGCGGGGCAGGTGAGCAGTGGGGTCGAGCACGACAGCTCATGGCAGGGCGCGAGCTTCGGGTACAGCAGCGACGGGCAAGGAGGGCCATGATCGCGGGTCCGGGCCAGCACCACGGCAGCCGGCGCCAGGACATCACGCACAGTCTGGAGGAGATCGCGAACCTGGTTCATCCACCGAGCGATGTTAGCACAGAACGGCACCGGCTGTGCGCGAAGACCTCTGCGCTGATTCAGGATGCCTATTCACAGAAATACTCAGGAGTGCCAAAATCATTCGGTTTTCGATTTTACCATCTATCGGCCTCAGTACCCGTCCATCGGAATCACGATCAATCAATCAATCGGCCATCTGGACAACCATCAGGTCAACCATGTGGACAACAATCGGGACAACCATCGGTACAACCGTCGGGACAACCGTCGGGACAACCATCGGGGCAACCACGGGAGAAAGACGGGACAACCGTGGGAAGGAAAACCACGAGACAACCATTGGACAACCGTGGGACAAAGGGGCCACAGGCCGCCATACGGGAGTTCCTCGGAACGACTTCGCCCAAGCAGCGGCGGGATCATCCCCCACGCCCCCCGCACGCAACTTCGTTTCTCCCGCGCGCGCGACACGAACACGAAATCGAAACCGATTTCCGGGTGGGCGGTCTCCATTTACAGTGGCGTGATCATCAGCCACTGACGAAAGCATTACTGACCATGTTGGACACAACTTGACACGTCTCCGTCGCTATATTGGTAAGTATGAGCCACGTCCACATCGCAGAGCGGGGGGGACTAGAAAGGGACATGCCGCTCCTTGACAAACAACCTTGCCCGATGTGTGGCCTACGCGATCTCCGCTACCTCAAAGCCGACCCTGAGGCTTGGTCCGAGGTCGGCTATCACACAGCGAATTTCACTTCGATTTCACCGCCCAACCTCCGACACATTGATTTGTTCGTCTCCCGCGAGGCAGCGCTCCTGGGGTAAGCTTTCCCACAAGGCTTCGGAGCTTCTGAGAAACCTCTTGGCCTTCTGAGAAGCCGTCTTTGTATTCTGAGAAGGCTTCGACAACTTCTCAGAAGGCCAGAAGCTGTCCGAGCCTTCCAAGAGGGCCCGCCTCTGGGGAAACCAAAAAGTACCGATACCGCTACTCCACGGACCTCTCCCGGGGTGCGTTCTGACCAGAATTTCGAAGCAGATACAGCGGTGGCGACGAGGGACTCCGAGGAGGCCCGCAAAGGGGAAAAACGAGGAAAGGGTAGAGGTATGGGTACCTTTTCCTCCTCTGAGCCTCCTCTGACGTCCCCCCTTGGCTCGCCGCCGAGAGATGATCAGTTGGCTGCCCCCGGTGAGGCGACCCTCCCCCCGGCAACTCCGAGGCTCCTCGGCCAGCGCCGGCCTCGGAGCCGCTATCGCCGAGGCGCTCCGAATTCTGGCGACGCGCTGCCCGTGTGCGCCCGAAAATCGAAGCAGCGGCTCGCGAGAGACACCCTCGTCCGCACCACGGCTGGGAACTTCTGCTCGGCGTGTCGTGGCGGCTGCCCGCGCCCTTCGCGCCCTGCAATCGGACCCAGGACAGCAGAGCATGCTTGCCAAGAACACGAGGCCCTCCGCCGGCCAAGACACACGGAGGAGCGAGGAGGAGGAGGAGGAGGAGGCATGAAAAGGAGGGAGGAGGACGAGGAGGAGGAGGGAGCGAATAATAGGAGGAGGAGGAGGAGGAGGAGGAGGAGGAGGGAGGAGGAGGAGAGGAGGAGGAGGAGGAGGAGGAGGCGGAGGAGGAGGAGGAGGAGGCGGAGGAGGAGGAGGAGGAGGAGGAGGAGGAGGAGGAGGAGGAGGAGGCGGAGGAGGAGGAGAGGAGGAGAGGAGGAGGAGGAGGAGGAGGAGGAGGAGGAGGAGGAGGAGGCGGAGGAGGAGGAGGAGGAGGAGGAGGAGGAGGAGGAGGAGGAGGAGGAGGAGGAGGAGGAGGAGGAGGAGGAGGGGAGGAGGAGGAGGAGGAGGAGGAGAGGAGGAGGAGGAGGAGGAGGAGGAGGAGGAGGAGGAGGAGGAGGAGGAGGAGGAGGAGGATCGAGGAGGAAGACCGAGGAAGAGGAGGAGGAGGAGGAGGAGGAGGAGGAGGAGGAGGAGGAGGAGGAGGAGGAGGAGGAGGAGGAGGAGGAGGAGGGGAGGAGGAGGAGGAGGAGGAGGGGGAGGCCCCCCCGTGGAAGAGGAGGAGGAAGAGGAGGACATCCCACGAGCACGGAGAACATCAGGGCACCATCCCCGAACCGATCTCGATCTTGCACCTCGGTCCGACTGCGCTTCCGCGTCGCCGTAGCTTCGGGTGCCTCAGGCCGCCCGCGCGCGCCCCAATCCGTCGACTGTGGACGGGCGGGCCTCCCTCATCCTGTTCGTCCTTCACCTCCTCCTCCTCCTCCTCCTGCTCCTCCGCCTGCTCCTCCCTCCTCCGCCTCCTCCCTCTCTCTCCTCCTCCTCCCTCTCCTCCTCCTCCCTCCTCCTCTCTCCTCCTCCTCTCCTCCTCCTCCTCCTCTCCTCCTCCTCCTCCTCCTCCTCCTCTCCTCCTCCTCTCCTCCTCCCTCCTCTCCTCCTCTCCTCCTCCTCCTCCTCCTCCTCCTCCTCCTCTCCTCCTCCTCCTCCTCCCTCCCTCCTCCTCCTCCTCCTCCTCCTCCTCCTCCTCCTCCTCCTCCTCCTCCTCCTCTTTCTCAGCGGCCGCCCTCTCCTTCCCACCCGCACTCGCGTGCCGTAGCCGGGCGCGCCCCGCGTGCATGCAGGCGCGCCAGCGCTCGCCAGCGACACGCTCTGCCCTGCGAGCGGATAGCGTGCCGCCCCGCTCCGCTGGGCGGGATGCTGGGAAAAGCTCGGGACGTTGACGCCTGGGGACCGAGACGTGGATGGCATGTCGCGCCGAAACGTGGTGGGTCGGAGCTGGCGGAGCGACGCGCTAAGCCACAGTTCCCGACCGTATTCCAGTGGACCAGAACCATGATGATCGATTTCGCACGCCCACGCGCTTGCATGGATACTATTCAAGACAGCGACGAAACTCTATAGAAGGTGGCCGCTGCCTTGTGAGCGAGCCAGGCCGAATCCTAAAAAAACATACAACGTGCACGCATCACAGACTGCATGGAAAAGGGGTGTACAGCTGGAGATGAGAGAAGGCATACCGACGATACGATACATCAGGTGCAACTGCATTGGGTGCATCTGAGAGGACGTAATCCTTGTGCGGCTACTGGCCAAACTCAGTGGGAAAGTTGCAGGGAGGGGGGGGGAGGGGCACACGTCAACGCTCTGAAAAAGAAAGCATCCCAAACCTCGTCAACCGATCCGCTGGGCGCCTACGTTTTCGCGTAGTGCCGAAGAGTTTCTCTGACGGGCCTTCAGACGAGTAAGGACGCCGCCGAAGTTCTGTATCCCATTCGGTCACACGCTCTTTCCTCTCGCTTTTCTGATCCATATGTTGTTGCTTCTAATCTCCACATATTACTTATTCTGCTTGCTTCCCCACTCCTCCTTCTGTCCCTCCTTCTCTCTCTCTCTCCCTCTCTCTCTCTCTTTCTTCTTCTTCTTCTCTCTTTTCCTTCTGGTCTTCCTTCTCCGTCGGCTTCTGCTTGTCCTTTCCTATCTCTCTCTCACTCTCTCTCTCTCTCTCTCTTTCTGTCCTTTCCTCCCATGGCGGCCCTCTTGGGCTCGTTCACTCGCCAATTCCAACTCCCTTCCCTACAATCTCCATCTCTACCCTCCTCTCTCCCGCGATGCCGCGCCCCTCCCTCCCGTTCCCCTCTCCTCCCCCTGCCCTCCCGCTCACCTCCAGGAGGAGAAGGGCGCGGCACCTGCTTCCAACCCATCGTCCTCTGACTTTCCCCAGGCCGCCACGTTTCCCACTATGCCCCGCGACGAGCCCAAAAAACCCTCGAGGGGCGCACGAGGGCGACCCAACAAACACATCGTAACGGTCCGGAAGCCCCCATAACCCCTGAAACCGTGCTAGAGCTTTCGCAGTGGTGGCGCTGCTGGGGGGGACGCCGCGGAAGTACGTCCATTCTCGGCGGAGCACGGCCGTGTCGTGCCGGGAGCTTCGGTGCACCGTGCGGGGTGGCGGTGCTCCGCAGCTGGGGTGCGTGCTCACGGCCCTCGGGACTCGCCAAACGGATTCAAAAGGATCCCGCCTCCTCCTGCTCATGTCAGGGGGGCGCATGGTGACCGCGGGAGGCCGCGGGAGAGCAGGGGGGGGCAGGCCTGACCTGAAGCGCATCGGGGCTATCACTCGTCGCGTGCTTTCCCGACTGGAAAACGTGCGGTCGCGAACTTTTGCTTCGCGTGTTGCGGCGGTGGCCCCGGCGATGCGCCATGCCCTGCGCGCGGACGGCGCGTCGCTCTGCTCCGCGTGGCGCAGGCGAGTCGTGCGCCAAACGGTGCGTGGACAGGGCGGGAACAGTGTGCTACAAACGCGATGCATGTCACAGAAAGTTTTCCTAAGTTAAGCTGCGAGAGTGTGACGGCGCAGCGTGTGCTTCCAAGCGGGTCCAGACTGAGCTGCTGCTGGCGCCGCGTGAACATCGCCAAATATGCGGGCGGCATGCTTCAACGTCGTTGGGGCGAAATCTCTGCTCGGCGCGCCGACGCGCCTCGCGCCGACCGCTGTCTTCGGCGTGGGAGAATTCGGTGCGAACGTGCAGCGACGCAGCAAGCTTTTCTCGCTTGCGCGCAGCACGTCGCCGAACAGAAGCATCTGCCTATACAACAACTGGGTGCTAACAGCCGTGCGCCTGGCGCGGCTCAATACCTCCGCATTTGATGCCCTCGACAGCCGCGACGGGCGCGCGCCGATTATCTGCCTGATGCACTTGTTTTGGAAGCCGCCCTGAGTGTCTTTCTCTCTCTCTCTCTCTTTCTCTCTCTCTCTCTCTCTCTCTCTCTTGTGTTTTGTCATCATGGCGCCCGCCAGTCCGTAAAGCATCTTAGACCCCACCGCGGGAGCAAAGATGCGTATTTTGCGACGCCATGTCAAAGATGAACGGGGCCGCAATTTACCGAGCGACGAAAATACCCGTTTTTCCTCGCCGATCTAGCGCCCCAGCTCCGGCCCAACGTCAGCGTCCGAGGACGAGTGCGCGCCCAAATGCTGAAGCCGGTCGACATGTTCAAGAACGGTGCCATCTGGAGCTCCGATGTCACCGCTGGCCTTCGCAGCAAGGACTTGGAATTTGTCCCACTGTAACTCCATGCCATACCGGCGCGCTGCTTCTGCGACTGCCTTCAGATACTCGTTTAAGCGCGCGTCGTCCGTTCCGATCAGCAGCGCGTCGTCCGCGTAAATACAATCGCACATGTGCCCGTCGGCGTGCGCATCTTTCGTTGCCCCTTCCAGTAGCCCAGCAGCATCATGTAATGGCACTGTCATGACGATGATAAAAAGCAGTGGGCTGAGCGTGCAACCCTGCGGTACGCCTGAAATCTGCGGTCTTGGTGCGGAATCGTTGCCACATTCGTTCGCGATGAACATGGACATCCTCTCCGTCGTCATCACGCGTACCAGGTCGCGGAATTCGATCGGGATCCCCACCATCATGGGCGCGCCCAAAAGACTGTCGGAGTGGATGCGGTCGAATGCCTTCTTCCTTCTTCCAGTCGAGCGCAACCAAAATAACTGATCCATTCTTCTTAGCTCGTGCCAATTCGATGTGCCGCCTCGCTGCGTATATGGCGCGTTCCGTGCTGCAGCCCGCCCTGAAGCCGAACTGGGTAAGCCGCAGCCTCTCGTCGACGCCAGCGTCCAGCAACCTTTGCTTCAGCATGGCAGAGAAGAGCTTCATGGCGATGCATTGTAAAGACAACGGGCGGTAATTGGCGCAACTTGCTGGGTCCCCTTATATAATAGTCGCACTGTAGATATGCACCGTGCGTCTGGGATTTCCTTCTTGGCCCACGCTGCATTGCACTTGCCCAACGCCCATTGCAACTGCCCAAGCTCGTCCGCCAGCGCCAGGTACAGTTCCGCCGGGATGTCGTCGGGCTTGCACGCTTTCCCATAATGCATTTTTCGCAAAGCTGTCCCGGGCCCCGCCTCTGTGAATGAATTCAATTTATCTGAAAAAAGTGCTGTTCAGACTCTGGGGCGCCCCCAGACTCTGGGGGTTGGGGGTTGCTCCGACTTTGTCTCTCGTTGTCCGACTGTGTATCCTCGCTCATACCCCCTGCCTCCTTCTCCTGGTCCTCCTCCCTGTTTCTCTTCCTACTCCCTCTTCGCCTGCTTTTCCCAGTCCTTTTCTTCCTATTCCTCCTTTTCCTCCTCCTCCTCCTCAACCTCCTCCTCCTCCTCGCCCCCAGTGCGCCCAGGAGGCTTTCAAGATGGCCCCATGACGGCCCAGGAGGCCCCAAAGACGGCCCCAAGAGGCCTCTAAGACGCCCAATATGGCCTCCAAGACGGCCCTGAAGCGCCTCAAGAGGACCCCACATCGGTTCAGAGAGGCCCCCAAGACGGCTTCCGACGGCGTCAGACCCGTCAGACGGGCTAGGAACGATTTAAGACTGCCAAGGAGAGGCCCCCAAGACGCCCCCACGGCCCCCAAGAGGCCTAAGGAGGCCCCCAAGAGGCTTCCGAGAGGCCCCCCGGGAAGCCCCCAGGAGGCCCCACAAGAGTGCCCCAAGAGGCTCCCAAGAGGCTTCCTCCTCCTCCTCCTCCTTCTCCTCCTCCTTCTCATCCTCTTCCTCCCTCTCCTGATCCTCCCCCTCAGCCTCCCCCAAGCGTTCCCCGAAGAGTTTCTGGAGCGGCTGGGGGAATACATAATCAGATAGCTTGGCCAAGCTGGGGCCCAACGTTTGGCCACATAGGCGCTTCTCACAAAGGCTGGGGGCGGCGGTGATTCGCCGTAGGCGTCTTGGATCCGCCGCCCCCTGTGCTTGCCACAGGGTTGGACGGCGTGCCAGACATTTTGCTGAGATTCTGATTTTCAAACCCTTCTCAGTGGCCTTCGGCCCAGACCGCCTGCCCCTCGGAAGGGCCGGAAGGTGTGGCCTACATCGCCACCAAGACGGCCCAAACAGTCGAAAACAAGCTGGTAAGCTTAGGTATACAGTCCGCCTTAGGCGCTTCCATATCCCAGGCTTAGGCTCATAGCGCATGAGCAAGAGAGCGAGACGAAGCATGGGATCTGGAGTAAAGAGTAGGATGGGCATCGTCAATGGAAAAGGATGTTTTCCGATCTCGGATGCAAGTAGTGCGCCTCAGTGAGGCACAGTCACATATCTGGCCGGGCCCGGCTTGAGCCAGGCACGGCAGCGGTACATGCTCGATTTATATCTCGCCTTTAACCTTCTCCGTTTAAAGTCGGAGGGGGAGGAGACGAGCAGGTACCGCACTACTATTATGCGGAAAAACAGTGCTAAGCAGCAGCGGCTGCCTACAAGGAAAGGGGCGCGCGAGTAGCCTCGCTACCGGCGAGTTTCCTCGCTGCTAAAGCGCACCTGCCCGCGGGTTTCCCCGCTGGCTCGGGAGGCAGGGCCGTCCTGAGACGACCTGCCCGCCCTATACGGTGTATGTTTCTTCAGCTCGTGCTTGAAGGATTGCTGGCCGGCCATTACTTGTAGGAGCAACGCGCGGTCAATGCTACCTTTGGTATGACCATCGGCAGTCATATCTCGCGTGTCACACCATTGGACGCTTTCCACGATTCCACGTTCCATCATCTGGCGAATCCAGCTGATGTGCCCAAGCAGAGTACACTCTGTGGGCTTCTTCAGATCCTTGCTAGACAAAGATTTGAAGACAGACTCGGCATCAATAGTCAGAGTGACTTTGATACATAGACCACCCATTTCCAATATGTTCTTCAACTGTGTGGGGGTCAATGGTCCCGAGTGTAGCTCGTGGAGCGTTACAATGGTCGGGTAGCAGTCTTCCAAGTTGTGGGCTGCTGCCAGTGTTTCCGCAGAGTAGCTCGAACGCACTTGCAGTCGATGAGACTTGCAGTATGCGTCCACCAGGTGCACGACGGGTTTCCCCGCTTGCGTGTGGCCACGCCTCAGCAGGTTAGCCCCGCGGATACCATAGCCTTTGACTTCGTCGTCTTCATCTCCGTTGAGACGACGATAGCCAGAATCGCTATGCAGGTCGACTTCTCCTGTTGGAGTCATAGCATGATACACGATCTTCTTCGGACCTGCCTGCAATTTTCTGGTAACCGCGTTTAGTCGTCGTACCTGGATGTTTGTCGGTTCTTGGATACGTTGTAGTGAGACAACATAGACCATTAGCCATACCTGCGTGATCAACGCATAGGCTAGAGCGCCACGAAGACTGACGAACATATCAGAAATTGTCTTCGTCGCCTTGCTTTCAGGATCAGCTCCTGTGAGTTCTGGATGTGTGATAGGACGAAGCTGTTTGATGTATTCGTCCTGGTCGAGAGTGACGCTCCCATCATCGGTCTTGTTGTACCGAACAGCACAGTTCGTGTATGTGTGCTTGTTCAGTTTGCACTTCCCAAACGTATCTTCAACACACTTGACATACTTGTCGATAGCCTCTTCCTTCCCAGTCATATTGATGTCATCAACGTGCTTGGCTGTCAAGAGGTTTGGGCTCATCTCGAATTCTTCGTCGTATGAAGTAGGCTGTAGCCCAAAGCTCCTAGTGATGGACCTGAGCTTCAGCGAGAACGCCCTGGGAGCATCCTTCGTGCCTGTCCCCGGTTTCAGACACCGGAGACAATGCTTTGATTCGTCATATGACTCAAAGCCTGGCAGTGTGCGAAGGACAGCTGCTGACCCAGGTGGTAGTGTGAAACACACCACACGTTCTTTCTCGCCCGTTGCCGCGGCGAGCTCGCCATAGGTCAGTCCCTTCAAGAAAGCCATGTTGATGTCCAGGGAAGCGATGATCCAAGCTTTGTTGCATGCAGCAGAACTTGCGAGCAGTCTCTGGCTTGACCTCCTTGCCGTGCCAGAGAAGGTTTCGACATCAAAGGCTTCGAGGTCCATGAAGCCACGGAGTACCAAGCGTAACCGGATCGTCCTTTCCATTTCGCCCTTTTCGTTCTTGACAAACTTCCATTTGTATACGTAGCGTGACGTCATGATGTTAGACGCCTTGCTTAAGTCAGTCATCTGGAAGCATTTGTTGTCAAGCCAAGTCTTCAGCTCTGTGTAGAGGGCTTTGGAGACCTTGACCGGATTTGCTTGGATGTCGGCCTTCGTGAGTAGATCGTCTTCCTTGACGACCACGGCACGTTTGGAGGCAGCGCTAACGTATACTCGCATAGTTGTGACGCTGCTGTCATCCAACAGTCGGTGTTGCTGCTCGGACAGGACGACTTTGGACATGTCTGCAGTGAAGCAGAGCTCGATATACTTCCCGTGCTCATCGGAGTCCAGATCATATTTGCTATCCGGTTCCGTGGAGCATAAAGGAACGTAGTAAGAAGTGTCCATGTCGTATCCTGGCGGGTGACCCCGCTCCGGCAAGTGGCCTTGCACATCTTCACAGGTCGTAGAGACTAATACACACTGTGTGTCTGTCATGTATGTAGGAACTGTATGCATGACTTCCTCTGTGTCAGCTTCAAGGAGTGTTCTGTCATCCATCAGTTCAGCATACCACGACTTCAAGACAAAAGCATCCAGATCTTCTTCTGTCTCCTCTATGATGGTCGGAAGCCGACCATCGTTGTCCGTAGGAGGCTCCTCAGGAGCAGCTGCTGGAGGTGATTCGCTTGGTGGTGGACCATCAGCGAGTTCCTCAAACTTAGTGAGATCTTGGTCAAACCCAGCAGACGGCTTCCTGGATTTAAGACACTGGATGATGCGTGAGTGTGTAGATCCTGTGATGTCATAGATGTTCAAGGCAGTGCCATCAGCTTCGTAGTAATGAAACCCAGGGGTCACATCGTTATCATAGTGCACTAGTGTACAGCTGTCTGCATAGGGTGCAGCAGGCAGCTTCGTCAGGCTCTTGGCGAGTCGTACAGCAATAACGTTTTCAATACGAAAGTAATTGCGTATGAGATACTGAAGAGCCAAGTGCACCTTAGGTGAAAGTCGGCTCGCAGCAGTCATCTGCAGCCGACCCTGTTTCGTTGGTAGATATCCGAAAGTCATGGCGGGTTTCCCCGCTGGCAGACCGGAAATAAAGGCCAATGCTGTTCGAAGGGCCGTATTGTCCGATCCTATCTCGCGGACCATAAGTGCTTCGATGTACAGTGTGTGTCGTGTGTCAGGATACTGTACTCGTACTTCGCGATTGCCGACCTTCACGATGACCTGGCCTCGGTCAGGTTCGTTGCGGATGACCGGGTATGGACCACTCCATCCACCCCAGTCGTCTTTCGTGGTGGTCGGACGGTGATAGTCCACGAGATCTCCTTCTTTATAGTGAAATTCACCCGTAGCAGTAGTCTTTGTACGGAGAGCCCTGTTCGTCTTGGCAACCGCAGTGGCCTGCGTGATTGCCTCCAGACTAACCCTCCTGATTGTTTCCTCCCTTGAGTGATCTGATGATTCAGTGGGCTGATCATGATCCAAGACAGGGAAATCAGGAAGCATAGCTGGCTGTCTACCATACAGCGCATTGTACGGAGACACTTCATTGTAGAAGGTAAATGCGTTGCTAGCAAACAAGGCTTCATGTAAGAGACGAGTGAAATTGAGAGGGATATGTAATCTATTCAATTCTTCTCCCATCACGTGTAGGAGGTGTCGAAGGATGCCGTTCCTAGCTTCGATAGTTGTAGCGTGTTGGCCACGCGCTCGAATACGAAGCTCTGTTCCCTTAGCCTTAAGGATGGCCTTTGCTGTATCATTATTCAGTGCTCCTTCCCCATCGGAGTATAGAATTTTAGCAGGGCCATGCTGCATCCAAGTCGTATGATAGGCATCGAGAACAGTATGCATAGCTTTATCAGGAATCTCTGTGCCAGCTGCCCAGCGAATACAACGGTCGATGATGTGAAAAACAATATGTTCCTGTTTATAAAAGAAGAGATCACATTCGACTTCTTCGTTGAAACGTCCTGGCAGTGACACGGAAGGCATCACCGTGTTGCCTGGTTTATCCCAGGCTCGACATTCTCTACACGAGTCACAAATGCCTTTGATCAGACTCAAACGGGTTTCACCCAGACCAACCTTGGTTAGAATCATCCGCATTTTTGGCTCCTTGGCATGAAACCATCTCAGGTGGAGTTTGCGGAGTTCTCGCTGCACTACAGCTGGGTCGAAGCTGCGCAGGTTTTGGAGGCTGAGCTGAACGTCGAAGCGAGTCCAATCAGGGAGCCTTGGCCTTGGCCTCGGCTCTGCTTGAGGCTGCGGCGGTGGTGGAGGATCTCCTCCCTCCATGCGTCCGCGCCTTGCTGCAACTTGTGGCAGTCTACGGTGATCGTCAGAGCTGCCAGCGCCACTGTTGCCACCATTAGCCCCGTCGGCTCTGGTGATGTCATGGCTGCTGGCGCCTGCGGTTGGATCGCCCTCACCAGGCCGTGGCGGCCTAGGCGCACGTATGCGCGCTCTCGCGGCCGGCGCCGCTTTTGCGGCTGGCGCCGCTTCTGCGGCTGGAGCCGCTTCCGCGGCTGGCGCCGCAGGAGCGGCTTGTCCCGCCGGACGCGGCTGGCCAAAGTTATCTGGCAGCTTCCATTTTTCGGCAAATCTGCATTGGCCAGATATCTTGGTGTGGTGAGGATTGCTCTTCTGATATTCCTTCTTACAGCTTGGACAGTCCCAGTAATACGGTTCAACATCATACCACCGACACATCTTCGGATCCCTACTGTGCTTTGGTGATTGCTTGTAGTTGTTGTCCACACAGCCAGGGCACCCAAGACCGCCAGGTGGTGGTCGACAGATTTCTCCGTTTGGGTGTCTCCGAATTGTTGGGTCGTCCAAGTCGTAGCCAGCACTGTTTGTTACGAACGCATAGCTGCGTTCACGATTCGCGAATGGATCGCGACCATAAGCAAACAGGTCTTTGGCGATTTGCACCGCATCAACGATCAATGACTGCATTCTGTAGGTATACTGTGCCGCCCTTGCTAACTCTTTGTTACAAGCATTGGCGTGCACATGATTTCCTGGACAACGCTTGCCTTTGAAAGGTGCCAACAACTCTTCTTTATTTGCCATTATCTGTGTTGGTTTGCGGATATATTGTCCAAATGAATCTTTGAGACCAGTCGTGCACTGATCAATGATTGTTTGGCAAGTGACCTTGCGTTGTGCCAGTTCTTTCCATGGCTGGATCTCATCCACCCACGTGCCCATTGGTTGTTCCCTGAGAAAGAAACGTCTTAAGTCGTCTTGTAGTAGAGCGACTGTTCCACAGAACGTGATATGAGGCAGGTCCTCTTTGTGGTGTTTAAGCCACGTATCATGATTGACCTGTGCGTTGAAGTAGGAAGGGAGTCCAGTAGTTCTGCAGCTTGGCTGCAGAATCGTGATCTTGACAAAGCAAGTCTTGAGGTAGTGGAGGACTGCTCTTTGTACTTCCGAGTTTCCGAGGTCAACCATAGATATCTTGTCAAGGTTCCCGCCTGACGAGAGTCCCCTCTTGAAGGCTAATATGGATATACCACCCTTGCCCCCACATAATTCAAGCATGTCCACTTGATTATTTCTGCCGTAGCATAACGACTGGACTATCGAGAAGACATCAGCATGTGAGTCAGCGGGTTGCCCCGCCGGTAACATCATGAAGATGTCCTCTGATTCGCTGTCCGAGTCCGAGTCGTCAAGAGGAACGTCGTTGAAATATGTGGAGCAGTCAAGCCCTTTGAGGTCCTCTCCACAGTCGTCGTTACCGTCTTCCACTTTCTTCGGGACTTTCTTCGGTTTGATGCCGGCTTCTTTGTCAGCTTTCTGCTTTTCTTTCTGTTTTATCCTGGCATCAGTGGGCAACGCAGTTTCCGCGGAGAGATCCGCTGCGGAGGAATCCGCTGTAAAATCAGGAAATGGCGGAATTTCAGGAAGGTCGTTGGTGGGTCGCGTTTGGCAACGCTCAATCGAAGGGGGAGGAGATCGATCGTCATCGACGATCGTCACACGCTTTGGGCGTGGCCTTCGCGACTCACCATTGCCATGAAGAACTGGAGCCGGAGGCTCCCAGTATAGCCGAGTACTGATGTTTGTAACCCCATCAGGTAATGGAGCTACATAATTGTACCCAGTTGGCTGATCCTGGATCCTAATGTCTTGAACAATCTTGTTCGTGTCCAGGTCGGTCGTGACCCTACGAACCACATGGTCCCATTGAGGGCCCTTCTGTGGACATTGAACGTAGTGTCTGACCTTTTTGTCAACGCGTGTACACACACTGAGGTGTACCGCACTCCGCTCATTCCTGATCATGTTGGCTTTATCGAGTTGATCAAGGAAGCGTGCAATAATAGTAGCCAAAGTTTTATACCGAAACTCGGCATGTTGTTGATCTTGGCCATACCAATCCAAATCATGGTCCTTGTGTGATCCACAAGTACATCTCCATAAGTTAACCGGTATATGAGGACAAGATGTAGCAACTTGTATATAAGAACCACTGGGATATTTACTGGATCGGTCAAACTTAATGCCGAAGTGACAGAGTCTGATTCGTATAACGCTTAGCTTCAAATCTTCAATAACATCTTTGATCGGACCCTGTTTCCAGAAATACCCGGGTGGCCCCAGGATAACTATCTGCATTCTCAGAGCACGCGCTTTGATCAGGAGATTTTGTATACGTTGATAGTGTGGTCCCGCCCTCTTTCCTGGAGTACGCACGTACCAATCAGAGGGTGTGGCCACCCACAACATATTGTAGTCTCCTGCCAACAAATTTCCCAAATACTGTGTTCCAGTTGAAGTCATTACCTCATTATGGGTAATCCGGTCGCATATATATCCACGGGATCGGAGTTCAGCGCAAGCTGTACGAATATCTTCGATGACGAGGCATTTTGAATGGTATTTTTCTTCTCGGGCCTCAGCGCGGCCAACGTATGTCGCGAGGAGGCCGGTATTCGGCTTCTCTTCGCAAGCGAGCGCCGCCGGCGCGCCCGCCTGCCCCCGTCAGAGGGGCATGCTGTTAGCGGATGACTCCGCAGGCGTCACTGGTGCGGCTGCGCTCACGATCTCCACGCGGGTTGGCCCCGCAAGGTCCGTCGAACCTCCGCCCGTGCAGCTTGGTGGTGGTGGCGGTGTCGCGGGTGGCCCCGCTTGGTTCTCAGGCGACCAATTATTCACCGCCTCCTGGACTGCCCAGAAAATCTTAGACTTCAGGGCATCCTTCATGTGTGGCCAGGTCCCTTCAGGACACTGTTGGCCTTTCCACCAGCTGTCGAGCGTCCTGTCTACGATCGCACGGGTCGTGTCCTTCAGGAGCTGCTTGTCGAGATACGGCTCGACAATGAACGTATCAGTCGTAACGGTCATGGACTGTCCCATCGCGGGTTGCCCCGCTGTTACCCCAGCGGGTGACCCCGCACCTACACCGGCGGGTGGCCCCGCATTGACGGAGTCCTCGTCGTTCTCCGTCTCGGTGTAGCCGTCATGACTACTGCGGATTGTGAAGGTGTTGGTGACCGTCTGGCTTTTAGCCCCGTCATACAATCCGCAGGGAATGGCTAGGTGTCCTGAGGGGGTCTTCTTTGCCCTCAGGACTTTGGCGCCCTTCCCCAGCTTAAGAGTATACTCTCCGCTGGGAAAGATCACCTTCTGGAAGCCTGGCTTTAGCACGATAATTGTGTCACGTGCTTCCATGGCACTCAGGCCCCAGATGGCTGGGAGGTTTACACCTGAGCCCTCTGCGATGTTGGAAGCATACTCCTCGATGCGGGGGCTTGCCTCATTGGCGTATTGCACCCCGATCTTGAAGTTGCCCATTTTCCGACAGATCGCAGCACCCTCACCTACACCATTGATGTAGAGGGTTTTGCTCAGTGTGCATATGGCCGGTCTGTGATTGTACCTGGCCATAACCTCCTGAAAGGTTCGTGCTGTATTAGCTCCGATGATGTTCACGTTGGAGCCAATGTCTAGCATGAACGATATGCAGGGCATTCCTTCTTCGTCGGGGAAGAATGTCCCTGTCCGCGCCGCCAGAGCCATCGTACCGTGGTCATCACTATGGTACGTAATCTGTGAACCGAGCGTGCCTTTCAGTAGGCGTTGTTCCAGCACCCACTGGCTCATTGTTAGCTCGGTGCACCATATTTGCTCATATTGGCGGCGCTCCTCCACGGTGATTGGTTCCTGTTCAAGGACCCAGTAATTCGCGGAGAGTGTGGAGGTCCACTCACCTCCTGGCGGAAGCGTATCCGTGATGTCACGTGTGTAAGTCAGCCCTTCCGTGTTGATCATGAAGGTATTGTGGAATTGGGCTGCTTCAGCGCTTTCCGCACTGGCCCGGCTCCTAGCACTCACCGGGCTCTCTGCACGTGAGGTTCTGGATACACCTCCGCTCCTGCCGCTCCGCCTGATATTGGCCTCCATTGCTCTCAGAAATCCTGGATTCGGAGGCCCCGTTGCGGGTGACCCCGCTTTGGCGGCGGGAGCCGCTTCGGCGGGTGGCCCCGCTGCTGGGGGCCCCTGTGCTCGAAGCGTAGGCAGGATTGGCATCTGGATGCCTTGCTCTGGCGCTGGCCATGGGTGTGTCTGTGCAGCTGGGGCACGTGCGGATGGCTCCGCCGAGGCGGCTCGAGCCTCTAGTGCCTCCACTGCTTCCCGCAGCCGGCGCAGTTCCCGAGCATCCACCACATACCTTTCCTGCTGGCGCGCCTGTTCTGACTCAGCGTCGCGCTGTCCAGCATACGGAAAGTGTGCTGTGATTATGCCCGGCCCACGACATACAGCGCAAGGTGCCTCGTTTGGCGTACCTGGCCGCTGATTGCGGACGTGCTGCTGTGCAACACGATCCCAGCATATATCGTGGAAGAAATGTCCACATGCCAGTCTCCACACCGTGGTGCCCGTCTCGTAGGGGTCCATACAGATCGGGCACTGTGTGAAATTGTAGTCAGAAATGACTGGCGTGGGCACGTCGGGGCGAGTCCGAGCCTGACGCTCGAAAGTAGTTTCGCCCTCCCGATATGGCGTCGGTGGTGGCAGTCTGTCTGTATGTTCAGCGGGTGGCCCCGCACCTGCGGGTGTCTCCGCTTGGTTCTCACGCTCGATCCTTCTCTGGATCGCGCGCTGCTGGCGCAGCCTGGCGTTGTCCCGAACCTGCTGCCTAGATGCCAGTATCGCTTGCTGCGTGTTGTGCACGTCGCGAATGTAGTCTGGCATTCTGCCCAGAGCGGCTGGCACCGCGAGACCAGCTGGCTGAACTATGGTCTCGGGGTCCGTCGGCGTGGGCATATAGGCGTAGTGCGGCAAAGGCTGCGCATCGACTGCCCGTGTAAACTGCAAACGATACATCTCATTGGCCAGATTCCGAGTGTATTCGTTCGCAGGTGGCCCCGCAATCATAGGAGTGTTATTTACTTGCGCGTAGTACTCCGGGTACATCGGCGCGTCCATGGCCGGTGCCTCTGCTGGTCCATGATTGTCCCATCCATATATTGGGTGTGATGCTATTCCTGGAATAAACACCTGTCGATATGGATTCGTGGGATCAGCATTCGGAGCATCATCGGAAGTCCAGCTCCAGAGAGGCCGAAAGTCGCCATGGTTCGTAACATCTATGTTGCGGTTCCGCAACAGGCTGGGCACTCTATCAGCTTGTTGCTGTAAGAAGGTAGCCTGTGCTCTCAAAGTGGCCGCCCGACGTTCGTAGTCTGGGCCCTGCTGACCGTCAGCGGGTGGCCCCGCATGTGCGGATGACTCCGCAGGCGTTCTCTCAGCGGGTGACCCCGCAGCCACTCCTCCTTCACTACCCCTCGGTGTGCCGAAGGGAGTGGTCGCCTGGAGTGCCGCTGCGAGCGTCGGATTCCCGCGAATCGCCTGGAGTCGTTGCCACAAGCTGTTTTCGCTCGTTTCGGACGGCGGGGTCCGATACGGCGAGCCACCATCTGATCCGTTCATGGGGACAAACCTCGCACCTCCAGCTTGCTGTGGAGGGCGTTGTGGTTGTGTCCCTAGGATGCCGGGTGGCCCCGCAGGAGGGCGCAGGTTCCTCTGCTGTGCATCTTGGATACCTGCGTGCACCGCCCACGGGTCAGCTCTGTAGAGCTGATCGGTCAGCCCAGAGACGTCGGCTGATGTCAATTGACTGTTGAGGGCGTGGACCCATGACTGTTGGTCCTGCCGCCACGGGGATGCTACCGTCGTCACCGGTGTGACTACTTGCTGCCACGAACCGTCTGAAGTGTCTACTGCGGGTGTCCCCGCACCTGCGGGTGGCCCCGCTTCAGGCATGGCCTCGTCCTCCTGGGCATTCATCATGAGGACTGCCTGAGTTTCGAACGGTCGTGGAGCAACATCTTGCTCGGTCATGACCAAATTGAATGGACGACCGTCCGTCTTCGTCCAACCCTTGAGGTACATGGCGTGATCTTCCATTACAGCCAGAGTTCTGTCACACATTTTAAGTGGCAGGTAGTCGTCAGTGCGAATCCTGTCTGCGGGTTGGCCCCGCTTCCGCGTCTTGTCATAAAACAGCGGATTGCTCCAGGCTTCGCCGACCCGATACTTCGCAATGCTCACGATCTGCATGATATGATCGGGCGGTATACGTCCATCGTGGCCCCTTGTCATGACTATGTCATTTGCTGATCTCCATAGAGAGAAGCCACTGGACAGCATTTTGTTGATGCTGCAGAATATGAGCACCTCCGAGTCAGGACGGATACCCGATTGTATCCTCTTGTCGCCCGGGAGGTAGGGGCAGCCATGCACAAATTGGCGCCCCCCCTTCCTCTTCGGGTTGTCCTGTGCGAGGCACGAAAGGCCATTGTCCAGAATGCTCTTGACATACTCCCACTTTGTCCCGTGGATGAAATATACCGGGTCGTCCGGTTCTTTCGCCCATGTTGTGATCGGCCTGAACAACGACTCGGGACAGTGGACGCCTGGACTGCTGTGGCCATTCGTAGCTCTGATGAAGTACTGTGGCCTGCGGTTCGTTGGTCGAAACCTTTGCGGCAGCAGCAGGCTATCATCAACGCACTTCATCTGGAGCCTGCCCTTCTGCATGCCGTGATGATCAATTATCTCACAGCAGTTTAGCAGCACCCAGTACACGAATGACGTGTGGGGCCTGCCCTTGATCAGCACTTCGTGCATGTCACGATAGTGTTTATACTGATCATTTTCCTTCCAGTTTGTCAGCAGATCGTCGATGACAACCCAGCCGTCGTACGGATCGAAAGTGCTGACCTTCTCGAAGTATCGATTGTGTTTGTCCTTATAATATGGACTGTGGCGCAAAGCCGTCGAAAACCAGATCGATATCTTGGTCATCTGCTCCTTACTCGGCAGGGTCGGATCAGCGCCATTCTGTTGCATGACCTTCAGGAGCGATTCTCTATGCTGCGCAACACGTAGTGGCGGCCTGTCTCGCAGCATGTTTCCCACTTTCTGTTGTTCGCGCTCCCAGTCATTCTGGCACTTGAAATTCCGACGAACCGGACAGTTGATGACTTCATATCGGTCCGTGTCGTCTGGAGTGACTCGTGGGTTGATGGGCTGCCTCGGGCCTTTGTCTACAATGCCTTGCCAATGCAACTTGCATTCCAAAGGAATGACCCTCAGAACAGACATTATTGGCTGCCCGCTTGCGGGTGACCCCGCTAATGCAGCCGGCGGCGCCTTGACGGGTGGCCCCGCTAATGCAGCTGGCGCCGCTTTAATGGGTGGCCCTGCAGAACCTGCGGCTGACGAGGCAGCTCCTGCGGATGACTCCGCGCCAGGGTTCGGGTGACCTTTGTTAGTAGCTGCATCATCGGTTAACTTTTGTTGGTCGCCAAACTCTTTGAGGACTCTGAAACGCTCTTCTCTTGAGAGAGTACTTTCTGCGGGTGTCCCCGCTGTTGCGGCTGGCGCCGCTTTAGCGGGTGGCCCCGCAGAGCCTTTGTCCTCCTTGGCCTTGGCGGCCTCTTCTGCCCGCACCGACCTCATCCCGGCTTCGGGCTTCGGCTGCGCTTTCATTCGTGCCGAGCCGGGTTGTGGTGTAAGGCGTGGCTGATGCAGCGTTGGAGTCCAGTCACCTCGGAAAGCTGCTTTAGGCTTGTCACGAACTTCGTCCTTGACATCGCCTTGGGTCGCTGGAGGCATCGGAGTCGATGGTCCAGCAAAGACCTTCTTCCTCTCTGTCACAGATGGACCAGGAGGATCTGCCGGCTCAGGGTCGTCCGTCTTGGCGATCGCTCTGACCTTCGCCCGCCCCTGCGTGTCTTCGGGGCTCTTGGACGAGTGCCTTTTTGCAGGAGTCGGTGACGACGAGGAGTCGGCTTTAGGTCTTGGAGGTGGTCTGCTGCCCTTGCCTGGTCGTGGACCAGGAGGGTCTCTCGGAGGGCCTTCTGGCTGGCCATGATCATGGATAACCTGCCTCATCTTGTCGATGTCGGCAACACCCTTTATGGCCAGCTTGTATTTGCCATTCTCATGGCGGTAGAGTACCCTCGTGCAGAACCACTTCTGCGCCGTAGAGCTGTAGTACCAGCAGGCGCTTCCGTCAGGGAACGGATTTTCCGAGCCGTCTTCTGCCGCCCATTCCTCATTTAGTTCGGTTCGGTCAGTGCCGGCGGCAGAGGCGACATCTATCCATTCGTCCTCCGCAGTTCCAGCGGCTGGTGGTGCTTCTGCGGGTGATCCCGCTTCCTTGCTGGATTCTGCGGGTGACCCCGCTTCCCCACTGGGTTCTGCGGGTGACCCCGCTTCCCCACTGGATTCTGCGGGTGACCCCGCCTCCTTATGGAATCGGCGGTTCCACTCCTTGAGGCGGTGGTCATTGGGGAGCTTTGCCCAATTTTCCCTGACGGTGTTGGCCACTTCTTCGGTCATAGGGACGCGATCGGCCTCAGTGATGCGCTTCCCCCCTCCAGGAACCTCTTTGTTTGGGTCATGGACGTTGCCAGCATCGTCTCCATGAGACCAATTCCACGGGGTCTCTCCGTGGTGAGGGCTCCTGGAAGGGCGGTCCATAGGACACCTGCGCATGTGGCCTTTGAAGGGCTCACACTGACACACCTGTTTTCTGTACGTTTTGCGGTCAGTGATGATCTCCTGCTTTTTCGCCCTTTTGTCCCAGGCCTCTGGCGTCTTGGTCTTGCCGCCCTTGGTACGGATTATTGCGCCAGTCTCGTCCCTTTTGGTGCAGTATTCCTTAGAATACCAATGCCGAAGAGTCTCCATAGAGTAGTCGGGGTACCATCTTATGTACCAATCCGGCACCTGCTGAGCAGATACTCCAACGGAGTGCTCAGTGCTGTATGGGTAGCCCGATTCGTCGTGCGTAGGGCGTCTAGGAGCAGAGCGGCTCCTTCCGCGGGCTGGCCCCGCTGACGCACTTCCGCGGGATGGCCCCGCCGACGCACTATCACGTGTCACTGGCCTTTGATCGTCCTGCTCGGAGTCTCGGGGAGGCGACGGTCGCCTGTCCCTCTTGTCGTACCGCATGTCATCCGAGTCCTCTGAGCTGTCCTGGGCCATGAACACGTTTTGATACGGGCTTCTGAAGTATCCGATGTCATTTAACTGCTCCATCGAGAGGTCGTTAATGTTCATTTGATCGCAACCTTGCATGAATACATCCATAGACCAAGCGGGTGGCCCCGCTGTTGCGTCTAGCATTTCTTCGGCGGGTGACCCCGCTAGAGCTTGGAGTGCTGTGAGCATCTGAGATGCTGACATGTTCGAATCCAAGTATGGACGTAGACGTGCAACTCCTGGGTGTGACAGCAGTTCATTCATCGTCATCTGCTGCTGTGCTGGCGCACTCAAGAGTCGGATTGCTTCGGAAACCTGCTCTTGGAGCATGTCGTTGTAATCTTCTTCGGATTCTTCGGAATCGGAATACGCGGGATGGCCCCGCATTTCGTCATCGGCGTCGCCCATCTCCGAACCAGCCCCCGATGGATTTGGCAGCAACGGCATACCAATCACTTGTGGGGCCAGCGCGGCGGTGAGTTCTTCCTCTGTTGCCGGGACGGTCTCGGCTTCGGAGACCTCGTCACCGGCGGGTGGCCCCGCTGGAAGACCGAACCAAGCGTTGTACGCAATCTCATCGACCTCGTCCCAACCGTGGAACTCGTCGAAGAGGGTCACTGCGTAGTCTTCCAGGGCCACAGTTGCCTCAGCATAGCGGGCCATCACGTAGTACGTGGAAGAGCCCGCAGCGGGAGCCGCTTCTGGATTGACGTAAAACTCGTAGTCAATGTAATCTATGTCATCCATAAAAGAGTTTTGAGCCAAGTGTACGGATCCCTTTCCTTTCCCCTTCGGGCATTGATCGCGCAAATGCTCTGTGCTACCGCATGTATGACACTTCATAGTATTACCAGAAGCGTCCCTAGGGTTGCCCCTCCGCCCTTTCCCTTACCGGAGGTCCGCCTGTGACCTCGACCTTTGCCTCCGATAAGAACTTCTTCAAAAGCCATATCAGTTAAGGACGTGAGGAAAGCAGTAATACCCCTACCATGCATACGGCGTCTGCGACCCCCTTTACCACGACCCTTTCCAAATTGTTTGAAATGTCGGCGTACTGCACGTCTCACCTTTCTGACTGGTTTCTTCACAAAGCGCCTCCAACGGCGTTTTGATTTGCGATAAGCCATAAAGGCGGCCTCCGCCCTTTGTTGTTCAGAGAGGTGAGTGTCATCCGCTGGATAGTCATTGCCAGCAGAGACTATGCCATTGTGCTCATCGTCAGATGAGGTATCTGTGTCAGTGCCAGATTCAAACGGTGAGGGTGGCTGAGACCATTGAGCGGATGACTCCGCTTGGCCCCAGAGGGTTGTGCCCGAGGGCGGGCCTGCAGTGTAGGCGGCGCCCGGCGAGTAGCTCGACCAGGCGTTCGCCTCAGCTGCCTCTGCCGATGCCTGGCCGGTCTGCCCTAGAAGGGCAGTGGCCTCGTTGGGCATATCGGCTGGGTCAGCCCAGGGATTTGGCTCGCCAGGACCAGCGGGTGACCCCGCAGTCGTGGCGTAGACACCTGCATGTGAGTGGTGCCCTGTGAAGATGCCCGCTATGTTGCCAGGAGAGCGCTCGGCAACATGTCCGTAGTTCCTCATCCTGGTCAGCAGCCTGTCATAGTCTGCTTGTGTTCGGGGCATCTGATGATTGAAGGGCTCAAGCAGGTGTTGGGCTCGTGACGCGCCAACGCCTAACGCTCTGAAGAGAATCAGCGTTAGGATCTGAAAGTTGGGGATGACAAAGCCAACAGAGTTAGCCTCGTCACGGGCCATCTCGAATCGAGCTAATACTGAGTCGATTCGCTCGCCCCTTTCGACGCGGAAGTCGATAAGGGCCGTGCCAGAGTTGAGCTGGCGCTCATCTTCCAGATTTTCAAATTTGGTGCTCAGTAAGTACAGTATGTAGGTTACTGCATCCGTTGGCTGTCCATTGACAGTTACACCATAATTGATGATCTGGGAGGGGACCTGCATGGCGATACGACGAGCCAGACCTTGAAGGCCTCGTTGTAGTGCTGCAGCTTGTTGTGGTGGTGTCATATTACCACTCGTTACGTTTAGCCATGCATGTACTTCGCGAACGTATTCGCGGAAGGGCGTAGTACCGGCAGGGTCCCACGAAGGGCCAGTAGTACGCGTGTCGTCCATCCCCTGCCGCATGTATCCCACAGCACATCCCATTATTACCCACAGAATGCCGAAGATAGTTATCTTGATCCAATGCATGTGCATTTCGGCTTCGGTGATTGGTTTGGGCTGTGGTTTGTCAGGCTCTGGCGTGGTAGCCGTGAGGCGCCTGACCGGCACGGGATGCAGGTGGCCCCGCTGCGGGTAGCCCCGCAGGGTGACCACGTTCTCGATCGAGTTGCCGATTGGCATCTGGTGGAAGTCGGGAGTGAAGTAGCGCAGTGAAGTAGGAGAGAGCGTCTCGAGTTCGCGGGTTGCCCCGCTAGCTCGATCGCGGACTGGCTCCGCTCCTCGCAGAGCCGGCGCAACATGGTATTCCACCGTAGTAGTAGTCCACCAAGTTGTGCCGTGGATTACAGGAATCAGAGCGAGAGCCAGCCACACGAGAGTGTAGCCAGCTCCGCTACCAAGTCGAAAACAAGCTGGTAAGCTTAGGTATACAGTCCGCCTTAGGCGCTTCCATATCCCAGGCTTAGGCTCATAGCGCATGAGCAAGAGAGCGAGACGAAGCATGGGATCTGGAGTAAAGAGTAGGATGGGCATCGTCAATGGAAAAGGATGTTTTCCGATCTCGGATGCAAGTAGTGCGCCTCAGTGAGGCACAGTCACATATCTGGCCGGGCCCGGCTTGAGCCAGGCACGGCAGCGGTACATGCTCGATTTATATCTCGCCTTTAACCTTCTCCGTTTAAAGTCAAACGGCCCAATATGGTCACCAAGATGCCTCCAAGGCGGCTAGGATCGCTCCAAGAGAGCCCAAGACGGCTCCAATATGTCTCCAAGACGGCCCAAGATGCACCCGAGGCGTCCAAGATGGCCCCAAGATGGCCCAGGACGGCCCCAAAGGCCCCCAGGAGGCTTTTAATGCAGTCCAAGAAGCCTCCAAAGGGATCTGCAGGAAGGCCCGAAGAGGCCAAGACAGCTGATTTCCCGTGGGCTCTTGATGGATTTTGACGTTTTCGGCCTGCCGACGGCCCAATGCCGCCGAAGAGACCCCCAAGATGGCCCCAAGAGCGCCCAAGAGGCCTCCAAGACGGCCCCATGACGGCCTCCAGACGGTCCAAGAGGCCCCCAAGGCGCCTCCAAGACGGCCCACGAGAATTCCAAGGCGCCCACGATGGCCTTCAAGACGGCTCCAAAACGTCCAAGATGGCAACGATACGATTCGACATAGCCCCAGGATGTCCCAAGACAGCCACAGAGGGCCCCAAGGGCCCCAAGGGGATGCAAGGGGCCTCCTAGACAGTCTAGGAAGTCTTCAAGAGGACCTCCAGGAGAGCCCGAAATGCCCAAATGGTTGTATTTATTCCCTTCAATTGTTGAATAATTTGGGCGCGTTTTCTTTTTCGGCTGTCCGACGGCCCAAGATGTCCACAAGATGGTCCCAAGACGGCCCAAGCTGACTTCAAGATGGCCCCAAAAGGGCCCCAAAGGGCGAGGAAACAGTCCAAGAGGAAGAGCAAGAGGAAAGGACGGAATCAGAGGCCCGAAGCGGCTCCGAGAAGCCTGCAGCTCAGCGCGGGCTCGTCTGCGGACGCCCTTGCCCCCCCCAGGAAAAACATATCACCCCGAGGCCCGGTGATGTTTTGTGGGGCCGCCATCTCAAAGCCCCACGGCCAGCTTTTGGGTCGAGGAGGAGGAGGGGCAGGAGGACGAGGAGGTGATCAACAGGAACCAGAGGAGCAGGAGCAGCAGGAGGACGAGGAGTTTGAGCAAGGGGTCAAGGACGGAATGATAGGCCAGAAGCGGCTCCGAGACCAAACCGCGCTGAGCTGCAGGGTTTTCGGAGCCGCTTAAGGCCTCTCATTTCGTCCTTGTCCCCCTGCTCAACCTCCTCGTCCTCCTGCTCCTGATTCTCCTGGTTTTGCTCCTCTTCTTCCTCGACCCAAGAGCCGGCCGTGGGGCCTTGAAAGGGCGGGCCGAAAAAATGTCACCGGGGGCCGAGCTGCAGGCTTCTCGGAGCCGATGCGGCCAAAAAGAGGCTGCCCTGCAGGCTGTCTCGGAGCCGCTGCGCCAAAAGAAGGACACCTTGTCGGTTTAACTACTAGGTCGCTTTGTCGGCTGATTTCGGGCGCGTCGTCATCGTGGTCGTCGTTGTCATCGTCGTCGTCGTGGTCGTCGTCGTCACCACCATCGTCGTGGTCGTCGTCGTCGTCGTTGTCGTCGTCGTCGTCGTCGTCATCGTCGTTGTCGTTGTCGTTGTCGTCGCCGTCCATAAGATGGCCCCGAGAGGGCCCTAAGAGGGCCCCAAGAGAGCCCCAAGAGGGCTCCGAGAGGGCCCCAAGAGGGCCCCAGGAGTTGTGCAACAACCCAGCGGCCGCTGGTACATAACTCCTGGGGCCCTCTTGGGGCCCTCTGAGGGCCCTCTTGGAGCCCTCCTGGGCCCCTGGTTGGCCCATGAGAGGGCTCCAAGAGGGCCCTAAGAGGGCCCCAAGAGGGCCCCAAAAGGGCCCCAAGAGGGCCCCAAGAGGGCGCCAAGAGGGCCCCAAGAAGGCCCCAGGAATTATGTACCAATCCAGCGGCCGCTGGTACAGAACTCCTGAACCCTCTTGGGACCCTCTGAGGGCCCTCTCGGAGCCCTCTCGGACCCCTGGTTGGCCCTGTAGGGCCCCAAGAGGGCCCCAAGAGGGCCCCAAGAGGGCGCCAAGAGGGCGCCAAGAGGGCGCCAAGAGGGCTCCAAGAAGGCCCCAGGAATTATGTACCAACCCAGCGGCCGGTGGTACAGAACTCCTGGGGCCCTCCTCCTCCTCCTCGGCGACGACGACGACGAGGAGGTGTAAACGCACCCTTACCCAGCCCCTGCAGGACCAGGCAGCGATACTTGGACCAAATTTCCTGGCCCCTGTTTCGACCCCAGAGCTCTCGACCCCGTCCAGGAGCTCCCGACCCCAACCCGGAGCTTTCGGCCCCATCCTGGAGCTCTCGACCCGCAGACGACGGCGACGACGACGACGACGCCTCGACCTGGAGTGGTAAGTTTTGCTGCTGCTTTTCCCCAGGGGTTTGGAGCCCTCGGGGCCCAGGGGGGCCCCGAAACGGATCCGAAGCCTCAAATTTTTCCGGTCCGCGACCGACGACCGGCGACAACGACGACGACGACGACGGGCATAAGTTATTTGGCGCCCCCCCTTGGGAGCATCGGGTAACTGGGGGGTGCGCTCCACACCCCCCACTTACCCGGTGTCCCCCAGGGGACATCGGGTAACTCGACCTTGCAGGGGGGGGTGTTAGGCACGGGTTACCCGGTGGCGAGGGGGGGGCATCGGGTAACTCGACTTTGCACGGGGGGGAGTCGGGCATGAGTTACCCGGTGTCCCCTGGGGGACATCGGGTAAGCGGGGGGTGCGCTCCACACCCCCCACTTACCCGGTGTCCCCCGAGGGGCGTCGAGTAAGTCGACCTTGCAAGGGGCGCATTCGGCATTATTCAGTAAACCGGTGGACCCCCATGGGACATCGGAGTTACCCGGTGGTCCCCGTGGGACATCGGCCCGTGGGACATCGGAGTTACCCGGTGTCCCCCGGGGGACATCGGGTAACTCGACATTGCAAGGGGGGTCTGGGCATGGTTACCCGGTGGCCTCCCGTGGGACATCGGAGTTACCCGGTGTCCCCCGTGGGACATCGGAGTTACCCGGTGGTCCCCGTGGGACATCGGCCCGTGGGACATCGGAGTTACCCGGTGTCCCCCGTGGGACATCGGAGTTACCCGGTGGTCCCCGTGGGACATCGGCCCGTGGGACATCGGAGTTACCCGGTGTCCCCCGACATCGGAGTTACCCGGTGGTCCCCGTGGGACATCGGCCCGTGGGACATCGGAGTTACCCGGTGTCCCCCGGGGGACATCGGGTAACTCGACCTTGCAAGGGGGGTCTGGGCATGGTTACCCGGTGGCCTCCCGTGGGACATCGGAGTTACCCGGTGTCCCCCGTGGGACATCGGAGTTACCCGGTGGTCCCCGTGGGACATCGGCCCGTGGGACATCGGAGTTACCCGGTGTCCCCCGTGGGACATCGGAGTTACCCGGTGGTCCCCGTGGGACATCGGCCCGTGGGACATCGGAGTTACCCGGTGTCCCCCGTGGGACATCGGAGTTACCCGGTGGTCCCCGTGGGACATCGGCCCGTGGGACATCGGAGTTACCCGGTGTCCCCCGGGGGACATCGGGTAACTCGACCTTGCAAGGGGGGGTCTGGGCACGATTTACCTGGTGCCCCCCCGTGGGACATCGGAGTTACCCGGTGTCCCCGTGGGACATCGGAGTTACCCGGTGGTCCCCGTGGGACATCGGCCCGTGGGACATCGGAGTTACCCGGTGTCCCCCGTGGGACGTCGGAATTACCCGGTGGTCCCCGTGGGACATCGGCCCGTGGGACATCGGAGTTACCCGGTATCCCCCGTGGGACATCGGAGTTACCCGGTGGTCCCCGTGGGACATCGGCCCATAAGATGGCTCTAAGGGGTCCCTAAGACTGGGCTGGTACATAACTCCTAGGGCCCTGTTGGGGCCCTCTGAGTGCCCTCTTGGAGCCCTCTTGGGCCCCTGGTTGGCCCTAGGAGGGCCCCAAGAAGGCCCCAGGAATTATGTACCAATCCAGCGGCCGCTGGTACATAATTCCTGGGGCCCTCTTGGGGCCCTCTGAGGGCCCTCTTGGAACCCTCTTGGGCCCCTGGTTGGCCCTAAGAGGGCCCCAAGAAGGCCCCAGGAATTATGTACCAACCCAGCGGCCGCTGGTACATCACTCTTGGGGCCCTCTTGGGGCCCTCTGAGGGCCCTCTTGGAGCCCTCTTGGGGCCCGGGTTGGCCCTAAGAGGGCCCCAAGAGGGCCCCAAGAGGGCTCCAAGAGGGCCCCAGGAATTATGTACCAACCCAGCGGCCGCTGGTACATAACTCCTGAACCCTCTTGGGGCCCTCTTGGAGCCCTCTTGGGCCCCTTGTTGGCCCACATGATGGCTCCAAGAAGGCCCTAAGAGGGCCCCCAAACGGGCCCAAGAGGGGCCCAAGAGAGGCCTCAGAAACCGCTAGTAGGTGTCATCGATCAGCGCGTCTGGATGAGACCTCTCAGTGGTCTCTGGGGCGCGTCTTGGAGCCCTCTTGGGGCCCTCTGGAGCCCCCTGGGTGCTCCCAAAAAGGTTCCAAGGGACATCCGAAGGGGTGGAGGGGGAGTTGGACGGGGAGTGGAGGGGGAGGTGGAGGGGGGGCTGAGGTGGGTGGTGGAGGGGGGGGTGGAGGGGGGTGGGGGGGTTGGTGGAGGGGGAAGGGAGAGGGAGAGGGAGAGGGGTTTGATTAGGAAACTGGAAGAGGTTTGACGACCACGACGACGACGACGACGACGATGACGACGACGACGATGACGGCGACAACCACGATGACGAGTGGGCGCCTTGGAGTTCTCGTGGGCCGTCTTGGAGGCGCCTTGGGGGCCTTTTGGACCGTCTGGAGGCCGTCGTGGGGCCGTCTTGGAGGCCTCTTGGGCGCTCTTGGGGCCATCTTGGGGGTCTCTTCGGCGGCACTGGGCCGTCGGCAGGCCGAAAACGCTAACATCCATCAAGAGCCCACGGGAAATCAGCTGTCTTGGCCTCTTCGGGCCTTCCTGCAGGTCCCCTTAGAGGCTTCTTGGACTGCATTAAAAGCCTCTTGGGGGCCTTTGGGGCCGTCCTGGGCCATCTTGGGGCCATCTTGGAACGCCTCGGTTGCATCTTGAGCCGTCTTGGAAACATATTGGGGCCGTCTTGGGCTCTCTTGGAGCGATCCTAGCCGCCTTGGAGGCATCTTGGTGGCCATCTTGGGCCATTTGGGCCGTCTTAGTGGCGATGTGGCCACACCTTCTGGTCCTTCCGAGGGCAGGCGGTCTGGGCCGAAGGCCACTGGGAAGGGTCTGAAAATTAGAAGAGCAGCAAAATGTCTGGCACGCCGTCCACCCCTGTGGCAAGCACAGGGGGCGGCGGATCCAAGACGCCTACGGCGAATCACCGCCGCCCCCAGCCTTTCTGAGAAGCGCCTATGTGGCCAAACGTTGGGCCCCAGCTTGGCCAAGCTATCTGATTATGTATTCCCCCAGCCGCTCCGGAAACTCTTCGGGGAACACTTGGGGGAGGCTGAGGGGGAGGATCAGGAGAGGGAGGAGGAAGGAGGAGGAGGAGGAGGAGGAGGCCTCTTGGGAGCCTCTTTGGGCACTCTTGTGGGGCCTCCTGGAGGCTTCCCGGGGGCCTCTTGGAAGCCTCACGGGGGCCTCCTTAGGCCTCTTTGGGGCCGTGGGGGCGTCTTGGGGGCCTCTCCTTGGCCGTCTTGAAGCGTTCCTGGCCCGTCTGACGGGTCTGACGCCGTCGGAAGCCATCTTGGGGGCCTGTTTGAACCGATGTGGGGTCCTCTTGAGGCGCTTCAGGGCCGTCTTGGAGGCCATCTTGGGCGTCTTAGAGGCCTCTTGGGGAGGAGGAGGGGGAGGAGGAGGAGGAGGAGGAGGAGGAGGAAGAGGAGGAGGAAGAGGAGGGGGAGGGGGAGGAGCAGGAGGAGGAGGAGGAGGAGGAGGAGGTTGAGGAGGAGGAGGAGGAGGAACAGGAGGAAGAGGAAGAAAAGGACCTGGAAAAGCAGGCGAAGAGGGAGTAGGAAGAGAAATAGGGAGGAAGACCGGGAGAAGGAGGCAGGGGGTAGGAGCGAGGAGACACAGTCGGACAGCGAGAGACAAAGTCGGAGCAACCCCAAACCCCCAGAGTCTGGGGGCGCCCAAGAGTCTGAGCAGCACCGTTTTTTTTTTTTTTTTTTTTTTTTTTTTTTTTTTTTTTTGATGTTGAGGCCAGGGTGAATAACGTCATCTTTGCCCGGCGTGAACGTGACGTAGCGCACGTGCCATTGCATCGTATCCAGATGTTGTGCGAAAGTCTCTGCACGCTCGTCTGTGGCGACGGGGGTCCCTCGGCTGTTGTGCAGCCGGCCTTGAGGTCTCGCCTGGCGTCATGTAATTCTTTTGATGCAGCCCAAATCTCCAGGAGCAGCCAGATCTTCTAACCACCGTGCCCGATCTTGTTTAGCTGACTGTTTGACTAGTCTCCTAAGCCTCTTTTCTGCTTCCCAATCTCCGTCTGCGCGAGCCTGCCTCCTCTCGTCTAGCAGAGACAAAGTGCGCTGAGAGATCCATGGCTTATTCGGCTTGCGCTCCACGTCCGGCAAGATCGCGTCAGCAGCTGCCATCGCCGAGTTCGAAATGGAATGCCACCGTTGAGACGTAGAGCCGTCTTGAGGCAACGACCCTGCCACGCATGATGACACTTCCAGCGATGAAGATCTTCGTGCGGAGGGCGAGCGGAATTTGCTCCAGTCTTTCCGCTTGCGCCTTTGCGCCGCCTGTTCCTGCTGCTCCGTTGCGTCGCCGGCCATGAAATTTGCCGCCGCGGGGATAGATGAGAGGCGAGAGTGGTGTTCGTGTCGCTGCGAATGTCCACCAAGTCCCTCTCCAGATCTGCCGGCACCAGTAATATATCAAGAGCGTTATAACCAGTGGCCGCGATCGGATTCCCAAGCCGGACAAATGGTTCATGATATGTCGCTTTGAACTGCGGGGGCAAATCGGAAGCAGTATTTTCAACGAGGAAAACGAAATCCGTGCAAAATTCAATGAACAGATCGCGGTTGGGAAACTCTGTCATCCTCACCACCTCGCGCCCGGACGAATGCTCACCCATGATGCCCTCTTCACCGGCGCGTCGCTTGCCGAGTATGGTATTCCAGTCACCGAACACCAGACAGGGACCATGCCCGGGGAGTGCCCCCATGTGGCGCTGCAGGCGATCGTAAAAATCAGACTTCTCATCTGTCGGCCTCTCATTGTGTGGTACGTACACAGTGCATAACATAACCAGCCAGAGCCAGTGCGGACCTTGATCGAGGCGATGCGGTTGTCCAGCTGCCAGTGCCCGCAAACTCGTGGGCGAAAAGCTGGGGATATCACAAATCCTACGCTTGCGAACTCAAGGTTGGTCCCCGCCGCGCCCGGCAGCACCGCCAGGTAGCCGTTCTCGGTGCCATAATGGTCGGGATTCGGCCGGCGCGGCTCCTGCATACACATGATGTCGATAGGATGATCCCGCGTGTGCCTACACACCTCTGCTAACTTCAACAACTCTGTCAGACCTTCGATGTTCCATGAACCAACGCGTACAAAACTGCCAAAACTGCCGCGGTCCATACTCTGTAAGTCCGCGCCCTCGCCGCTCTCTGCCGCGAGGGGTGAAACTACCGGTCTGCCCCCGCACCGGTGTGACCTTACATGGGGCCACCTCCCTTCCCTTTGCCTTTGCTCCCGCTGAAGGCCTTCGCCCTGTCGAGCTTCTCCTGGGCCCCGGTGGTGATCTCGGAGAGCCCTGCTGATGACTGTAGTGCGCCCCATTTTTCCCACTCCCGGTCCACCCACTTCAAGTCCAACCGGAAGTCCTGTACCATCGTCTTGGCCATCACGGCCCCCGCAATCGGCAGAGAGTACTCATCGATGTTCACCTGGACGCGCTGCTTGTTGTAGCCCCGCGTCGCCAACATGCGGCGGAGCCCGAAGAGAACGCTGTGCTGCGTGCGGTTGTCGATGGGGAAGTCCGGCTTCGCCCAGACAGTGTTCCCGACCCCCCCCGGCTGCCCCTTCGCGCGAAGTCATCGACGCTGTCGAGGAACTTCCGGCGCGACGCGTCGGCCCCGAACTTGAGGCAGAACACGCCCTCGAACTCGCTCTTGCAATAAAGGCCGCGCGCAGCGGGCACTGGAAGACCATGGTCCGAACGCAAAGTAGATGCCCATCTTGCCGCACCCTCAGAAGTCTTCGCGTTCGGCACGTTCCCGATGACGGCCGCTGCTGCTGATGGATTGTGTGTCGTAGACTGATTGCGCGGGGTCGTGCGTTGCGACAGGGTCTCTTCGATCATCTTGGCCACGTCTTCCCTGGTGATGGTCGTCTCCTGGAGCTTGTTCAATTCGTCTTCCATGCTGCTGAATGTCGTGGCCTCCTCCTTGGACTCCAGGGTCGTGATGCGCGTCTCCATCGTGTCCACCTGCAGCGTGATCGACTCGACTGCCTTAGTAACTGGATCGAGCCTCTCTTTGCACTTCCTCTCACGGATGGTCTCCATGGCGTCGGTGATCGCCCTGATGGTGACGGAACCTGACGATGAAGATATCGGTGTACCTCCGGGCGGGGCGGTGGGGGCATGACCTGGACCAAACAGCACAGGTGGAGGAGGTAGGAAAGATTTCTGGTCGTTCAAGTCGTCGTCGCCGTGCATCTCGTGAAATGGGCTGTGAATCCGGTGTTGCTTAAACACCTCTTTGACCAGGGTGCCTGGCATACGCTTGCCACCAGAAGAACACATCACAGCGGTATCGAGTGTAAGGAAGATGAAAGGATGAAGGGGAGAGGAGACCTGTGCTGGTTAGGTAAGGGAAATTTTGCGCAAGCAGATGTGTAGCTACCCCCCACGGCCCCCACCCACGGCCCCCCACGGCCCCCGCGGCCCCCGCGGCCCGTGGCCCTTTCCTGGCGGGGGGCCAGGAAAGGTTCGGGACGTTGCTACTTTAGGGCTGGGGCGTGGTCAGCACGTCGCGCCGAAGCGTGGTGGGCCAGAGCTGGCGGAGCGACGCGGCAAGCACACATTCCCGACCGTATGAAAGCAAGAGCGTGGTTTATGGCAGCATGGTCCGTGTGAAACCTCCCTTAGACCCCACCGTCGCCCCGCACCTCGAGCTCTGCCCCCTTCCCTGCCCTCTCCCCCCCGCAGCGTGGTGGCAAGCATGCGCGGCAACGCCACTACACAATTGCACAATGCCCCGATCAGTGCTTGCACTGAAGGGGTCCGGACGTCGAAGAATTGAATGTAAATCTGCCGCCGATTTCGGGGTGCAGCGGGTTTCACGGGTCTAGCTGCAGCCAGGGTCCAAGGGCGTCGAGAGGATACATGGGCTGGATCATAATTACAGGCTAGATGGCAGAGGGCACTAAATAGAGAACAAGCAACACAGAGTAGACCGTACAATAGAGAATAGAGGGTCGATAACGGAGAATTGGATGTAGAGAACTGAGGGTGGATGGATCATGTAGAGAGCAAAGAATACGGAGCATAGTTCAGCGTGCAATTCAGCACACGGCACTATATAACCGAGCAGAAAGCAGATATTGAACAGGCGAGAGGAGGCATCAGGGAGGGAAAAGAGCACTGAATGGAGAGCAGGCAGTCTACACTGAATGTGTTTGCATGAGAATGTTGCTGAACCAATGTCAGCTCGGATTCTCAGAGAAGAATGTTTCTCGAATGCTATTCAGCCTAGTCTTTCCCTTATCCCAGGTTCAAGAGGAGCTATTGATCTAGGTCGATGCGGCATTTATTTCGTTTGCGAGGAGGTTGCCAGATGTCCTCCTCCCTCTCCGTCGCTGCTCCTCCCTCTCCGTCGCTGCTTTGTGACGGACTGAGATCCGTCGATTTGAAGATGGCCAATAAGTCATGTATAATCTCGTCGTGTCCCGAAGCAGCCCAAGAGTTGGCCCGGCGGTTTTCAGTCGAGGGAATTCGAATCCAGGTGAAATCTTGTGCTCCCGATCTCGGCTTAGACAGGGGACGAATGTCTTCGGGAAGACCCAAGCAAGCAGCAATGAGAATAGCAGCAAGTTTTAAGATTAGGAAGTTGGCTAGATTTGCTAAGGGTGCCAAGAAACACAGAGAGCTGTCTGAGAGGATGGTTACGGTTTCGGCTTTCGCTCAGTCGCGTTACTCGGACCAGGCTTTCGGGGCAGCTCCCAGTGTAGTTACCAAGTGGAGAAGGGCAATGGCCGACCTTTGTGCGAAGAAGAAATACGGCCGTTGCCTTGCCACTTTGCTCGCTTTAGAGGATGGCCAGAAAGATCCAGCGTATACGGCAGTTTTCGATGTTGTTACGATGTGGTTCCAGGTTCTAGGGGATCCCAGAATCAATACAGAGAGAGTCAAGCGCAGCTGGGGGACAGCTTTAGACAGACTGAGGCGAGCCAGCCCTAGGACGCGCTGGAGGAAGGTCTGTTCCCCCATGGCTGCCACGATTTGTACGATGCTCGGTTTAAACTGGGACCCCGAAGGGCCATGGAGTTGGCGAAGCGATATCGGTGAAGTTTCTGAGGCCCCACAAGCCATGCTTGGCCAAGGACCCATGGACACCAAACTGCTTTTCACATGCATCGCCGACAGTATAAGTAGGAAGCTCTGGACAGGAGCTGCCAAGAATTCCTGGATGTGCGAGGGTCTGCAAGCTGTACCAGACTTGATCGACCCACGTCGACATTGCAGGACAGAACTTAAGCGGGGCGATTTCCAATGAAAAGGGAAGCTGCAGTGCGTCATGTTAAGAGCCACGTGGTGCAAGCAACGTCTCTATGATTACGGAATGATTTCCGATCCGATTTGCCCGCGTTGCGGACAGGCCCCAGAGACTGATACGCATCGGTGCTGGGAATGTCCTGCCAACGCTGAGTTTCGGACGATTTCATATAACCTCATTAACAAAGCAACAGCAGAAGCAGACACTTTACCCTGCCTGTGTATTCGTGGTTTAGTGCCCTCCACTCGGACCTACCTCCCAGAGCCCCCCCGAGGAAGCCACCAATTTTGTTTTCGGTCAGTCTGATCACCAGATCTTCGGCGAGCCAGGGGTGATTTTCGGAGGAGGAGATGCCAGTGGGGGCCCAGACACTGATCCCGAGCTTTTGAGGGTAGCGTGGTCGTTTGTAACCCTAGGTGGTTTCAAGGAAGAAGGGGTCTACGACGTTGGGGAGCTTCGGGTGGCGCACATGCAAGGAGGAAGCCTGCCAGGGCTGTTCCAGTCTGTGAATCGTAGTGAAGCCACGGCTCTAGTAGAGTTTGCAGCTTCAGTGTTACCTCTTGCGCATGGTGTGTATGTCACCGATTTAGCATATGTAATGCGCGGTGTAGAGAAGGTTCGCAGAGGAAAACTCCCGGAGACCCACGTTGATGTTTTGATGCGTTTTCGTTCAGTGCTGGCTGAAAACCCGACCCGTGGTATCAGTGTTTCAAAAATCGACTCATTTGAAGGCCGAAGAAGCGCCGCTCTGACTGTTGATCCAGCTTGTTTCGTAGCGAACGCGGTAGCTGACAAGATAGCTGAAGTCTTGGCAGCCGAGCTACGCGCTCCGTATGCAGATCGATGTAGATTAGAGATGTCCACGGCGATCGGTTTTGCTGTGCGGAAGCACTCATGTTAAGTTTTAAACAATGTGATGGAGACGGTTCCAAAGTACAAGCCTCGTGCCAGTGACGTGGCTAGGAAGAAGAGAGAGAGAGCAAGCGAGAAGCTGCAAGCTCACGGCGCACGAAGGAATCAAGTTTTGTGGCTCCGGAGTGCGATGCGCGGAATGTGTGGAGGACCGGCGCCCCGCAGAGAGCTTTGACATATTCCTCGCCACGCCGTGCCATATAGGCCTGATGAGGGATGCCTTGCTGACACCTTCGGGGCCTCAGGTCTTTAATGGCAGAGAGTTGCACGCCACACATGCGCTTGGAGCCCACCAGAGATTCGGCACTCTTTGGTCTACGGGTCGAGAGCGAGCCTCTTTCGGTTAAGAGCCAGGCGGGCCGCGCAAAGCACTAATTGGGGAGACAGGGCGCGGGCGGGCGGGGCCTTCAGGCGGCCGGCAGAGATTCGGCACTCTCATCTGTTTGAAATGTGGTTTTTACGCCCAGAAGTGAGCAAAGAATTTATTTAACCGTTGTGAGGGAAAGCCTACAGTGCATGGCCAGCGTGCCCTCAAACGGTTGCAACAAGGCAAAGTCCCAGCAGCAGAGTCCAAAGAGACACGGAGAATCCTAGCCAGTTGCTAAGTTTAACAAAAGCCAAAGGCTGGAATCAGACAAAAAATGTTGCTTAACCAATGGTCTTGAGGTAGAGGGAAGCTACGGACGATTGTATATGATGCTAAGGGCATCTGGCTGATAACGGATATGGCCGCACTCGTCACTCTTTGCCCCACGCTCACCGCCTCGACATGCTGCTGCTTTGCGTGATTTGCACGAGCAACTGGCTAGACTTGTCCCCTGGTGAGTGTAGCAGCAGCCGCGCACGATAACGTTGAAGGCATATCAAGACCCTCATAATACTCACCCCATGCAAGCGAAACCATGTAGTGCATTAAGGTAAGGACGGCATCGCACGTGGCATGACTATTTCGTAAGCGCACAGGGCGGTTTCGCAACCACCAATCATGGGGGTCGGGGTGTGATTTCCTCACTTGAAACGCGTGCCTCCAATCACGCGCTTCGATGTCTACGTCATCTTCTCCGCAAGGCTGTCCGCATGCAGCTCCGATTCCAACCGAGAGGCCTACCCGTGCCGCGGCCTGCTGAAAGGCGGCTGGCGCAGCCAGGAGGCCTGATCCGCACAGAATGTCCCACCACCCTTCTTGCCGTTTTCCTCCTCCTCCTCCTCCTCCTCCTCCTCCTCCTCCTCTTCGTCCTGCTCATCCTCCCCAACCCCCAAGCGACTCGATTTTTCAAGTCGCCGGCCCCCAGACCCATCGAACCCATCTCTGGTGGCGATTTTCCATCCCTGACGATTTTCTGATGGGGGGCCCGAGAACACCCCCCCCTGGACGACGACGCTGGGGACAGAAAAATACGGACTGACCATATCAAGGCGCCGGTGGTCTGGGCTCTCTTCTTCTTCTTCTTCTTCTTCTCCTTCTTCTTCTTCTTCTTCTTTTTCTTCATCTTCCTCCTCCTCCTCCTCCTCCTTCTCCTCCTCCTCATCCCGCGCGTTACTATCTTCGCCACCTCTCACCTCCGCGGCACAAGCAAGAGGGGGGGGCGGCGGAAGCCGCGGATGGGGCAACGAAGGGGGGGGGGGGGCGTGCTGGGGGGTCGTACAGGGGAGGGATTTGGGGGGTTGTTCTGGGCATTGTGCTGTGTGTGTGTGTGCGTGCTGGGGGGTTGTGCTGGGGGTTGTGCTGGGTGCTGGGGTATGTGCTTGGGGGTTTAGCTGGGGGGTTGTGGTGTGGGGTTGTGCTGGGGGGGTTTGGGTGGGGTTGTGCTGGGGGGTTGTGCTGGGGAGTTGTGCTGTGGGTTGTGCTGGGGGTTGTGCTGGGGTTTGCGGTGGGGTTGTGCTGGGGGGTCAGGCAGAGGGGGCTTATGCCAGGGGGTTGTGCTGGGGGGCTTGTGCTGGGGGAGTTGTGCTGGGGGTTGTTGCAGGGGCTATGCTGGGGGGTTATGCTGGGGGATTGTGCTGGGGGGTCGTGGTGGGGGGTTGTGCTGGGGTTGTGGGGGGTTTGTGGGGGGAGTGCTGGGGGTTGTTGCAGGGGCTATGCTGGGGGGGCTGGGGGTTGTGCTGGGGGTTGTGCTGGGGGGTGCTGGGGTTGTGCTGGGGGTTGTGGGGAGTTGTGCTGGGGGGGGGGGGGGGTGCTAGAGGGTTGGGCTGGGGGGTTGTGCGATGGGCACCCAAAAACCGGAAAGCGGGGCAGCCCAAAGCGCGTGAAGCGCCTGTGGGAGACGCTCGCAAGGACGCAAGGACGCCTGTGGGAGGCGTCTGGGAAGCTTGCACACTCGAGAAATTGAGCTTCGCAGAAGCCCAGGAAGAGCGTCGAAGTAGTTTCGGAAAGGTTTCATGAAAACCTATTGGGAACGAATACGCAAACGTCTTCAGGACACGCCGTAACCCCACAACACATCTCCCAGCACAACTCCCCAGAACAACCCCCCAGCACAACCCCCCAGTACCTCCCTCCACAACCACAACGCGCACCCCCCCAGCACAACCCCCAGCCCAACCGCCCACCAAAACCCTCCAGCACAACTCCCCCAGCACAACCTTCAAGCACAACCCCCATCACAACCCCCCAACGCAACCCCTGGGCATAATCCCTGAACGACAGCCCAGCACACCCCCCCGGCATAACCCCCCTCTGCGCACCCCCCCAGCACAACCGCCCAGCACACTCCCCCAGCACAACCCCCAACACAACCCCCCAGCCCCCCCCCCCAGCCCAGCACAACCCCCCAGCACGACCCTCGACAGAACTCCCGGGCATCACCCCTCTGCACGACCCCCCAGCACAACCCCCCCAGCACAACTCCCCAGCAGAACCCCCCTCTGCCCGACCCTCCAGCACAATCCCAACGCACACCCCCCAGCACGACCCCGAGAGAACTCTCAGCACAACCCCCAGCACAACCCCAGCACAACCCCCCCAGCACAACCCCCCAGCACACCCCCCACACAGCCCCCAACAACCCCCAGCACAACCGCCCACCAAAACCCTCCAGCACCCCCCCCAGCACAACCCCGAGCACAACCCTCCAGTACAACCACCTAGCACAACCCCTGGGCATAATCTCTGAACGACAGCCCACAACCCCCCAGCATCCCCCCCTAGCACAACCCCCAGCACCCCCCCCCCAGCACACCCCCCCAGCACAACCCCAACAGAACTCCCGGGCATAACCCCTCTGCACGACCCACCAGCACAACCCCCCTGGCATAACCCCCTCTGCCCGACCCCCTAGCACAACTCCACCGCACAACCCCCAGCACACGATTGCAAAGCTGCTGGCCCTGGGACAGGCGCGGGTTCCGGTGACCTCAGGCCGCACCTGTAGGAATGCACCTGGAGGAGCTCCCAGGCCGACCACACCAACGACGCCCACAAAGCGAAGGCGCACGCCAAGCCACGGCCTCGATGCAGACCAGACGGCCAATTCTGAGAGCCGACGCCCAGCCCCACGGCCTCAGCAGACGAGCGAGATGCGGACCCCTGGCGTGGGCTCCAACATCACTGCAGAGGAGCCCGGACGCTGGAGTGGCCTGGCGCGCGCTGCAGCCGCGGGCGCCGAAGCGCTTGATGCAGGGCAAGGCGCAGGGGCCCACAGCGTGGCGCCGATCACACCGCCCGGAGGCAGCTCCCGAGGCAACGTCCGCCGCGGGCCCCGGTGCCGTGCAGTGCCCCAGCCGACGCAGCTCAGGGATTCGCTGGGCCCCACGATCGGAGCAGCTACGATAGCTGCGCGCTCCGCGCCGCAAGCGCCCGGGCGCACTCCTTTCTCTTGCCTGGAGTGTGGGGTGGCCTCACCAGGCTACGGTCAAGAACTTTTGCATGGCGTGTCTCGACGGCGGACTCGGCGACGCGCTGTGCGTTGCGACTGGGCAGAGTTTCGCTCCGCTCCGCGGGGCGGGATGCTCGGAAAGGCTCGGCAAGTGGACGCTGGGGCTCCATTTTGGAGCTCCCGGAGCCGCTGGACCTCGTGAGTGGTGTTCTGGAGGCCGTGGGGGCCTCCTTGGAAATCCAAGGAGCGCCTTGGGCCACGGGCACTTCTTGCAACGCCCGACCTGCGGGTGGCCATGCATGGGGGCGCGTGCTGGCCACGGGGCTCGGGGGCAGCTCCAACGGCGAACCAGACGGGGATACCCCCGCGAGGGGGCGCTGGCCGCGCCCTCGAGCGAAGGAGGAGGAGGAGGAGGAGGAGGAGGAGGAGAGGAGGAGAGAAGGAGGAGGAGGAGGAGGAGAGGAGGAGAGGAGGAGGAGGAGGAGGAGGAGAGATGGAGGAGGGGGGGGGTGGGGATGAGGATGAGGAGGATGAGGATGATAGGATGAGGATGAGGAGAGGAGAGGGAGGAGGAGGAGGAGAGGAGGGAGGAGGAGGAGGAGGAGGAGGAGGAGTTTTCCAACAGGCGCGGCGCAAAGCGTGCAAGGCACAGCTGCGTAGGCGACTCGGGCACGGGCCCGACAGTGAGGAAAAGCCCAAGCGCCTCCCCATATTGGGAATGCCAGCAGGCGCAGCAAGGAGGCCCACGCGCCGTCGGCGGTATCGCCCTCGACGACCAGGTCTTTGGTCAAAGCGTCGAGTGCGAAGTCCGCGAACGGCCGTGGCCTACCGTGGCCGCTGGCCACGGGAAGGGGCAGGCCAGTGCGGGGGTGCTGTCCAGTCCGCAGGCGCCCCAGTCGGGACCGCGTCTGCGGGGGAACGGCCCCCAGGCAAGGCTGCGCGAGGAGCTGGGCGTTCTCACTCGAGTGCGCCCCGCACCTCGCGCAGAACAAGAAACGGCCCACGCTCCAAACTCGGTGGCCGCCGCCTGGCTTACACACAGCAGGCGTGAAAGCGCCGCGCGTCCTAGCAACGCGGTAGCAGCGGCCACAGCGGAAAACCGCGCCGCGCGGCGCGTGCTCGCGTGTGCCTTCGGGCAGCACTGCGTCTGCCGTCAGCTCGGGGACACGGCCTCGCTGCTGCGCGCGGCGCAGGTGGCCGTGTCGTGGCGCATCGTGCTGGCTCGGTTCTGCAGAATGCAGCACGCGAGCCAGAAACTTGGCGACGAAGGCCACCAAACGAAAGGGGCGCTTCACGCGCTCCACCGCCACCTCGCCAGTGAGTTGGAGGGCAGCGCCAACTCGAGCGCCGCAGTCGGCAAAATGGTTGCCCCAGCGCTTGATCATGCTACCCTCGACCGCGTCGTCGTGGCAGCGGCGAGCGTGGCCCTTGACCTTAGTCACGGTGACCCCCCCAGGTCATCCATCCGATCCCAGATGCGAGACCACAGGTCCTCGGCCTCGCTCTGCGCGCCCGTCGTCTCGGCGCGCCCGCGCGTGAAGCTCGAGACCGCGCAGGCGCAGTCCGCATGGAAGCAAAAGGGCCCCATGGCCACATGCGTCGGTTACATGGGCAGGGGGAAGGCCTCCGCGAGGTCCGACGCCTGGTGCAGCCCAGGAAATAGGCCGCACAGCGAAGACACCAGGCAGCAATTGGCGCCTACCTGCGCTGCAGACCATCCCGCTCTACTGGGTGGAGGGTCGCCCTGCGCAGGCGAAGCGCAGGGGCCGTCGCCGAAGGCCTCGCCTTCGACGCTGCCAGCATCAGGTCGCTTGAGCAACTTGACGAGAAGAGAGGTTACGGGGCCAGGGGCCGAGGATCGGGGGCCGGGGCATGCCTCCAGAGGGCCCAGGCCGAGTGCACCTCGAGGTCGGCCCGCAGAGGAGGGGGGATGTCGCACTCGCGAACGAAGGCCCACGTCGCCGGACATTTACCAGAGACCCACGCCGAGAAGGTGCCTAGACAAGACTCGATCACGCAAAATGGGCAGGTCGGACTAGCCACCAGGCCGTAGCGATGTTTCCGAGCCTGGTCCCAAACTCCATTCGAAACGATCGCACGTAGAGTGGCCCGGTGCCTCGAGGTCCGCTCGGGGCCCAGGGCTCCGGCGCAAAGGCGACGGAGGGGGGCGAGGTAGGGTCGGGCGGGAAGGGCAGACATGCACTCCGTGCACAGCTGCGCCCGATCCAGGAGCCAATCCTCGGTGCTCAGGCGCGCGAGGTGGAGGGTCGAGCGAGGGCAGGTGGCGGTGAGATCAACCGTGAAGCCCTCGCTGGTTAAGAATATACATGCCCCAAGGCCAAGCTTCCAACCAATGCGCCTGCAACTGGCAAGGGCGGCAGAAATCGGTCCTCGAACAGCGGCTCGCTCGCTTTCTGTGCTGGCGCGTGCCTCCAGGGCCGCGTCGGAGGCAAGCGAAAGACGGGCGATCCATTCCCGAGAAATCCAAGACTCCCAGACAGCCTGGGCGAGCATATCAATCGGGCTCACGGTGCATGCATACGCAGGGTCGACCGACCTCGGCGCCGATGGGGTGAGGTGGAGGTCTAATGTGAGAGAGCGACGGGCGGTGCGGACGAACAAAGCTGAGCACGCTGCTCGTCGCACTGGTTCGATCCCACTCCAAGCCCTCCCAGTCACCCCGTCCCCCAAGTGCCAGCAGGCGTCAATCCGAGTGAGACGAGCTGCTGTGTTTTGCTTCGCGCAGCCCTGATCGCTCGAATGCGGGCCTAGCGCCGTGCCGCGGTGGCCGGGCGCTTGACCCTCGTGGCCGTTCCAGGCCGCTTGCCGCAAGCGTAGTCCACGCCCGGGTTCCGCGCCGAGCGGCGGGCCTTCCCGCGCAGCGCCGCGCGGCGCCGCGTGACCTCGCGGCTGCGCTCGGCGGAGTTGACCAGCGCCGCGCCTTTGCCATTGTTGACCGCCAGGTCGTCCTCCAGCAACCCGCCGCGCAGCTGCTCGTAGGCGAGGCTCACCTGTGCAGACACTCGCCTGGTCATGCCTGCCTGGGCGAGCTGGATGTCGCCCGCGACGTTGCCCACCTGCGCCGTGCGAAGCGCAGCGGCCGCGTCGAGCCTCGGCAGCAGGAACAACCGCGTGCAGAGGTCGGCGAAGCTGCACCCCGCCACCACGCCGCGCCGAGGCTCGAAAGCCAGCGTAGCCACGCCCTGGTAGCGCACTATGCGCGGCATCCCGTACAGCTAGATCAGCAGTCGCATCATGACCATGTTCATAGGCGCGAGTCACCAGCAGCGCCCAAGGGATGTGCTCGTACGCCTTCGCGGGGTCCATGAGCACCGTGCAGGCAGCCTGGCCGCGGTGGGTCGCCACCTCCGCAGTCGCCGCCTGGGCCCGCGCAAGTCTCGCAGCTCTGACCAGCCGCGCCGTTGATGTAGTCGTGGTGGTGCAGCGAGGCCTACTGAGCACCTGCGGTGTTCCTGGTCCACCTCGTGGAAGGCCGCGGGATGCTTGGGAACAGGCCGATGGTGCGAACGCCGCCCTCGGGCTTGGGGGGCAGCGCCATCTGCGTCGCAGCCAGCGCGCGAGGCACGCGGCCGAGCTGCAGCAGCCGTCGCCAGAGCTTGATGCAGGCCTCGAGCGCATCGTCGCCCAGCACCGTCATGTGCCGTGGGTGGGCGGCATCGCGTCCCAAGCCAATGACGCGCGGGAACGCGTGGCCGATCTGGCGGAGCTCTTCCGCGGTCGGCAGGGTGGGCAGGGGCCCCAGCTCCGCGGGCCAAGTCACAGCTCCACTCCCCGCGCCGGCCTCGTGGCCGCGTCGGCCACCAGCTGCGAGGACTGCAACCCGGCGGCAGGCTGCCAGCGGTCCGCCGCCCGTGGCGCGGCTTCACGTATCCAGCGGAACCCCCGTGCATGCCATCGCTCACCGTCGCTCCGCGCGCCCAGTCGAGCCAGGCCTTGTACCTGCGGTGCGACGCCCCTTGTGCATGCCATCGCTCACCGTCGCTCCGCGCGCCCAGTCGAGCGCCTTGTACCTGCGGTGCGACGCGCGGCCCTCTGCAGCATTGGCAGCGCGCTGGAGGTCCTGCAGGAGCTCGTCGACGACGGTCTGCTGTAGGATATGCAGCCTGCGGACCCAGCGGCGCCGTGCCTGCCAAAGCTGCGCGTCTGCCCCCTCGACGTGCGGCTTGAAGCGCAGCAGCCGCACCTGCGGGCGGCGAACATGGGTCTTGCTGCCAACCTGTCGGAGAACTTGCCACTCGCGCACCCGCTCTGCGAGCCTGCTCCAGTGCTGCTCAGAGGGGCCAGCCCGAGCCGTGGGCTGCCGCCGTGCGCGCTGACGGTGGAGCTGCATCTAGGCCACGTGGGCGCCCTCGCTCCTGCCGCGGTAGCGGTCCGCCTCGCGGTCTTCCACCGGGCCGCAGTGCGGCGCCAGCTCGTCCTCATAGCGGTCGAAGACGCGGCCGCAGGCGGCGTCGAGCCCCGCCGCGGTGTCCACCGCGTGGCGATCCGCGAGCACGTCCTGCGAATCGGGCGGAGGCAGCCGGGGCCCGATCAGGACTGCGGCAGGGTAAGGCCGCGGGCGGTGCAGCCGCAAGGCTGCGGCGCCAGGAGGTTGCATCGCTGGGCAGGGCCGCCGCCCTGTGCGCGCGCGCGGAGAAGCGGTCGCAGCGGCGCACGTGCTGCGCCTCCGAGAGCACGTCGACGCAGAAGAAGTCGAGCTCCCTGGCGGAGGTAAGCGCGACGCAGGTGGCGTAGCTCGAGCAAGCCAGGCGCGCCCTGATGGACGGCAACATTTGCGCCTCCTCGAGCACGGCAGGCGTTATGTTCCAGTCGGCCCCTGCGATGAAAGGCCTGTGCGTTGCCCTGATTCGAGCCCATGTTCATCAGCAAGTCGAGGTTGTGGTCGCTGAGGTCCTGGCTGGTACGCAGGTGCGCGGATGCCAGGAGCGTGCCTTCGCGGGCTCCGATGGGCGACGTCTAGAAGCCCGAGCGAACACCGAACCACGATGCGGGCGTCGGCGAACTCAACGCGTTGAAGGTGCACCCATTGTCGAACCGGGGCCCCCGCCCCCACCGAAGTGCCTCCTTTCGCCGCGGTCCGCCACCCAGCCTGCGCGCCGAGCAGCGCGCGCCGCGGCAGCAAGCTTCCTCTCGTCCGCGAGGAAGTGCTCCTGGATCCGGATGGCCTGCGCCGACTCGCCCGCGTGGCCCTGCTCGAGCTGGGCCAGGCGCGACAACCAGCTGGTCGCGTTGACCGTCGTGTCCTCGAGGTGGGCAGGGCGGCACCCAGCCTTCCAACGCGCCATTTGGCGGGGGGCCCGCGTGCCGCAGGGCCGCTCCACAGCGTCCCAGTCCAGGTGGTGCCCGGCGGAGAACCGCCTGGCCGACGTGCCGCGCAACGCGCCTGAAGACGAAGGACATGGTCCGTGTCCACTTCGAGGGCCGCCCCCGTTGACGACATTAAGGGTGGCACCGTGGGGGGGCATGGTCCGTTGGGGCGGGGGCCAGGCCATCGGCCGCCCCCCAGCCCGCAGACGACAGGTGGGCAGGCTCGGGGACTCCGACGAGGACGCCGCCGTGGTCGCCCGCCAAGAGAGCCATGTCGTGGCCGAGCGCGCAGTCCTTTAAGTGCCGCGTGATGCCGTGCCCGTTGTCGAAGGCATCTGGCACCTGCTGCCGCGCGAGGAGGTGCTCTAGCAGCTCGTGGAGCCACGCCTCGGAGTCGCCCACTCGCATGCGGCCCAGCCACTGACGACGCCGCTGGGGGGCAGCGCGACGGCGGCGGAAGGCAGCTGAACAGATATCGATCGCCATGTCGACCCGCACCGCGCCAGTCTTAGCGCGGCCGTCTCGCTGCGCGCGTTCCCACGCCAGCGCGTTGATGCGCGGGTGCTCGAGGTGGCGCGCAACGAACGGGGCGCAATGCTGACGCCAATGTAAGCCATCAACAACATCATCATCAATCATGGGGTCCTCCAACCAATGACCTGTGTAGGGCCTCAGGCCGCGCTTCAGGTCGCCCAGGTGCGTCGGGGCCACTTGGCGCGCGGGAGCCGCGTCCTTGAACTCGTGCTACCCAGCCGAGTACGCCGAGTCCAAAGCCCAGTGGATGTTGTTCCCTGGCGCCTTGCCCTGGCCGCGCAGACGGCCCCGTCGCGTGCGCTTCCCCCGCGGGGCGTCAGGCGCAGG
>CAUYUJ010008569.1:234111-261611 GCA_963575745.1 Prorocentrum cordatum | reverse complement strand
GGGCAGCGGCCCTCTCGCCGTCGCTGACGGGGGGGGCGCATATGCACGACTCGACCTCGATCGGCAGCGGCATTCGGCTGACGGGCGGGGGGCGCTTTCTGGAACCCTTGAGGGCTCGCTGGGGCCGAGGGTAGTCGCGGATCTTGCCTGGCAGGGTGCTGTGGAGGAGGCCGTGCGTCGTCTTCTCGGCGCGGGCGAGCTTCGCGTTGTCCGCCAGGAGCTCGCTCAGGTAGTCGAGCAGGTTGACCCCCAGCTCTCCGCGGTCGTCGGTGGTCCTGCCTCGGTGCTGCTGCCGCGCGCGGAACAGGTCCTCGAACTGCGCGTGCGCTGCCGCGCCCCTGGAGCTGACGGTCGCGAGCTCGCGGGCGCTGAGGTCGCCAGTCTGAGCGCGGCGCCCAAGCGTCGGGGGCGGCGGCCGCGCGGCGGGAGAGGGGGCCGCGGCGGGGCACCGCCGCGGGGTGCCACGCCCTCGGCCGCGGCCCACAGATGGCGCCGCCCGCCGCGACCCGGCCCCCTTCGGGGCCCCGGCGGCCTCGCGGGAAGTCGACGGCGCGGCGGCTGCTTGACAGACCGACAAGCTTTGCATCCGACGTAGGCGCCTCATAGAGCGTAGGCCGCGCCTCCGTCAGCCGCTCGAACAGATGAGACGGGGCGTCAGCGGGGTTGAACTCGCTCGGCGCCCATCTGAGCGTCACCCAGGGGCCTGTCGCAATCGAGAAGGCCGCCAGGCGTCGGGCCAGCTGTAGGTGTCCGCAGGAAGCTGCGTGCCCTCTTGAGAAACCAAGGGTCGCGCAGAAGTGGTCAACGAGGACGAGGCGCCTCTGGTGGAGCTGACGGGGTCCCGAAGCTTGAGGCGCGCACCTTTGCTGACTGCCCTCCCCTCCTGGTTGTCGATAGTCTCTCATCGAGTCTGCATCTTGCCGCCCTCCGGTACTTCCAGGACCGACTTAGGATGGTGGGCTGCGGGATCTCGGGGGAACCGGCGCGAGGCTGCCAGGCCAATGCCGAGGGGGCGCCAAGTCGCGGCGTCCATGAGGGGGCCCAGGTCGGCCGGCAGAGCCCGTCTACGAGCGGCCCGCTCCGAGGGGGGTAGACGCAGGTATCTCCACCTCTCGTTCCACCGACCCATCTCCCCGACCTCGTCACTGGTGAACTTGGCCTCCATCGCTCCCCGCCGACTGCCAGAGGCATCGGTTCCGAGGACAGACGAGGGCCGCGGGCGCCCGGAGTTGCCTGGGAGCAAGGGGGTCAGGCTGGCACTGACCAGGAGCTCATGGCGCACGGGGCCCCACAGGGACCTTCGAGTGTCGCAGCCGTCCCGAATAAACGCGTGGGTGGCCCGCGAGACCGATGGTGCAGGCCGCAAGTTGAGGGCCTCGACGACGCAGTGGCTCAAGGGGCGCTCGAGGGCCCTCCCGGAGATGCGACCGCCCCGAGCAGCATGCCGTAGAGCACCCCGAAGAGTCCGAGCCCGCTCGGGCCTGGGCCGCGCCGCGCGCCTCGCCCCGTCGAACGAGGTCTCCAAGATGTTCGTGGAGGTGGAGGCCCGAGAGATTTCGTGCAGGACGAAGCCCGTCCCCTCAGAGACATTGATGAGCTCGTGGAGACGCTTAACGGCCCGGTCCTTCGACATCCTGAAGACGGCCAGGTTGCCCCCGAAAAGGCAGGGCAAAGGGGTCGTCCGACAAGGGGGGGGGGGGGCGGGCCAAGCATTCGACAGGGTGAATTCCCGTCTAAACCCCGCCTCTCTAAGCAACCCGGAATGCGAGGCCTGGGCGATGTAAAGCGACCGCGTCCAGCCCATCGGCGACGCGAGCAGACAGGGGGAGACGCCCCCCTCCGAGGGCAACGGCTCTCCCCGCACACCTGAATCCGCCCCTCACTTTTCTGCCGGGCCAACTGCCGCGGCTCCGAAGCTGCAAGACGCGGTGGGCGCAGATGGCACGCCGCGCTGGAGGGGGCAATTCTGCGCGCCCCCCGTCGCCGCGACAGCGGGGGCGTCTCCGTCGGGGGCCTCGAGGCCGTGCGCGGTCTCAGTTGAGCTCGTATCAGGCTTGGGGGGGTGGCGGAATGGCTGGTTGACCCTGCGACAGTCGAGGGCGAGTCTCTGACGATTCTGCTTCTGTTTGACGAAGAACGGCGTGATCCTACCATTGGAAGCCTCGCTGAACCCCGAGATTCCACGCTCGGGCTTCTGGGGGGCGTGACTTCGACATCCTTGCCCCCCTGGGTTCGGGCGTCGGCGCGGGGCCCCGCGGGCTCGCGTCGCAGACGGTGCTCGGCGGCGTCGGCGTCGGCTGAAATATTCTCGAGATCGAGGCGGCGACCGAACTCGGGAAAAACTATATTCGTCAGATTGACGGGCGGGGCCTGACCCTTGGGCAAGGGCGCCCTGGTCGGGTCGCGTGGCTCGACCCCGCGCGCAGGCGCCTCGCAATCCACACTGGCGCCAGCCAACTCACAAAAAGAGGCGCGGTCACTTTGTGCATGGTCGGGGAGCTTCGAAGCGATGGTGAAGAACAGATGCTGGTGAATCGCACTGCGCGCGGAGCTGCGGCCGCCCTCGGCGCCAGCTCCCTCGCGCAGCGGCAGCGCTGAGAGCCCCCGCGGGTCGCGCCCGAAGAGCAGGTGCAGGCCGTCGGCCGCCTCCTGCGCCGCCGACTGGACGGCGAGCCACCGCTCGCGGCGCAGCCGAGCCCCCCCCCGCCGCCGTTCCCGGGGCGCCGGCCACGAGGGGCGTCGGGGAGAGGGGAGAGACCGCGACTGCTCCGATCTCCTGCTGTCTCTTGCCGTCGGCGAGGCCCGGCCTCAGGGCGGCGCCGCGCCAACTTGCTGCCCGAAGAGACCCCCTCAGACATCGTGTCAGCGCTCGCGTCGAAGATGGGGCATCTGCCGGCGTCGCCACCCCCGCTCCCTTCTTCATTTCTTGGCGGAGGCCGTGGGGTCTGCCTTGGCCTTCGCAGTCGCGACGCCGGTGGCCCTGGCCTTCCGGGCTTGCCTATTCTCCTTCAAGATCGCCGCCTCTTTGCTGAACTCCATCGCAACGTGGGCCCGCAACGGCGGGGCCGTCTGTGCGCCGCCTGCCCGATCGCTGGTGCCGAGGTAGTGATCGCCGCCCTCGTAGCTCGGGGGGTCGGGGTTCTCGGGCACTGCCTCCTCGTGCAACGTGATCCGCCGAAAGAGGAGCTCGACCCCCACCATGTTCGTGACATTGAGCCCATCAGCCGTCGCCAGCAGGTGGACTGCGCGATGGGGGATGGAATGTTCGTGGGCCGCCGAGCTGTGTTGCCGTGCGCCGCTGTCGCTGCGCCACTTGTCCGCGCGTGCAGCCAGGCTTGTGATGCCACTCCTGATCGTTGAACCGACCCACTCGGCCCCGACGGACGGCCCCAGCAACGGGGGCGGAGGCAGGCCTTCAGCCTGACGCGTGCACGCTGTCATGAGCCCGACGGCCTCGACCAGGGTGCGCTCCGTCGGGGCCCGTGCCGAGATCCTCGGGTCATCGCAAAGGAACTTGCCGCGAACAAATGGCCCATCGTGTGATGTCCGCCCCCTCCGTGAGCATCTCGAGGCTGGCGACGGCGCCATCGAGGACCACCAGCGCCCTCGACCCCAGCACCGCGGCCCCCACGGGCAGCGCGAACTCGGCCCCGATGTCGTGGCCGATGCAGGGCTCCGAGAGGATCAAGGCGCCGCCTGCGGGGGCCAGGCGGGCTCCTCCAGGCGCGGGGGCGACCCTAGGCACGGGCGTCGCCGCCGCCGCGGCTCCGCCATGCGCTCGGGCGGCCTCGCCCACACACGGGAGCCCGCGGTGGGCTCGCTCGAGGTTGCAGACCTGCCCCCCCTCGACGAACAGCTCACTGATCTCGGCGGCCGTCAGCGGGGCGAAGGTGTAGAGCACGCTGCCAGGGCCAGGGACACGTCGCGGCCGTAAGTCGATAGTGGCAGAGAAACGGATCCCCTCAATATTCGTGTTTTTTAAACTCAACTGCTCCACGAATACATCGTAATCGGGGAACACGACCGCAGACTCGTCATTCTCCACGTGTGCGCCCACGAGCCTCGCATGATGCTCGGCAGCGCCGTCGTGGACCCAAGCAGCGGAGCCTCGGTCCAGCACGGCTGCGGCAGCGGCTCCCGCCGCCGCACACGCACTCACAGAGTGTCAATGGGCGCCGTGACCACGGCGCCCTTGCCGCCCCTCTTGCCCTTCTGGGTCGATCCTGGGGTCGCCTCCCCGCCCGATCTCGCGGGCGCCTGGGACCCGCTGGTGATGGCCGCCCACGGCGGCGACGGAACAGGGAAACCCACCACCCCGCGGCGGATCAGGTCCTGGGCGACCGCCACCAACGCCGAGAGCGTGATGGCGACGCCGCGAGCACCCCGAAGAAAACAGACCCGGGGCCTCGGCCGGTGGCGGCGGCGCGGGCCCGCAGTGCTCCAGCTGCTTCGCCAGAGCTGCGCCGATGCTGGGGTTGCCGCGGCAATCGCAATCGCAATGGCAGTGCTGCGGGCGTTCGCGAACAAACTGGCCGAGCGCTGCTGCAGACGCGGCCGCCCCCCACAGTGAGAGGAGCGGCCACGCCTGCCCGAAGTCCACTCCTGAGCCAAAGGGACTGCGTAGCCATATAGATCAGAGAGGACTGCACCAACATATCTAACACACCACCTCGCGACGCAGCCCTCTCTGAGGAATCAACCACCAACGAACAAATCATAGGCTCTCGCCTTAGCGCCTCGCACATCCATGTTGAAACATTTTGCAAGGGTTTCTCGGATTGAGGGCGGTCCTTATTCAGAATGTGGCTCTCGCCTTGGCGCCGCGCACATTCGTTCATAACACTTGGTATAGTTTCACGGATCCCCATGCTCAACGTACCAAAACTGGTGTTCTGGACAAATTCAAGATTATGCGGGTGCAGCAATTATGTTGATTCGCGGTGTTGAAATCCCCAAAATGGCTCTCTGGCACGATTCCAGATCGTCAAGACGCAGCAGTCAGGTTGATCTGTGGCGTTGAAATCCCGAGACGAAGGCTTTGGCATGCTTCAGGGTCTTCAAGGGTGTTTTCCAACGAGGCACTTCCCCCAGTGGAAATGAACCGTTGCAGGGGCCTATGGAGAGGGAGCTTGGAGGGAGGGTTAATTCCAACATCGTTGATGACTTTTTGGCTTACACTGGTCCCCTTCCTCCTCCTCCTCCTCCCCCTCCTCCTCCTCCTCCTCCTCTGCCTTCTCCTCCACTCTTCCTCCTTTCATCATCCTCTCCTTCTTCCTCTTCCTCCTGGTTTCATGCCCGCCTCCTCACCCAACGGGACCGCGCGCGGAGGCGGTCGGCAGAAGCGCTACCTGCGGCGCTGATGAGCCTGCTTGCCCCGAGGTAGTCGAAGCCGAAACTCGCCTCACAAACGGCATCACACGCTGTCAGAGCTGGAACATGGATACTGCCGGTTCAAAACGGTCGTCCGACATCTGATCGTACCCCCGTCCAGAGCGCAGCCGTTAGAACAAAAACTATCCTAACTGGTAATGTGTCCTGCCTGCTGGCCATGGCTGCGCGGGCGAGGGATCACTGTGCGTCGAAGGCCAAGCAGGAATCTGCAGAGAGAAGGCGCGACACCGAAGCTATTGGTGCTGGTGCCCACGGTGAAACAAAAAGGCTGGGCACGGGGCATGCTACTCCTTGTGTGGCCGCCGCGATCGCCGCGGCGTCCTCCAAATCCAACCGGTAAAAGTGGGGCCGGATATCGTGCAACGACGTGAGTGAGCCCTGCCAGCGCAAGCGCAGCCGAACTCAGTAGCTGCAGACTTGCTGCGGTCGGGAACTTTCCCTTGGCGTATCGTGGCGGCGGCTCTGGCGACACGCTACGCCGTGCGAGCTGATGGCATGTCGCTCCGCTCCGCGGGGTGCGAGGCCCAAATAAACTTGGAATGCTCACGTTCTGGGACTGGGGCGCGATTGACGTGTTGCGGGGCAACCTGGTGGGCCAAGACTACTGGAGCGAGACGCTAAGCGACAATTCCTGACCGGGTGAGGAGAGAGGAGCATCAGGCGGGAGGGGGGGAGCGATAATAATCAAGGAACAGGGGAACAAAAGTATGCATGATAATGCAAATTCTGGGTGATCCCGATTTGTCTGGCGATCGCAGGTGGGTTCACCACAAGGATGGAAATCCAATTGAACGCATTCATTCTGCCCGTCTTAGGCGCTGTTGTAAGCAGGGCCCCCCGCCCCCCGATTGTCCATGTATCTTAGTGGCGAATTCCCATTCCCACGCATTTTCTATCGAGGTACTTACGAAATATACACGCGCACCCCACCCGCACCTGCCACGAATTGGACTGCCTTCAGGTCCTCGCCCCAATCCCTCAAGCGGCAATCGTTAATCCCGAAGGCTCTTTAAGGGTCCCCGACCTACAATTGTCAAATCTCATGTGGCGCGTCGCGTGGCCTTACACCGGGCATGTCCCCCTACAGGCGGTTTTTGAAGGAAGAATGAAGAAGTGCCAAAACATAAGAAGAATCATCCCCAGACTATTGTTTTTTTTTTTTCTATGTTTGAATTTTTCCCCTGTAGATGACGCTGCCCGCTGGTCGTGGCGGTGCAGACTATCTGTCAGGGTCTGGACGTCCTCGGTTGTCAAATAGCTGACGTCTGGCCTTGTGGGAATAGCCCGGGAATTGTCCGATCCCGTTGCTGTTCCTGATCGACAGATCGGGCGCGTGCTCGCGCTGGCATCGCTCCCGCCCCGACGGCGGCGACTAGGCGGGCGGCTGTCCTCCTCGGTGGTGTCGTGTAACTGGTGGTGGTCGGACCGAGCCTCTGCAGGTTTTCGTTGCCCGGATCGCTTCCAAATCGTGGGGCCCTCAGCCGTCGTCACTGGTCATGGTTCTCGCGCAAAAATCAGACAGGCCAATTGCGTCCACAAGGATGGGATTCACCCGCGTCCTCGTTTCAAAGCACTCTACTCGACGCCGGAACCTCGGCGCAATGGTTCCTCCGTTGCCGCCCAATACAAGGGCGTCATGATTGGACAGGTCGAACTTGATGTTCAGCTGGGCCACTGCAGCCGTCCAATCGATATGGGTAACACACTCGGCGATTCCGCGCCGCTCGCTCTCCAATCTACTGTCGAGATCCTACGGGGCCATGTGCATATGTGCGCGGGCTATCTGACTAAGACCCTGATTCATGATGCTGCGCGCGGAAGTCCAAAGCGCCACGTGGACCGCAACATTCGGATGCGACTCTGGCCTATCCCGGATGTCACCCTGATATAGCGCGTGCGGCGCCTTCGCATCACTTCCCAGAGGCACCCCTGGGGGGCGCGGATGAACGGGCACTCAGATCCACCATCGCGAGCAAGCTGTTCGAGCTGGAACCGATCCTTCTTGGCGTTTTTACCCGTGCCGATTACGATAAACAGTGCTTCCCATCGCCCGCAGAGCACCCGCGGGTGCCGGTGGTCCTCCATGAACTGTATTATACTTGAGTGAGACAACTCTATTCCGTGGGCCGTCTGTGGTTCCCCAAAACATCTTTCACTTCAAACCAGCAGTCATGGTCAACGAAACTGGCGACGTGCATGAAGTGTCTCTCCTTTGGGGCGCGTCTACACCTCCGAGCGCATGCAGTGGGCGATTGCTTGATTTCATGTGGGCTAGGGAGGTGTGCCGATGCTTGGTTCAAAATAACCAGTTTCAGAACGCGTATAATAGAAAAGGTATCTCAAGGCTGCGGTCAACGATGGCCAGGGCGCTGCTCGACGCGCGTGAAGTATCCGCGTCGGGGGCTGCCGTCTGCGGCGGCCGCGAACCTGGGCCCTCTGGTTCGCGAGCGCTGCGGCCAGGGGATTGCGCCTTGAGGTCGAGCTCGCGGCCCCGGACAGTCGCGGAGGCCTTGTGGGGGTGATGCCGCTGCCCCTGACGATTTGGACATTGGGGTGTTCCCTCGAATCGGCTTGTGTGGATGGGGCCTGTGGAAGCTCGCTAAATGCACCTGGGTCAAATGGCATGGCTGCCAGCGGTGCTGATGGCTTCGGCGGCGTTGGCCGTGCCGGCTCAGACCGCGCTTCGGGCGGGTTTCCCTTGTGGTGCTGCTGATAGTGGCGGCTTGGGCAACGCTTCAGGCGGGGCCCCCCGCGGCGGCGCCGATGGCGCTCCTGCCGGAATCGGTTCGGCGCCAGGCGCCGGCGCAAGCGGCCTCGGGGGGCGCGGCGTGGACGACCTCCCCGATTGGGCGCCGCCCAATGATGGGGCCCAGCTGACGCTGCGCGTCGGGTTGCCCGCCGACGACTTCGACTTCGATTGAGCGGTCGCTCAGCTAGAAGGTAAAATGAATGTCCTTGGTGTTCTTTTCGCTCTAACTGCAACATTCGGAGAGCGTGCCGGTCGCCTCGCCTATAGCCGATCCCGTGAATGTGCCCTCGAGCGCTTCGCGCCTCTTGCAAGTGGGCGTCGAATGCTGGGAAGTTCTATATCTTCGCCTCGGACCTCGCGCTGGGTTCGCCGCCGCCAGCGTCGCGGGCTCGTTTCCGAGCGCTGTCAAAGGAGGTTTTCTTCGTCAGATCCTGCGGCGCCGCCGTCGCCCTCGTCGCGCGATGTGCATTCGGTGCCGGGCGGTGCGGGCCCATCCTGGTCCTCTGGGCCCCGGGATGGCGCCGGCGGCGCGCGCGGGCGGAGCCCGCCTCCCCTCTTTCCGTCGGGCGGGGGCTCGGGCGTCGGAGGCGACGGCGGAGTCGCTTGTTCCTTGGCGCTGGCTGGATTCCGATCTGCCCTCGTCTTCCTGGAGGCGTTTCTATTTTCTGGCTATCTCTGCCGCCTCAAGGTAGGTCGTCGTGCGCGATGCGCTGGGGGCCCCCCGTTCCTGCTGCCCCCGATGAAAACGAAGCCCCCCCAGGCGTGGGGCGGCCCAGCCGGCGTGGCGCGGAGTTTTTCTTCTATTGCGTCATCGGCATGGGTGGGGGGTCGCCGTCCTCGGCAGGAGCCGGGCCTTCGTTTGGGCTCAGCGACTCGCTCCTGGCTGGATAGCCAGGGCGGCGCCTCTGCCAGAAAATCGAACAGGTTCCACGCATCGGTGATCTGTGGGCACCCCGTTGGGCAGCGCGGTTTCTGCGATCCGCGCGCGCGGTGTTGCGTGGGCCGCGTGGCCCACCAAGGCTCTGCATTGTTCTGCCGAGCTCGTCTCTGTGCGCAAGATTGCTGGCGCCCGGGGCTGAGTGGTCACCGCGACAGCGCCGTGGTCCCCGCGCGCCGGTAATTCGCCGCCGTGTCATTCTGCTGTCTGGTTTGGGTTCCCTTGGCGGCGGTAATCTGGCTGGGGCCCCCTCAGTGCTGCTCGCAGAAGAAGCTGTCTCTGGTTGCCATCGCGTGGTCGATGCCACCAGCGGCGAGGTCTGGTCGTGCTCGGGGTCGAGTCCAGTGGCGAGGCGGCCAGAATCGCGGTCTGGACATGTTCTGGGCCATGAAGACGGTGGCGTCGTCATCGTCGCGGCCCGAGCCATCGCCCACCGTCGCCTCTGGCGTAGATGGGTCGCTTGCTATCGTCGTGGGGGCGTCCGTAGGCGACGCGACGCCAAATGTAGTTTCTGGGTCGCGCCCGAACTGTTGGCTGGGCGTGTTGCCGCGAACTCCTGCGTCGCATGTCAATTGCAATGCCGGGGGCATGCTGGGGGCGATCTGTAGAGTCTAGGCGCCAATTAATGACTGCCCTTCGTCTTCGCATTTCCTGATGACTGCTCCCGCGCGTGCTATTTGGGCGGTATCTGCGCGGGCGAGCGCATCCAGTTCCCCGGGCCAATTCGATCGATGCGGCCGCTCATGCAAACGTCGAATTCAAGATGCGTCAGCGGGGCGTCGGGGCGGGGCTCGCCCCCGCGCGGCGCGCGCGGGTGCGCCGGCAAGGCTTCGCGACGGATGCGCGTTGCTGCGCCGGAGGCCTGGCGCCAAGTCGAATCGTTGATGGGCGGTGTCGGGCGACTTCCTCGTCGTGCTTAATCGATGGGTCAGCGTCGCGCCGTCGCAAATGTCGCCGCCCCGAAGCTCCGCGTGGCCGTCTTCGCAGCCTTCTTCTCGGCGCGACATCTCGAGGGGCAAAACCAGACACCGGCTTCGCCGTCGGGGCCCCTCGGGCGCGGGCCAAAAGGGGGCGCGCGTGCTTCCGCGTGGGAAATCACGGGCGTGCCCGCCTTTTCCAACAGCCTCTCGACCAAGGTCGCCGGGGTTAGGCGCGCCGTCCGACGGCGTGCGCGGCCTCGACGCCGCGGGCCCCCCGCCGTCGCAAATGCTCCGCGAGGGCGCCGCGGGCGAACGCGCGCGACTCGTCGAGGCCCTCCGAGCCGTCGCGTCGGATGAAGAAGAGGGGCGCGATGCCTTCGAGATCTGCGAGTGACAGATGTTCGATGCGATCCTCACCTGAGCAATGGTGGGCGTCAACGCCTGGTCCCCGACCTTTCGTTGTCCCTTCCGATGGGGCAATCTCTCGCACTCTGGGATTCGCTTGCCGTCGTGGTCCCGGGGATCACAGCGTCTGCCTTTGCCCTTCCATGATGTCCCTCGACGGCAGCCTGTGCTCTTTCCCCCCATCGGCGCCGCGTCGCGCAGCTCGCCCATCGGCAAGCCTGGGGGTGGACGCTGCGGCGCTTGCAATTCAGACGTCTCCGTCCTCCTGGTTCCTTGCTCATGCCTCTGTTCGCCCTCCTTATCTTCCGTCGTGCTCGTGCTGGTCTGCGGGCGGACCTCGCCCATCTCCGTCTAGCATCCTGTTGTGGCCACTGACCTGAAGAGATGTTCTGCTGAACATCGGCTCAATCTAGTCGTTCGCGACCGTGGGGGGAATCCTGCCCGATCTGCGCCCGAATCGCTGTCGTCCGCAGGGTAGGCGAAGTCCATTGGGTTTGATTTTTCCCACGAGGTGGCTGCGCGTTGGGGGTCAACGGCCTTGCGGCATGAGCGCCGTGCTGAAGGGTCGTGTTGTTATACGAAGCGTGGTCTGGGCCAGTAAGGCGATTGCCCCACCTGCGTCGTCCGCCCAGACACTGCCTTTGCTTCCATGCCCGTTTCTGGGCTCTGACTCGTCAGCATGGCAGGCGTGGACTGTTGGGCCGTTTTCACGGATACCACGTCCGAGCATCGATCCAATGTTCCCAAGGGAGCGCTTGGCGATGTGGCCCACCGACCGCGTTCGCTCGAGTAGTTCTTCGTATTCCGCCAGGGTGCGCGGGATCTGGTGGTTGAGGGTTTGCAGTAGTCGCGTCTGGGTGCCGACCCCAGGGCGCGAGACAGTGGCTAGGATTTGGAAATTCGGTATGTCGGATCCAGCCGATTGTGGTTCGAGACGTGCCATGTCGAACCTGATCAATGCTGTATCGGTACGCTCACTGCTTGGCATGTGGAAATCCACCAGGTGGGCACCTGAGGTGGGGATCGCTCATCCGTAAAACTCGCGAATTGCATGCTTAGAGTGAACATGATGTAGGTGGCCGGGTCGGTCTGGGTACCTTGTATGTTGGCACCAAAGTTCATTACGTCGGGAAGGGCATGCGTGACGATCTTGCGCGCAAGACCACCCGACCCTCGCTGGAGGTTGACCCCTAGTTGATGTGGGTCACTGGCCCCTCGTTGATGTGGGTCATGCGCGAACCTGTGAAGACAGGCCAAGCGTTCATCTCCAATACGTACTCCCGACATGGGACGTTCCCGGCTGGGTCCCATAGGGGGGCATGGGATTATCGTGTCGCCCCCGTCTGTGCATGTCGCCAATAGCGGTTCCAATGGTGAACCATATGATAAGACAGACAGCCAGTCCCACCACGTTCAGTCGTGCGGTGTGTTGCTCAGGCGAATTTCTTCGCAAGGCACCGGTGTCAGTGCGCTTGGTCAGATGTCGGGGTTGAAGGTTCCGTACGTTTCATCGCGGTGTGTTCCTTTTCTTGTGTAGTAGGAAATTGTCAAACGCTCCCTTTGGAGGGTCGCCAAGCCTGACAGGTTTCAACTTCGTGGCCATGGCAATATGCTAAACATTCAATTTTGCGGTATTTCGCCAGTGCCAACATGTAAATATTCTGGGGCCGGCTCTGTTGTGTTAGGCTCGTTTCCGTTTTCGGATAGGCCCGCGGAATCGCGCATAGAGTGTGGGGGCTCTTAACAGGTCCCACGGATCCTGCCATACAGAGGTCGGCTGATCCCGATGAGAGCCACATGCACGAGAGCGTGGCCAGCTCTGCTACCAAGTCGAACGCAATGTGGCAACGTCACGTTGTGTATCGTTACCATCTACTGGTGTATGTGGTGACAAGTGTTGAAGAGATGGTGAAGAGAAGGTGGGAATCTTTTTTGATTCGACAGGTAGCACCAAACGTTCTGGTAGTCATATCGGGCGCGTGCCTGAGCCAAGCGGCACAGGAACGCGTTAATTACATGTCCCGCCTGGGGGCCCCAATTTAAAGTCAGGAGGTCCCCAGGCGGGCCCAAAGACGGCCCTCAAAGGTTCCAAAACGGCCCTAGGAGGCGCCCGAGACGGCCCAAAAGTAATCCCATAAAAGAGCCCAAGAGGGGGAACGCGAACCGAAAATCCGAGCCTTCCGCCCCAAGCGGTGCCCAGGAGGTCCCCGTGAGGCTCCGAAAAGGACGGGTGAGCAGGGATGGGGTACCTGGGAAACGAATGTGACCAACCGATCAACCAATCAAGTGGGCGATAGAAACCATAGTTGTTCCTCGCCTGGGTCGCTGGCTGCGGTCTGGCCTCCTCCACGGCGTCGGCCGCGAATCGGGGAGATGTTTTTAATCGTCCACTTCCCAGCGGGGCGCCCACCCTACCCCCAGGCATTTCTGTATCGCTTGGTCGCAAGTGTGACGCACGTGCACAGCAGGCTGCAGGCAGCAGCGCGAGGCGCCCGCTTAATACATGCACTCGTGCCAGAAGCATGCCGTACCCGAGACGTGTTACGACCCGATGTGCCGACCAGGCTGACTGCGATGACGACGGCGATGGATGGTGATGGAGGTGGCCGTGCAACTGGGTGAGGAAGAAGCGGCCGAACATCACCGTGAGGAGCGCGCCGGCCTGGAGAAGAAACGAAGCAGGCGGCCAGGAGCAAGAGACGAGAAGAGGGTCCCACGAGGCTCCGAGCCCCCCCCCCCCGCGCGGGCGGCGGGGCGGGGCGAGGGAGCGCCTCCGAGGCGAGGCAGGCAGGGCCGGGGCGAGCCTCCCGGGGAGGAGCGGCAGGAGGGAGCAGGGAGGACGGCTGCAGCTGGGCGAGGTGCACAGGGAGATCGAGCGACGAGGGGCCCTCTCCGCCGCCGAGCGGCACCGAGCCTGCCCAGCCACGTTGAGCCGGGCGGCCGGCCAGCGCGGCGGCGGGGCCCGCCCGCGCCCCAGGGGGCGAGGCCGTCCTCGCGGGAGGCCCCCGCGACCAGAACGCCGACAGTCGGCGCGCCCTCGGGGGCCCCCTGCGCGGGAGGGCAGCGCGCGGCCCCGCGCGGAGGTGCGCGCGCGCGGAGACACGTCGGTCGGAAGAAGTAGGTTAAACACATGATGTAGGAAGGCGGATCTAGTAGATAGGGTCCAGGCCTGTTGCAAGTGATGTATTGCTTGCGAACATCCAGCAATGCATGCGCCCCGGAATGTATTGCACGCCCCAAATGCATTGCAACCCGCAAACCTCCTGCACCAAATCTACTGCACCAACCCCTTGGTCGCTGGACCTCCTTTTGAGTCAACCCGGAAGCAGAAACGCGAAGCAGGAAGGCCTTGCAAGCAGATTGTGCTCCGCCCGCCCCCCAGAAGAGGAGGGGCGGAAGACGGGTGCAGCCCCTCGATCCTGCAGGCAGGAGGGCGCTTCCAGAGCATCCTGGAATCTGGGAGCCCGAAGATGCCCACTTCCAGCGACCGATGCGTACCCGTGCCCGTCGCGCGGGCCCGAAGAGCGGGGGGGGGCGGCGTCTGGGCCGCGCCAGCGCGGCGGCGGGAGCGCAGCCCGCCACCTCAGAGCGAGAGCTTGGTGCACTCGGGGGCCTGGCCGAGCGCTGGGTCCGGCTTCGCCTTCCGCGCGCTGGCGCCGTCGTCGTCCTCAGCGTCGTCGTCGTCGTCGTCGCGACCGTCGCCGTCGTCGCGACCGTCGCCGTCGTCGTGACCGTCGCCGTCGCCGTCGCCGTCGTCGTCGTCGTCGTCGTCGTCGTGACCGTCGCCGTCGTCGTGACCGTCGTCGTAACCGTCGTCAACGTAGTCGTCAAGATCGTCGTCGTTATCGTTGTTTGTCGTCGTTGTCATATGTCGTCGTAATGATGATCGTTGTCGTCGTTGTCGTCGTCGCCGTCGGCGTCCTGACCGCCGTGATCGTCGCCGCCGCCGCCGCAGCCGTCGCGCTTTGTTGTTGCTTGTCGAGCTGTCTCTCCTGATGAATGGCTCTTTTGTTGATCCTCAATGGCCCATACCTGGCTGATTTTCTCAACTCATGAGCCCCCCTGGGCTCTCGCACCCTGTCTTCTGGGTCCAAAGAACATCTTTCTGGTCAAATTTAAATTTGGGCCTCTAGACTACAGCAACAACGCCTCCCGCCTCAGACTTTCTCGCAACCTCTTCAGGAGCCGTGACTCTCGCTCGAAACCTCCTTGCAGTCTGCGCGAGAATCGCGCTTTTGCCTCGGACTTCGTCGCAAGATCTTGAGGAATCGCCACCAGACCCCCGACATCATGATCTTTTACACCGTGACCCGCACAAGGCCTCGAACCCCTCCCCGGGACCGGTTCCTCCTCCTCCTCGTCCTACTCGTCCTCCTCGTCCTCCTCCTCCTCCTCGTCCTCCTCGTCCTCCTCGTCCTCCTCGTCCTCCTCGTCCTCCTCGTCCTCCTCGTCCTCCTCCTTCCTCTTCGTCCTCCTCCTTGTCCTCCTCCTCGTTCTCCTCCTCCTCGTCGTCCTCCTCCTCCTCTCCTCCTGAAAATCTTTATGAGACGGCTCCGCGGCCTGGCGAGGGCCCCCCAGCAGCTCCGCCACCGTGCCTCTGGCACGAAGGGGACTTCCCCAAAAAGCTCACGGCAGTGCTGCTGCTGCAGGAGGAGGAGGAGGAGGAGGAGGAGGAGGAGGAGGAGGGGAGGAGGAGAAGGAGGAGGAGGAGGAGGAGGACGATGCAGGCCCGCAACACCAATTTCCCGGGCGTTTCCGGGCGCTCTTGGGGCGCTCCTGGGGTGTTCCGCATGGGCCTCGGGGGCGGTTGCGACGCCCCCGACAACCTGGAGAACTTCGCGGAGCCCCTACCAACCACCCAAGACGGTCAAGGAGCGCATCTGGACGGCCCAAGAGGCCTCCAAGACGCTCCAAGAGGCCAAGATGCAAACATAGTCCCATCCCTTGGTAATATACATATATACATATCTGTGCGTGTGTGTGAACATACAAAATTTTAAGGCTCGCTGCGCTTTGCCTTTTAATTTTGATCCTGGCACCTGCATGTCTTATGGACTCTGCGGTTTGCACATTGATGTAGCCGCAATGTTGCTACGACCCATTCCCGGGTCTGACGTTGGGGGGGCTAACCTGGCGCAGCCCCGATTGGCAACAGACCCGACGTGTTCCGTCCAAACCGGCCGCCGGGTTCGGCACTCGCCCAGCACGAAAGGGACGGCAGCTGCGGTCGCCAGTTGTCTCGCGCCTGAGGTGGCGCTCGCAAAAGACGGATGTAGCCGAGGCTCAAACGAGAGTACCAGTCTCACACACGGATGCGGCTGGCGCTGGGGCGGTAGCACAAATCTTGGAAATGGACGTGGTTGGCGCTCGGGCGGAGCACCATTCTCACATGAGGGCTGTGGGAACCGTGCGAGTGGAGCGGCATCACAATAGTCAATGAGTGGCGTGGCTGGCGCTGCGAAATGAGTGCCGCGTTCCATGGAGGATTTGGCCAGCGTGCAGACGGCAGCATGACTCCCAGACAGGGGTGTGGCCAGCGCTCGGGCGAGAGCGCCAATCCTAATCATGAATGGGGCTTGTGCGCGACCGGCAGCATCATCTGCAATGAGGGCTGTGGCCGGCTCTGAGCCGACAGTACCGCTCGTATTGGAGAGTGTGGTCAATGCTGGGGTGGCTGCGCCAATCTTGGATCAGGATGCGGCCTCAGATGGGCGAGAACACCATTGCCGAAGTACTGCAAACCGCGCGAGCGAAGCGAAGGCGGAGGTGAAGGAGGAGAAGGAGGAGGGGGAGGAGGAGGAGGAGGAGGAGGAGGGAGGGAGGGAGGGAGGAGGAGGAGGAGGAGGAGGAGGAGGAGGAGGAGGAAGAGGAGGGAGGAGGAGGAGGGGAAGAAGGAGGAGGAGGAGGAGGAGGAGGAGGAGGAGGAGGAGGGGGCGGAGGGGAGGAGGAGAAGCGGGCTGTGGGAAAACTAAGAAAAATGCAAGAGATGATCCTACGGCTCCGTAGGAAGGCAGGGTTCACATAGCGTCCTCCCGGGAACTCCACTTGCGGGTCCAATGTCAAAGTTCGCACGGCGTCGCCGCCCGTCTCGGCACACCCACCACACGGCGTCGTTTCGACTGTCTCCTCACACGGATCGTACCCCATAGAGGGTTGCTCTGACGGCCCCGGAGCCAGGGTTCGCATCCCGCCGCCTCGCCCATGCTGGCACACCCCTGACATGGATCGTGAGTCCAGGGCGTTTGTAGTGTTTCTCGGGGCCTGGCGGCGTTTGTTTGTGGGGCCTCTTGAAGCCCTGAGATGAATCTTGATGTGGGGGCCTCTTGGAGCCCTGGGAAGCTTCCTGGGACTCTTTCGGAAGCATTCTGGAACCTCTGGGGGCTCCTTAGGCTTTCTTGGAGTTCCTTTTTGTGCTCTTATGGGCTGGCTGTGGGCCCCCTTGGGCTGTCCTGGGACCCTCTTGGGCCGTCCTGGGGGGGGCTGGGGCCGTCGTTGAGCCCTCTGGGGGCCCTCTTCGGCAGTCCAGGGGGCCTCCTATGGCCCTCTTGGAGCTTCCTTGGGGCCCCTGTGGGACCCTCGGGGGGCCCTCCTTGGCCGTCTTGGGGCTCTGTTGGGCCGTCTCGGAGCCCTCTGGGAACGTCTTGGGACTCTCTTGGGGGCCTCTTGGGCCATCGGGCGCTCCGTGGGGCTATCTTGGGCGCGCCGCTGGGCGTCGATGGGGCGCACTGCACGCCGTCTTGGAGCCAACTTGGGCGTCTGGGGGCTCTGTTGGGCCATTTCGGGGCCGTCTTGGAAGCCTCTTGGGCCGTCTTGGGGGGATCTCGGAAGCCTCTTGGGTCGTCGTGGGCTGCAAGATGTCCAGAATGACGAGGACGCCACAATCTGTCAAAAACCGTTGAGACAACGTTGATTTATGCATGCCGCGGCGCTCTTGGGAGTCTTGTGGGCCCGCTTGGGGCCGTTGGGGAGCCCGGGGAGGACCGTCGAAAAAGGTATGGGGGGGGCCATCGGGGGGAAGGCTTCCATGCAGGATGTATAATGATAGGATTTATATATACATACGTAGATATAGCATATCCGCCTCTTGGGCTGTCACAACGTCCAAGACGACCCCAGAGACCCCCAAGATCGCCCCAAGACGGCCCAAGATGTCCCCAAGAGGGCTGCAAGACCGCCCAAGAGGGCCCCAAGACGGCCCAAGACTCCCCCAAGAAGGCTCCAGGACGGCAACAAGGGGAGGCCCACAGGGGGGAACCCGAACGGGCAATTTCGAGCCTTCGGCCCCCAAACGCCCCCAGGAGGCCTCAAGAAATCCCAAAGAGGCCCCAAAGAGGCCCACCAGCTGCTTCCCGAATTGGCCCCCGAGAGCGATCCGACGAGACCCCAAGAAGCATCCCGGAGGACTCTGACCACAAGCCAGGCACGGTGGCGGGATAGGCCGAAGGAGGCCGAACGCCACTCGATGCTCGAAACGGCTAAACAAACATCCGTCGTGACTCTTTTCAAGACCCCGTGGCGCCTGCGCCCCTGTCTCTCAGGAGCCGTACTCCCGCCCGCGAAAGTTCCGCCCGCCCGGCCCGTCCGCACGGAGGTGATGCGCGCGCGCGCCCGCGGGAGGAGTGGGAGGAGGGGGAGGAGGAGGAGGAGGAGGAGGAGGAGGAGGAGGAGGAGGAGGAGGAGGAGGAGAGGAGGAGGAGGAGGAGGAGGAGGAGAAGGAAGAGGACGAGGATGATGATGATGATGCTGATGATGATGATGATGATGATGATGATGATGATGATGATGATGAGGAGAAGGAGGAGGAGGAGGAGGAGGAGGAGGAGGAGGAGGAGGAGAGGAGGAGGAGGAGGAGGGTTGAGGAGGAGGGAGGAGGGAGGAGGAGGAGGAGGAGGGAGGAGGAGGAGGAGGAGGGAGGAGGAGGAGGGAGGAGGAGGGAGGAGGAGGAGAGGAGGAGGAGGAGGAGGAGGAGGAGGAGGAGGAGGAGGAGGAGGAGGAGGAGGAGGAGGAGGAGGAGGCGGGCTTGCCCCAGTGCGGCGGGCCCTCCCGTTGTACAATGGTTCCCCCAAGTGCCTCCCGACCCCCCCCAGCACTCTCGAGTGCAGGGCGTGGCGGGGCGGGGAGGGCCAGAGCGGGGAGCCGAGGGCCCTACGCCGCGCCCGGCGCCCTGCCGCACAACGGCAGGAGCCGGCCCGCGTCGCAGCTTGCACCCGAAGCGGCGCCATGCCAACGAATGGCAGGCATGCGGCGCCGCAGGGCAAGGTCAGCCCCAGCGACGCCCAATGTCTGACGCGGCGGATGACCAGCAAGCACTCGGCCCAGTGTAGACTCGGCAGTCGGCACTGCAGCGGTCTGCTCGCCGTCTTGCTGAAAGCTCTCACCCCGAGCGCCGATGGGGGGCAACTCACGTTCCCCATTCCGACCGTCAGCCCTTCGCACGAAGGGCGCCAAGCCCTGAGATGACCAGAGCTGCCGCGGGGCACCAGGCCCTATTCCGGCACCAGCCAGGGGGCAAGGGGCCGTGGCGGAGCGCAGAAGCCAGAGGCTAGCGGGGCAGCGGCTTAGAACGAAGCAGGGCAGCTGGCGAAGACGAGCAGGAAGGGCGGGAGGAGGAGCATGTATTGGCATGCCTCCAGTCTGCGGCGAGCGAGGGGGAGAAGTGAGAAGGAGAAGGATTTCTCAGAAGGCGGCGGGGCTTCTCAGAACCCCTCGCGCCTTTTGAACATTTGTTCGTGTTTTCCGGGAAAGCTTAAACAACTTCTCACATGCCGGGGGGATTCCGAACCTTCTGAGAAGGCCTGCCCCTTCTCACTTCCCCCCCTCGCTCGCCGCTGATCCAGAGAGGCAAGTCCGAGAAGAGACGGGTGAACGCAGGAACGTGCAAGAAGGGCGAGCATGCGGCCACAACCAGGACGCACCCGAGCTGGAATGGGGCCATCCCGGCGGGGAAAAAAGGCCCCTCATGCGACAGCACTGTCTCTGGCTGGCAGCAGCAACGTCGCCGACAACTGGGGCGGGTCGGGGGATACCCGCTCCCCGAAGCGCGCCTGATCGTGCCTGCTGGCGCCATCGCCGCAGGCGGCGCCCCAGATCAGTGTGCAAGGGCCCGCGCTCCTGCGCGCTTCGTCGCAAGCAACCAGGGCGTCTGGGGGAGTGAGGGAGGAAGAACATGGGGAGGACGAAGGAGAGGAGGAACAAAAAGGAGGAAGAGGAGGAGGAGGAGGAGGAGGAGGAGGAGGAGGAGGAGGAGGAGGAGGAGGAGGAGGAGGAGGAGGAGGAGGAGGAGAGGAGGAGGAGGAGGAGGAGGAGGAGGAGGAGGAGAGGAGGAGGAGGAGGAGGAGGAGGAGGAGGAGGAGGAGGAGGGGGAGGAGAAGAGAGGAGGAGGAGGAGGAGGAGGAGGGGGAAATGGAGGAGGAGGACGAGGAGAAGGAGGATGAGAGGCGAAAAGGAGAAGGATGATGATTGATGATGATGATGATGATGATGATGATGATGATGATGATGATGATGATGATGATGATGATGATGATGATGATGATGATGATGATAATGATGATGATGAGGAGGAGGAGGAGGGAGGAGGAGGAGGAGGAGGAGGAGGAGGATGAGGAGGAGGCGCAGGAGGAGAAGGAGGAGGAGGAGGAGGGGGAGAAGGAGGAGGAAGAGAGGAGGAGGAGGCGGGAAAGGAGGAGGAGGAGGAGGAGGAGGAGGAGGAGGAGGAGGAGGAGGAGGAGGAGGAGGAGGAGGAGGAGGAGGGAGAGGAGGAGGAGGAGAGGAGGAGGAGGAGGAGGAGGAGGAGGAGGAGGAGGAGGAGGAGGAGGAGGAGGGGGAGGAGAAGAGGAGGAGAGGAGGGGGGAAATGGAGGAGGAGGACGAGGAGAAGGAGGATGAGGAGGCGAAAAGGAGAAGGATGATGATGATGATGATGATGATGATGATTGATGATATGATGATGAGGAGGAGGAGGAGGAGGAGGAGGAGGAGGAGGAGGAGGAGGAGGAGGAGGAGGAGGAGGAGGAGGAGGCTGGAGGAGGCTGGCTGGAGGAGGCTGGAGGAGTAGGAGTAGGAGGAGGGGGAGGAGGAGGAGGAGGAGGAGGAGGAGGAGGAGGAGGAGGAGGAGGAGGAGGAGGAGGAGGAGGAGGAGGCGGCGGAGAGGAGGGGAGGAGGAGGATGAGGAAGAGGAGGAGGAGGAGGAGGGAGAGGAGGAGGAGGAGGAAGAGGAAGAGGAGAAGGAGGAGGATTGGGTTAGGCACGCCACTGCCCCCCCCCACCTCGTGCAGGCACAGAAGCCCCTGCACGGCGCGGCGACCCCGTGGAATCACATCATCCATCCAGTTCCACCGCCGCTCGTCGGCCCTTTGGGCACGGTGGGGGCCCACTCCAGGTGCCAAGGTCTCGGGCGCACTGGGGTTCGCGACGGACGGGCGAGCGGCGGCGGCGGCGAGGGACCCAGAAGGCGGAACCCCTGACTCGCCGCTGGCAGACGACGGGTACATCTCCTCATCGTCGTGAAGTAACTCCAGTTCAATCTGCTCTCCAGCGGGCTGTACCAATGCCGTCGAGGATGAACTTGCTGCACATATTTGTGGTTGTCCAGTCTGCTGCAATCTGGACTCGCCTCGTCGAACAAGTCTTCAAGGTCGTGCTGCGCATCAGGGTCGCAATAATCCATCGCCTGCATCTGCTCCGCGTCCAGGCCAGGTATTGTGTCAACTATACATGCTTGGTGTACTGCGATGAAGTAATCACCAAGAATGGCCAGGAGGCGTTGAACCGCATCCGTGATGGAAACTACTCGGGTTACAAAGGCCCGCCGAAGGCGGCCCTGGAAGCAGAACAAGCCAGGCTAGCCAGGCATATGCACTATCAGGAACTTCTTGATCCAAATGTACCGCAGCAGCATATTCGGCCACCACACCGCCAATTGCTGAGCCACCTCCTCCACGCACACGGCGTCGAGTTAGGAGAAAGCCTGCAGGACATGGAGTCGCTCAAGCACCGGGTGGAGGTTCTCGAGTGGAGCAACCATGCACCGCGCATTTGGCACATAACGAAAAGCCGTACTTCGTCCATTCACTGACATGGTGTCAGATGTAGCCTGACCATGTTGCGCTTTGACTTCTCGGCCACGACTTTTGCTTATCGATCTTTACTTTGAGCTTGGCTGTCGTCGGTCGTTCGGCACACCAAGGATCCGTGTCCGCTGAGTCGGCCAGCGCTTGTCGTGCTCGGAGTCGACCATGGGCGCAAATCGCATCCCGCTCGTCCGTGCGCGGCAGCGGTTGGCATACCCTTTCCCAAGACGGCTCTGCTGCCAATCGCCAGTGCGTCCGCGAAGCTGTTGCCCACCGCGAAAATCGGGTTGGCCACTTCCGCCTCGTCGTCATCCTGATGGGGGGGCGTTCACTCCACCTCGATGTGCCGTTGCTCGTTGTCCATGATGGCTCGCTTGATGCGTGCCCATATATCTGCATTCTCACCGCGTTCTGGGTCTCGAGCTTTGCCTTTAATCCAAGCGTTGAGCAACGGGTAGTGGTCTGTGACGTAGACGATATCTCCAATAGACTCTTCGATCGCGATCGCGAAAGCTGTGAGCTCTGCCCTAGGTGCCGTCTGCCGCCGTCCAGGTAGATCTGCCATCGTGCCCGCTGTCATGTTCCACTCCCCATCGATCATCTTCATGGCTGCTACTCCGATGCCGACCCTTCTGCGCCTGGGATCTGCTCCGTGTATTCTTCCCGATCCGTCTCCGAAGATGTTTAGTCTTCTGCCGGGGGCTCTGGCTTGCTCGAAGGAACCAAACCTGACGTAGTCCTGCCTGTCGATGTCGGAGACGATCGGGTGTGTGAGCTCCTTCGGCGGAATACCTCGCAACCATAACGCTGGCTGAGCATCAACTCCTGCCAGCGCTTTCGTCGCAAGGTACTCTGTCTCCTCAGATGCCTCGCTCCCCCTTGTTACAAGGGCAGGTGAAGATACGATGGAAAAGGGTCTCTGGCTCCTGTTTGCACCGACCGCAGATGTCCGAATCGCATTCGTAGCCGGCTTGGATTTGCCTAGCTCTTGGCCATTGTCCACCTGTAACGACGACGTTGTTGAGAGCCCAATCGTGCCATTCAGCCTTGTCCGCGTGCCGCTTTTGCTCTCTGCCGATCTGCCAGACGTCGCCTCCATTGCACAAATCTTCGCCGTGTGGGTGCATGGCCGCTTGCTTCCACCTCGCCGTGTCCAAGTCGGTTTCGAGATCTTCCAGGAGCTGAATGTACTCGATCGCGTCCACATCGCATCTGCCCTGCTGGTCTCTAAACGGTAATCGCCATTCTTCGCCTCCTTGTGGTGTGGGTCGCTTCCATTATGCTGATTGAACTGGCTTCCACCCTGCCGTGATAGGAGTCGCCTGCAAGGCGGCGACGGGCCCGTGAACCTTATGCCGCATCTTAGTGCCAGCTCGAAGAAGGCTTCGGTACGTCGGTGCCCAGATCTGCCGCACTCCGTCGTGAAGTTCTGGGTGGGGAAGCCATTGGTGCAACCATTCGCTAACCGGCTGCCGTCGTAGAGATATACCCGGGTCTTTGAGATGATATAACACTGCCATTTCAGTCGATAAACATCGCCCTGGGCCTGGTCCCGCAGCCGATCGCATAGCCATCCGTCGAAGGTGTAATACCCGCCTGGGTGCGACCCCCCAGACCTCGTGCCCGAACGTAGCTTGCGGTGCCGCGCCCGTCGAGAAGAGGCCCTGCGTGATCTTCGCGGCTCTGGTGGCCTGACGTCGCAGCCGCAGGATCTTGCCCGCGCGCTGCATCGCTTACCTTTGTCGTGCTCTAGCCTTTTTGTCTGAGAGCGCTTGCCCATGCCGCTGACGTCGGCGCCCAGGTCGACCATGTCCGCTTGGTGCTTGCCTGGGGGCCCCTGCCGCGCAAACCTTTTCCGGATCCGTCGTCGTAGCTGAGGGTTCGAAGCCACTAGTGCTGTCATCGGTGAAATCTTAAGATTTCTGCTTGCTGCCTTCTTCATAAACTCGTCCGCGAGCTCCGCCATCTGGTATTCCACTACCTTTTTCGGGGCCTTCGACTCTGCCCGCCAAGTCGTCGACATGCGTCCAAAGCCCAGCTGCCTGCAGGCGTTTCTGGGCTGCATCAAGGAGAGGGGGCGCATGGACTCTTGCAAATCTGGTGCTTTGAGCCGACCCTGCTACTATGGAGCAGGCCGGGCCGATTCTGGGCCCAATCCAACCAGTATGTTTGAGATGCCTCGGCCCCAAGAAAGCTTCCACCTCCAAAGCCCTAACAGCCGGTGAAACTTCCAACTGAACGCCAGCATGTTTCAACCAACCAAGATCAAGATAATCGTAGAACTGCTCCGTGTCAGCAAAGAGTTCTGCGTGCGATCCCCATGGCTTGTCCTGTCTCGCCGAGGGTCGCGCGTAGAAGCGCCGCCTTCAAAACCGACGACCCTCTGAGCGCAGTGCCCCAGTGATCCTCTAGCTGCTGTGTCCATGACTCCACTGCGCCTGACCGCATGCGGGGCCAGATCCGTACTGTCATAAGTAGTAACCCCAGAACTCGGTCACCTCCTACTGGTCTGCCTGTGATAGCGCCGATAGTGCTGCGGATCTTTGGGGGGCCACATGAGGTTCAGTTCCGACTCGTGAATGATGTGCAGGTGCTCGAGCTTGCCTTGGTCGGGGGGGGGCGCTCGGTGTCCAGGGGGGCTATGCCGTCGTCGCCCCGATCTTTCTGTACCCCCATCCGCTTCATGGCCCCGTTCAAGTCTTGCAGCCCGAGCTCGGGGAGTTCTTCTAGCTGAACTCGTTGACGACATAACTGTAGTGCTGACTTGAATGCTTCCTTCCTCTGAGGTGTTGCTGTCCACTTGTTCGCCGACGTGTCGCTCTTATGCTGCGTAGTCTGTATAGGGTCCGCCACCGTGGTGTCCGATACCGTGTCCTCCGAGCGGGGTGGTGGGGTGTCTTTTGTCCAGCGATGTAATGCCCCTGGCGTCTTCTCCCACATGTCCTGCGCCCACGTAAGAAGCCCTTGCGCCCATCTGCTGAAGCCCGTCGTGCAGCTTCGCCTGCGAGTTCAGTGGTCAGCTCGATCACGTCCTCCCGCTCCTGCTTGACTGGGCTGAAGATGTCGTTCGCGTGATGCTGCCAATGGTTGGTGATCTCGACCTTCTTATGCTTGCTGATGCCGTGGGCTTGCTGGGCTCGTTTTTGAAAGTCTTGCTTTCTCTCTGTCAACTGCTCGGGGTCCTTCTTATTTTTGACCAGGCCGTTGATCGCAATCGCGTGTGTGTGTGTGGGTAATCGCCCACTAGTCTGCCTCTGGATTGTGAAGGTGGGGGCGTCCTGGTGCTGCCGTGCTCTTTTTCCATTTGATGTCAAACCCTTTCGCCCTGCCGCGGCAACCGTCTCGTTGATGCGATGGTACTTCCGAATGTTACTGCAAACTCCAATGTAGTGGCCCACCTGCCGCAGAGAGTCGCCAGCTGCTGCGCAATCTGGGGTCGCTCCCGATAAGCCTGCGGTCGCCGTCGTTCATCTCGTATCCCTATCTCTGGTGGGGCCTTTACTGTGGGAGGCCTGTAAGAGGGCGTGGTAAAAGGCGCGGGGTCGCGATGCCTCCAGGGGCCCCCGCTGGAGGCGGTGCCCGGGGTCCCAAGACTCAGGGCGGCTCGCTGCTTCAGCCAGTTATTCGCTGGCGCAGCAGAACTGTTTGACGGTCGGGTCTCCTGTCCTGGGGGCTCCTGGGGCCCGGGGTCCAGCTTGGGGTCGCAGCGACGGTTCGGAACGGCGTGGGGCCAAGATCCTATGTTGGACAGTCCCAATTTGGCGTGCTCCCACGTGTCGCTGGCGATCGCGAACGGAGCAGTCGTAGGAAGAGGCGAAGTTGAACCGACCACCTCGCTCGCCTGGGATCTGTCCGGGGCCGCTGGCTCAGGATCTTGACCAAGTAAGTCGAAACCGTCTCTGCGATTTAGTTCCAAGGCCGCTCGTCGTTGTAAGTGCTTGTCGCTATGCTTGCTTCTCTTGCCTTCGGGGTCACGATGCTTCTCGGCTCTTTGCGTCGTCGGTGGCGCTGTGGGGAGATCAAGAGTACGGTGCCACCATCTCTGCTTTATACTTGCCATCTGGATCTTCAACCCACAATGCGTAGCCCATGGTACCGCCCGCGCCTTCGTGATGGTGAGCGCGCCCTTGTACCCAGCTGATGCCGCTCCGTAGTCGTAGGGCAATCCTTGCCCTTTATCGCAAGCAACCTTCCCGGGGCCCGTGGCGATCTTACCCTGCGTCTGCTCGATCCAACCCGGCGTGAGTAGCTCGATCGGTAGGCAGTTCCGATCTGCAAGTACGAGCCAGGGATCATTTTGCATCCTCGCAGAGGCCGTGAGGGCTGCCATAATCTTTCTATTCCTCCGATTGAACTGCAACTTCGGCTGAAGGTACGCAGCGGCAAGGATGCAATTGCCCTCTATGGTGTAGTACCATGGGGCAGAAGCCGGCGAACGCCGTGTCGCCCTGCTTGTCCTACTTACTTTCCAATGCCCAAGAGATGTAGCTTAGATATGAGTCCGTGCTTCAATCGCATCGCCTGCCGAGCGCCCACGCTGAGATTTGCCGCTCGGGGCCGCGGGGGTGGCCGCAGCCTTCCAACCCTCTTTCTACAAGGAACTCTTTATACTCAAGATCTCGCTTGGCCCATTGTGTGTCTCGACGAGAGCCAGACAATCGTACTCCTTGCTGCTCGGTCCTTCCACGAAATTCTGACTCTGCGGTCCCCATTCTGCAATATTGCCGAACAACATAATGGACGGCTCAGTGTCGGTCTCCGTGTTCGCGGCGCTCTCGATGCTCTCGGCGGCGCTAAACAGTCTGCCCAGGAGCTGCAGCCAAAACACTGCCCGTGCCAGTCTTCCCATCAGTCTTTGCCTTCTGCTCCTCAGCCCTGGCCTGGTCCAAGGCTGCCTTGTTGGCGTCGCGGATATTCTGCTTCTCCTCATGATTGAGCGGGTTGCCCGACGGTGCTGCGCTGCTGCCAGTGCCTGTAGTAGCCGCTGCCGCTGGTGCCGCCGCCTCTGGTGCTGCTGCTGGGACTTCTGTGGCCCCACTCTTGGGCTCGGTGTCCTCTTCGCCTTAATAATATTATTTTATTTTATTATATATATATATATATAAAAATCTCCCTGTGGGGCCGCCATTGCCAACTTAGCTTTCTCGTGCATGTCTTCGATGTACTTGAACTTTGCCTGTAGCGTGCCTTTATGCTCCTGTTGGAACAGCTCAAGCTCCTTCTTCCACTGCAGAATGTTTTGCATCTCTTCGGGCGTGACGGCGCACTCCTCGAGGCACTCGAAGAGCGACGCGTCGAACTCGAACTTGACCTTGGGCGCGCCGCTGCCAACTTTCTCCTCGGGCTTGACCACCTCGATACCCGACTCCGCGTTGGCCTGCGCCAGTGCCTCCCGCTGCTGCTGCAGCGTCTCGACCCGCTGCTGCTCGAGCTTGGCCATGTACTTCTCTTGGTCGTCCAGGAAGAGTTGCGCATCAACGAGCTTCTTTCTTTGCTTGCCGATGCGGTGATCGATGTCCTTGGGCGCTCGGGTGGCGTCGCCGAGCAGCTGTGCCCCCGTGCGCGGCTTGGGAGGCGCTGGTGCTGTCTTGGCTGCCTGTTCTGCTTGAGCCTTGCGTCGCAGCGTGTCCATGGCAGCCTTGATCGTGGGGTCCGTCTCGTCGCCAACACCCTGGTAGGACGCCAAGCTCGCGATGAGAGAAGTGGTGGAGAGCGGGTCGGCCAGCTGCGCCACCTCATCATGCCCGTCCTTGTCCTCCCAACTCCAAGACTTATAGCGCGGTCCTGCCGCCATGGTGCCTTCGTCCTCCGCCCGCGCCCGAAGCTTGACCAACCCGAAGAATACCTCGGATTTTCTGCCCAAGCTCCTGACAAAAAAGGCGGCGGTGCTCCGACGGGCGGCAGGAGCTTGGTCTTGCACTTGAAACACTCCGTCTTGTTGGTCCAGTTCCATTTGTAGCCTCAAGCCTTGCAGCCGATGAAACCCGTTGCCTTCCCACTGCCGTATCCCATGCCGCTGCGCAAGTG